>CM035125.1:9882388-10482388 GCA_020205555.1 Panax stipuleanatus | reverse complement strand
TATAGAATCCTTTGAATTGTTGTGGGCAGTTTGGGCTGATATGTCCCTCTTTCCCGCATTTAAAGCATACGACCGGTGGTCGTTCTCCTCCCCTCGAAACAGTTGATGCTGGTGCTGATGTCGACGTTTTCACGTTCTCATTGTTATACCTTCTCTTTTTGAAATCTCCTCCCGATTCGCTTCTTCTACTATCATGGCCACGATAACCACCGGAGTGGTTACCGCTTCTGTCATACTTTCCTCCTCGCTGGTTGTCATTGCTCCGATGACTGCTGCCACCGGTACGACCTTGGTTGTGGTCCCTCGGTTGAACATAATCATTATCTCGTTCTAATAACTGGGCCCTATTTACTACATCCGAATATAAAGAAAATTTATGAGAAATGAGGTATTGACGTATTTCGGGTTTCAAACCTCTTAGAAACATCCGCGTCATACGTTCCTCATTCTCCACCAAATGAGGTGCAAACCTGGACAGCTCAGCGAACTTAGCCTCGTATTGGGATACCGTCATGTTATTTTGTTCGAGTCTAATATATTCTACTTCCTTCATATGACGAATACTTTCAGGAAAGTACTTGTCATTAAACAGTTTCTGGAACGCTTCCCAAGACATCTTGAGTGCGGCAGGCTGGGTACGCTTCACGGATTCCCACCAGTAATCTGCCTCTCCACGGAACATAAACGTGGCGAATGGAACCTTCTGTTCCTCCGTACATCCCAAGACATCAAATATCTTGGTAATTTGTTTAATCCACGTCTCCGCCTTGATCGGATCTGGCTTTCCCAGAAACTCTGGTGGTCCCAATTCTTTGAACTGCTTGGCAGCAACAATTCGCGAGTTGTTATTATCGCCACCTATATGT
The DNA here is from genome assembly GCA_020205555.1 of Panax stipuleanatus. Classification (NCBI taxonomy): domain Eukaryota; kingdom Viridiplantae; phylum Streptophyta; class Magnoliopsida; order Apiales; family Araliaceae; genus Panax; species Panax stipuleanatus. The sequence goes on along the minus strand of CM035125.1, from coordinate 10,481,522 downwards.
TGCACAAGAGTCTCCCTCGTCTGGTTTTGCATAAACTGCAAAAAACTTCTAAACATCTCATCGTTTATCGTCTGACCAGCGTTATCTTCAGGATGAACATTACCTTCTTGTTGCACGTTCTCCTGGTTAACGATTAAAGATGTCTCCACGGTCTCATTCACTTCGTTGTTAACATTTTCAGCTGCCATTCTCAACTACTGCCATAAAACAAGGGTTAATCAAACAAATAACATATCACATATTAACCCTATGCTCCGACAGACCAATTAAATACCACATAAGCTTAGGTAGGACACACTAGCGAAGGATTTACTCGTCTCTCCCTTCCTAGTTCTATTCCCCGATCTCCGCCAGAGATCATATCCCTAAGCTCTGATACCAACTGTGACTCTTGTCCCAACCTTGGACAGCACCTCACAATGATACCTATCAGTTTGCCACCGCAGAACGGCGTCCCCTACGGAGAGTATGGCTTCGGTGCATCCCCCATACACAGGAAGTCACCAGATAGAGGCTCGGGGCTCTTTACTTATGGCTCTGATACCAACTGTGACGCCCCCAGAATAGGCCCATTCAACCCAACCCATTCTGAGTCGCCAAATACATGGTACAGAATTCAAATACAAACTTTATATCATACGGTCGTGCAAAATACGACCACACAACTGTGAGTCTCAATACAAATATGTAGAAAATATTAAGATTCAAACTAAGTCCTCATTACAATTATTATCACACTATTTATCAGAAATAGTGAGGACTACTACTGCTCTAACTCGGACCATCACTCTGTCCCCCGACTAGTTCCCGCAACATTCTCATTTCCTGAAGAGGACAACAGATAAAAAGGGTGAGCTCAACTAGCTCAGTAAAAAATATTATGACTAAGATAATGGAAAATAAATTATCGTTAGTCTTCAATAAATCAGATAAAATATAATGGACAACCAATCTTTAGATCAATATTCGCAGCGAAAATAACAATTCATTAGAAGAGTTAAGCAGAGAATGAAGTTTACTATCTTCTATGATTTAAAAGTCCATCATCAATATTTTATCCCTGTAACATCAATCAATATACATCTCGAATCAAATATTCATCTTTGCACTACAGGCCAAAGATATTCATTTGTATCATCAGTGGTCATATTCATCTCAACACCTGTCATCTTTGCACTACAGGCCAAAGATATTCATCAGGTAATCATTCATCTTTGCTCTACAGGCCAAAGATATTCATCAAGTAATCATTCATCTTTGCTCTACAGGCCAAAGATATTCAGTTACATCACCTTTTAGGACTGAGAATGATGAAAAATATTTTTTAAAAAACGAATCCAGTGATATAAAAGACAAAGACTAAGTATTCGTATTTTAGTATATCCAATTCAAAAATACCTCGTAATAATCAATTATGGAGCAAAATTCAAGAATAGAGCTCAAAACTTGGATACAATCAAAGATAGTAACCTTAACAAGCAATTTGGACAAATAGAAGAAAATTTAATTTTTTCGTGAATAGTGCCGTATACGTGAATAGTGCCGTATACGTGAATAGTAACCCCGACGGAAAAAATAAGAATTTCAACATAAAATCCATGACAATATTTATGTATAATGATATTGAAAAGAATAACATCATTTACGAAAGAAAATAACATCCCTTACCTCAAAAAGATAGTACCTCTGACTGGAATATCGGATATAATACCGAAGGAAACTTGCGCTGAATACTAATACTCAAAGTATAGAAATACTCACAAAAATACGCTCGATATTATAGAGAGAGAAAACTTATGATTCTGGTGTGATTTTCAATTCTAACCTAAGCACCCTATTTATAGGAAAAGCTTAGGATGCCAAAGGAGACTAAAATAATAAAATATTATTATTATTTCAAAATTTCCGCCGCCGGCTGCTAACAAAAAAATCAGATTTCAACAAAAGTGGGGCCCACCCATTAAATATATATATTTTCTGAAACTTCAATAATTCATAACAAATAGCCCTTTTGTCAGAAAAATACAAATTCTATGTCCTTCCATAGGAAATTTAATTCTCTACAACTTTGCAGAAGAAAGTTTTTCCAAATTCCAAACATAAATTATCCGAAATCCATAAACAGATGATTTCTCACACCAAAATATTGATAAAAACTCATCAGCGCCAATTCCTTCTTTAATATCCACAAAATAAATATTTTCTTATCATATAAATCAATAATTAATTATTCACAAATAATATTATAGAACTACAATATTAACAACCAGGTCGTTTCCAAGACAGAGGGGGCCTTCCGATAAGGACTTCTCCTTACTGGCGCGCAATTAAATAACCCCTCCTAGACAGAACTTCCTTAGACATTGTCAATAATGCTATCTAATAATATTATTCAAATAATATGAATTATTGAGTTGATAACGTGAAATACTGTGCAACGACAATTATTGAATCAATACTACAAAATATCAACTGTAGCCATTATTGAATCAATCATATAAAATGGCAACGTAGCAATTATTGAGTCAATAAAATATCAATGTAACAATTATTGAGTCAATAATATAAAATATCAACGTAGCAATTATTGAGTCAATAATATAAAATATTGAACAGTAATTACTGTAACAATAATTGAGTAATGGCTTCTCACGTAAGACTCAATAATTCGAAATACTGTGCAATACCGTGTGCTACTATGCAACACCGTGTATCACTGTATTTTAACCACCGGGTATTTCAACAGTACTAACGGTAACAACCACGCCGTTATTTTGTAAAAAGTTATTTCTGTCGCTTTCTATATCCGACAGTTATTCCGTTGTGGGGGCCCACAAATAGCTGCGCCGTCGTACGAATATTCCCCGACAACAAGAATATTCCACGACCAAACGAATATTCCCCGACAACAAGAATATTTTATAACCACTTGCTCATTTTAAAAATGTTTGCACATTTCACCTATAACTTTCATATTTATCAAAACAACACCTTACTGTTTCGAAATAATATATAAAGAAAATTAAATCTTTATTCATAAAAGTTGGGGTCTTACAGTAGTAGTCCTCATTATTTCTAATAAATAGTGTGAGAATAATTGTAATGAGAACTTAGTTTGAATGTTAATATTTTTTACATATTTGTATTGACACTCACAGTTGTGTGATCGTATTTTGCACGACCGTGTGATATAAAGATTGTATTTGAATTCTGTACCATGTATTTGGCGACTCAGGATGGGTTAGGTTGACTAAACCTATTCTGGGGACGTCACATCATTCACCATATATATATATATATATAGATAAATTTATGTTAAATTATAATTGTGAAATTTATTAATATATGAGGTTATTCCGAATTATAGGCGAACCCTATTTATTATATATTTTTCTAAAAAAAAGTAAACATTAATTCTCATCCGCCTAACTTGTAATAAAAAAATAGACACAAACATTTATAATATATATAATTTTCCTAAAATTAATAAATTAAATAAGAATATATTGAAAAGTGTGAGTGCTTGTTTTTGTTATAATGCAACTGTAATAACAGTCCAAAATTAAACAATTTTAAATTATGGAATGGTGAAATGTTAAATTTGTTGTTAATAAAATTGGTTGAACAAAAATTGTAATATGTTATGAAAATTAATAAGATAGACATTAAAAGAGATAATTATATAAATATAAATATAAATTAATATTTATTTTTTATTGTATATAACAAAAACTATTAATTACAAAATTTATTTCATTCTAAACTTGTACGAGTCATATTAATTTTGAAGTTTAATAGACCTTCATTTGAGTTCATAAGTTAAATTGTATCTCTAATTTTAGAATGGAGATAGTATCATCTGTATTTCCTTTAGTGAAGGAGTTATCGTACATATCTTTCAACTTGACTCCTCTCCCTTTTGCATTTTCCTTCCATCTTTTTATCTCATTTGTATAAAAATTTACATTTTATCATCATTTCGTAATGTTTGCGAAAACCATATAAAGTTTGTTAGGCGCAAATACTAATCAAAAAGTAAGAAATATTGTAATTACTTTTAATTTCTAGTTTAGTGATCCTAATTTCTAAGTTTGTTAGAAAATTTTGCAATTACTTTTAATTTCTTTTTAGGTACAAATTGTGTTTTATCTTTGCAAATTGCAATGCATTTGTTTTCTGACAAGTAATTATGGAAGAAAGAGGGGTGGGCGTGGGAGTGGGAGTGGGAGTGGGGGTGGGGGTGGGGGTGAGTGGGAGTGGGAAGTCAGTTGGAGGTATACTTGAATGATCATGGATGTAATTTGATTTAGTGTTGTAAAATTGATAATGTTGGGGGGGGGGGGAGTCCTGGGTTTGTTCCCTTTTCTTGTTGTCTTTGTGCACTCTTGCGCTCTGAGTTTTGAACGGAAAAGAAAAGAATAGAAAACTTCAATTAGAACAAAAAAAAAAAAGAATAGGAAGTTTTTATTTGTGTTGTTTCTGAGTTTTTAATAGAAAATAATAGAAAATTTAAAAAATTCTTTTCTTGCGTTTTTGAGTTTTAATGAAAAGAAAAGAAAAATATCACTTTTACAAATTTACCCTTCTATTAATTATAACCATTGAACCATGAATAAAAATACGCAAGACAAGTTTAATAAAAAAAAATTCCATAATCAAATACAAATATTCAAATAAATATTAAACGAACACTACTTTTACAAAATCATTGTCATATCTCTGATTAACAAATCGACCGACAAATGTATGGATGAATGACATTAATAAAGTTCTCATACATTTTTTATGTTTCAACCCACAATTGTATGAACATGCTAAATATTTACTTCCTCTACATGCTAATACCATGCATGAAAATTATCTTTCTCATCTCCATATATATCAGGGAACTTGTGTTGCATACATAATATACCAGATATTTATATTGGAATATAACTTATATCTATAATGTTATTAGAGTTACATTCACGATATATACATAATATATCGTTGAGATTTTGGAGAAAATTAAATTAGTTACTATCCAACAATTTTTGTGACAACCCCAAATTCGGGTATTTCTATTTCACGGGAATTTGGTGTTCATTGTACAAATATCATTTATCTATCTATCCATCATAAATGCAAACCATGTAATAGATAGAAATAAATCCTCCCCTTATGGGGTTACTGTAAGACCCGAATTTTATAAATAAAGATTTAATTTTCTTTATATATTATTTTGAAATAGTAAGGGGTTGATTTAATTAATGTAGTAAGTTATGGGTGAAATGTACAAATATTTCAAAATAAACAAGTGGTTATAAAATATTCATTGTTGTCGGGGAATATTCATTTGGTCGTGGAATATTCTTGTTGTCGGAGAATATTCGTACGACGGCGCAGCCATTTGTGGGCCCCACAATGGAATAACTGTCGGATATAGAAAGCGACAGAAATAACCTTTTTATAAACAATGATAAAACTGTTACGGTTAAACTGTTGAAATACCCGGTGATAAAAATACAGTAATACGCGTTGTGCACAGTAGCACACGGTATTGCACAGTATTTCGAATTATTGATTCTTACGTAAGAAGGTACTTACTCAATTATTGTTACAGTAATTACTGTTCAATAATTTATATTATTATTCAATAATTGATACAATTGCATAATATTTTATTGGTTCAATAATTGCTACGTTGATATTTTATATTATTGATTCAATAATTATCATTGTATAATATTTCACATTATTAAATCAATAATTGTCACTCTTATTATTTGAATAATATTATTAGATAGCATTATTGACAATGTCTGAGAAAGTTCTGTCTAGGAGGGGTTATTTAATTGCGCGCCAGTAAGGAGAAATCCTTATCGGAAGGTCCCCACTTTTCTGGGAACGACCTGGTTGTCAATATTGTAGTTCTGTAATATTATTTGTGAATAATTAATTATTGATTTATATGATAAAGAAATATTTATTTTGTGGCTATAAAAGAAGGAATTAGTGCTGAGGTGTTTTTATCAGTATTTTGGTATAAAAAACATCCGTTTGTGAATTTCGGTCATTTTTGGTTGGGAATTTAGAAAAAATTTCTTCTACAAAGTTGTAGAGAATTAAATTTTCTATGAAAAAGATATAGAATTTGTATTTTTCTGACAAAAGGGCTATTTATTATGAATTATTGAAGTTTCAGAAAATAAATATTTTAAAAAAAATAAAATGATGGGCCCCACTTTTGTCATTGCTTGAAAAATGCTGATTTTTTCTCACGAGGTGTGCTGGGTGAAAGCCGCCGGTAGTAAAAGTATACTTTGGCATCCTAAGCTTTTTCTATAAATGGGGTGCTTAGTTAGAAATGAAAATCACACCAGAATCAGAAAATTTTCTCTCTATAATATTGAGCGTATTTTTGTGAGTACTTCGATACTTTGAGTGTTGCTATTCAGTGCAAGTTTTCTTTAGCCTTATATCCGATATTCCAGTTAGAAGTACTATTCTTTTGAGATAAGGGATGTTATTTTTTTCGTAAATGATGTTATTCTTTTAAATATCATTATACCAAAATATTGGCATGAATTTTATTATGAAATTCTTACTTTTTCCGACGAGATTACTATTCACGTATACGGCATTATTCACGTATACGACACTATTCACGAAAAAATTAAATTTTTTTTTATTTGTCCAAGTTGCTTATTAAGGTTCCTATCTTTGATTGGATCCAAATTTTGATCTTCATTCTTGCTCCACAATTGATTATTGCGGAGTATTATTGAACTTGGATAAACTAAATTACGAATCCCTAATCTCTGTCCTTTATCTCACTGGATTCGTTATTTATATTATTTTTCATCATCCTCGGTATTAAATGGTGATATAACTAAATATCTTTGGCCTGTAGAGCAAAGATGAATGATTACCTGATGAATATCTTTGGCCCGTAGTGCAAAGATGAACAGGTGTTGAGATGAACATGACCACTAGTGATACAAATGAATATCTTTGGCCTGTAGTGTAAAGATGAATATTAGATTCGAGATGTATATTGATTGATGTTACAGGGATAAAATATTGATGATGGACTTTTAAATCATAGAAGATAGTAGACTTCATTCTCTACTTAACTCTTCTAATGAATTGTTATTTTCGCTGCGAATATTGATCTAAGATTGGTTGTCTATTATATTTTATCTGATTTATTGAAGGCTAACGATAATTTATTTTCCATTATCTTAGTCATAATATTCTTTACTGAGCTAGTTGAGCTCACCCTTTTCATCTGTTGTCCTCTTCAGGAAATGAGAATGTTGCGGGAACTAGTAGGGAGACAGAGTGATGGTCCGAGTTAGAGCAGTAGTAGTCCTCATTATTTCTGATAAATAGTGTGATAATAATTATAATGAGGACTTAGTTTGAATGTTAATATTTTCTACATATTTGTATTGACACTCACAGTTGTGTGGTCGTATTTTGCACGACCGTGTGATATATAAGATTGTATTTGAATTCTGTACCATGTATTTGGCGACTCAGAATGGGTTGGGTTGACTGGACCTATTCTGGGGGCGTCACAGTTACAATATCTGAAAATAAATACAATCCCAGGTCATACTAACCTTAAACATCTGTGCGAAAACATAAACAAATAAATAAGTCTTTAAACAACATCAAGTCTTATCAATAAACATTCTTAAATTAAATAACAAGTCTTCAACACTTGTTAACTTTTTCCTTGCCTTTGCTAGTGGAAAGCTCGTCAGATCTTTCGTTCTTAACTGCAATGTTATTATTACGCAAGAGTGAGCACGATTGCCCACAAGTATAACAACATGACAATAATATAATAACATGCGAGTGAATCAAAGACATCTGAATAATGAAAACTCGACTTTTGACGCAAGAATGAATAACAAGAATCAAAAGAACATCTGAGGATCATAAGACCTTGAACTATGTCCTAGGTTGTAAAATGTTTATACTTTAAACATTTAATAGTCATAAGACTATGGACTCTACTTCTCGTACTTAGAGGGATCAGTCCTTAGTACTATACTGTGCACGATATCTCAATGCTAAAGCGTAAATAATCCCCTATACAGGGTTGTTCATCTCAGTTTGATATCAGAGTCCGCACCAAAGGAAGTTTGGTTTGGATAAGCTCAATAATAATTCTAGAATTTAGAACGCTCATCAACTATGGACCAGTCGAATCAATAAGGGTTCGCTAGTCTTACAAGGTTCAACAATAAATGATATTCAAATTGAATAATAACTTCTCAAGAGTATACAATCGAATATGTATTGTATAACTGGAATCATGCTTTTAAAGGTAATATAATATCTTATATGAAATCTCAACTTGACTAACAAGTATAAGAACTTGTATCATGGTAATATTTCAAGAATAAAAAACTTGCTCAATAAAAGTAAACTTTGAGTTTAGTAACTTGCTTGACATAAGAATAAGGAATAGAACGCTTATTCAACTTAAAGAGTTTAGATAAGAAAACTTACTTAACGATTATGAGTTAGGGATAGAATACTTGCCTCGTGCGCAAGTTACAAATTTAGTTACAATTCAATTCCTCAACGTCCTACACATTACATTATGCATACAATGTCGATTAGTTTCATCACTTCTATATTCAACTGTGGAACTTTTCATTTAAGTGAACTTACAACTTGGTTCATAGTGTTAACTTATTAACTAACTACATAACATGAGTATGAATTCACAATATGCGTATCCTATAGGCATAATCATTCAAACAATCATACTATTCAAGTTCGCACATAGTTTGTTAACTTGAACCTTCACATTATCTTATACATGTCAATAACTTAGTTTATTAACATGAACTTCAAATCATATAATATGAGTTAATAACATGTTATAGCATAGCATTACATGTTAAGTCCTCAAGTAGGTTATAGCATAGTATTACACTTGGCACGACGTTTCGACGTTCATTCGTCGCACGTCCGACTCGTCCCTCTTGCGTACGCTTAACATGTTCATGCAATTTGTCTAACACATCATTGATTAATGTTAAACATCATTATATTTTATAATATTCATGTTTTATAACTTATAACAACATCTTTTATCATCGAGAGCACTACACTTGCGTACGGGCATGTCCGACGCCCTCCGATTGCCTCCGAATACGCATCAGTCACAAATATGACCATTTTGACCCCGTTTAACGACTTCAAATCGAAAAACTTAAAGAATGAAAGTTGTATATCTACTCGTTATCTTTTTGAATCATCCTGAATCGCCTTAATCGGAGTTCGTATGAAGAAGTTATGCTTATTTTATTATAGGAGGTCAAAAAATCTCAGAAATCAAAAAAAGCTTCCGGACAGCACCCACCCCTGCTGGGGCGGAGCTTTAAGCCTATGAGGACCCGCTGGGGCGGGCCCCCCTGCTGGTGCATGTTCTGGTTCGCGACCCAATTACTCCAATTAAATACAAATTAAACTAATACCGTGATTTCTATGAAGTATAAACTTCATAGAAATATCATACAATGTTACTAACATGTTTTTAACATCTTAAATCATGCAATTACTCTAATCAAATCATGAAATTTCACTGTTCTTGGTGTTCTTGACGGTTTTAAAGAAAAACATGAAATTTGACGTCACAGATTTGTTATAACTCAGAATCCGTCCGTTCAAAATTTGTTTTCTTTCTTTTAACATGTATTATCATAATCTACTGTCAAATTTAAGTTAAAAACATCATTCATAGCATACAATTATTCGTAAGGGCCATATATACAACTTTTATACTCTGTAATTCATGAAACTCTAATTAAAGCATGTTTACATGACATTGATTGTTTTAAAACATGAATACATGATATAAAACATATTAAGAACATATACTAACATACATATCATCATATATTCATCAATTATCAATCTCTTTAATCATAGAGGACTTTAAAAATAGTTTTTCATATAAAATATAAGAGAACGTAATTAAGTTTTTGGGTTGGAGAGATTACCCCTTGCAATCTTTATGAATATGATAGAAAGATGATGATAGAGACTTCTCAAATTCTTCTCCCTTACTCTATTCTCTCAATTTTTCTCTCTAAACTCTCTCTGATGGAAAATTACGAACTATACAACTGATATATGATATAAGTATAGTTATAATACGTATAAGATATATAAGCGTAATGGGTGAGTGGTTGTCAGTTAATCCCATAATGGGTAACTGGCTCCAACCCTCACTAAGGCCATGTTTGGCTAGTTCTTATTAATCGTTTTCCCCTTAATTTAATTAATCTCTTATAATATAGTTAAATAATGTCACACCCAATTAATCATATAATCTTATTTAAATCAATTAAATAAAATAGAATAATTCCATATTAAATCACATAATTAAATTTCTCATTTATTAATTATGTCAAATTATTAAATTTTTAATTAATTATTAAATTAATTAGACTACATTATGCTTATTTAAATAATTTATTTAATAGAATAAGCTCAATTAAATATATACTTTGAATAATAAAATTCTCCACATTAATTTAATCACTGTAACACATATAATTAAATTAATCTATCACGAATTCATCAATTAATTATTTAATTTAATAATTAAATCATCGAAAAAAATTTATTTAATTCAATAAATATTCAAATTAAATTACAAAATCTCGTTCGTCACAATTTTCATGTAACAATTTTGCTTAGGAAGTACTCCACCACAATCATTAATTGAACTTGGGCTCTATTAAGTACTATGTGGGCATGTCTCAACTAGAGCTATTTTTTTCAGTTTAATGGCAGAAATATGAAAACCAATAAAATGTATTATTATCGTACGGTTTCTTACATTTCTCCCATTATGCGACAATATGTGAAAGATGTAAGACCCCAACTTTTATGAATAAAGATTTAATTTTCTTTATATATTATTTCGAAATAGTAAGGTGTTGATTTGATAAATGTGGAAAGTTATGGGTGAAATGTGCGAATATTTTAAAATGAGCAAGTGGTTATAAAATATTCTGGTTGCCGGGGAATATTTGTTCGGTCGTGGAATATTCTTGTTGTCGGAGAATATTCGTACGACGGCGCAGCTATTTGTGGACCCACAACGGAATAACTGTCGGATATAGAAAGGGACAGAAATAACTTTTTTACAAAATAACGGCGTGGTTGTTACCGTTAGTATTGTTGAAATACCTGGTGGTTAAAATACAGTGATACACGGTGTTGCACAGTAGCACACGGTATTGCACAGTATTTCGAATTATTGAGTCTTACGTGAGAAGGAACTTACTCAATTATTGTTACAGTAATTACTGTTCAATATTTTATATTATTGACTCAATAATTGCTACGTTGATATTTTATATTATTGACTCAATAATTGCTACGTTGCTATTTTATATGATTGATTCAATAATGGCTACAGTTGATATTTTGGTATTATTGATTCAATAATTGTCACTGCACAGTATTTCACATTATCAACTCAATAATTCATATTATTTGAATAATATTATTAGATAGCATTATTGACAATGTCTAAGAAAGTTCTGTCTAGGAGGGGTTATTTAATTGCGCGCCAGTAAGGAGAAGTCCTTATCGGAAGGCCCCCTCTTTCCTGGGAACGACCTGGTTGTCAATATTGTAGTTCTGTAATATTATCTGTGAATAATTAATTATTGATTTATATGATAAGAAAATATTTATTTTGTGGATATTAAAGAAGGAATTGGCGCTGATGAGTTTTTATCAATATTTTGGTGTGAGAAATCATCTGTTTATGAATTTCGGATAATTTATGTTTGGAATTTGGAAAAACTTCCTTCTACAAAGTTGTAGAGAATTAAATTTTCTATGGAAGGACATAGAATTTGTATTTTTCTGACAAAGAGGCTATTTGTTATGAATTATTGAAGTTTCGGAAAATAAATATTTTTTAATGGGTGGGCCCCACTTTTGTTGAAAAAATTTTAGCCGTCAGGCGGCGGAATTTTTTAAAAAATAATATTATTTTAGTCTCCTTTGGCATCCTAAGCTTTTCCTATAAATAGGGTGCTTATGTTAGAATTGAAAATCACACCAGAATCAAAAGTTTTCTCTCTCTATAATATCGAGCGTATTTTTGTGAGTATTTCAATACTTTGAGTGTTAGTATTCAGTGCAAGTTTCCTTCGATATTATATCCGATATTCCAGTCGGAAGTACTATCCTTTTGAGGTAAGGGATGTTATTTTCTTTCGTAAATGATGTTATTCTTTTCAATATCATTATACCAAAATATTGACATGGATTTTATGTTGAAATTCTTATTTTTTCCGTCGGGGTTACTATTCACGTATACGGCACTATTCACAGAAAAATTAAATTTTCTTCTATTTGTCCAGATTGTTTGTCAAGGTTACTATCTTTGGTTGGATCTAAGTTTTGAGCTTTATTCTTGAATTTTACTCCACAATTGATTATTATGAAGTATTTTTGAATACTAAAATACGAATCCTTAATCTTATCCTTTATTTCACTAGATTCGTTATTTATATGATTTTTCATCATCCTCAGTTCTAAGTGGTGATATAACTGAATATCTTTGGCCTGTAGAGCAAAGATGAATGATTACCTGATGAATATCTTTGGCCTGTAGTGCAAAGATGACAGGTGTTGAGACGAATATGACCACTGATGATACAAATGAATATCTTTGGCCTGTAGTGCAAAGATGAATATTGATTCGAGATGTATATTGATTGATGTTACAGGGATAAAATATTGATGATGGACTTTTAAATCATAGAAGATAGTAGACTTCATTCTCTACTTAACTCTTCTAATGAATTGTTATTTTCGCTGCGAATATTGATCTAAGATTGGTTGTCTATTATATTTTATCTGATTTATTGAAGGCTAACGATAATTTATTTTCCATTATCTTAGTCATAATATTCTTTACTGAGCTAGTTGAGCTCACCCTTTTCATCTGTTGTCCTCTTCAGGAAATGAGAATGTTGCGGGAACTAGTAGGGAGACAGAGTGATGGTCCGAGTTAGAGCAGTAGTAGTTCTCACTATTTCTGATAAATAGTGTGATAATAATTGTAATGAGGACTTAGTTTGAATCTTAATATTTTTTACATATTTGTATTGACACTCACAGTTGTGTGGTCGTATTTTGCACGACCGTATGATATAAAGTTTGTATTTGAATTCTGTACCATGAATTTGACGACTCAGAATGGGTTGGGTTGACTGGACCTATTCTGGGGGCGTCACAAAAGAAATTTTGCTACAATATGTGAAAGAAATATTGCGACTTGTTCAAACTCATTAAGTATACTCCATATAAAGTCTTCACAAGGAAATTGTAACAAAAAATCGTCTTCACAAAGAAATTGCAACAAAAAATCGATATTCAAGAGAAAATAAAACAGATAAGCAAACACATGTACTTGAATTCGTTTGCGCCAAAAAGTCTCTTTCTCTTTATAAGATTAGTTGTAATTTAAAGTTTCTTATATTAAAAAGTAAAGATAACATGAGAATTATAAAAATATTACTTATTCTAATTTTTTTTCCCGTCCAAATCAAGCCAATTTTGGACAAAAAAAACTTTGGCAAAAAGAGTGGCAAATTTTCTATCCATTTCTTTTCTTTTCTTTTTTCATTTATTAAAAAACTCAAAAACATAAAAATTGAAAAGAAAACTTAAATTTTCCTATTTCTTTCTTTTTATTTTTGTACATTTTAAAACTCAGAAAAAGAGTCAACGGCTGGAAGAACATGACTACCAAATTAGAAAAAAAGTTCCGAATCCAAGCCCTACCTAGCTAACCCTTGCTTTATTTTCCAGTACTATCTATATTACAAAATAGAAAATGGTGTCATCATTAGCTCCCATTTGTAATAATTCAGCGTGGAACCACAAGCATTACTTGGGACTTGGGAGTAGAATTACGACCAAATTTGCAGCAATGAACACAGCAAGTGTGCTACTCAGCAGGAGTTTGGAGAGGCGGCATAAGATATCAGAATCAAGGGATTAAAGCCATAGAGTGGGAGATTGTTTGAAGATATCTTCTGAAGAAGCTGGGATTAAAAAACAAAAAAAAAACATTTCTTTTTTCACAACAGGTATCCAAGCAGTGATCAAAAGCCAGAGCACATCAGCAAAAAAGGGGGGGGGGAGTTTTTACAAATACACACATTCCCCAACTTTACAACAATGGCAAGTAATAAAACTAAGCTAAATAGACTAAAATGCCAGACTAAGAAAAGGGAAGCCAATGAACTATTGATTCCCACATAACTAAACCAACACATTATATAGATGAAAGATCCTCGTATATAGTCTTGATACCTGGCCTCTCGGATACAGACCGTATACATCGAAGAGCTATCCCAAGAACTTCCATTGATCCTTTTTCTGCGGCTGGATTCACCCACTCGGGCAACAATGCACCGTCAAAACAATCAGGACCGCGACCTTCTGTTACCCTCAACCTCACCCAGTCTGTTAAATCAACCCCTCCATCATCACCGGAAACCACATCACCCGCACATTTTCCAGTTAGAAGTTCCAATAAAATCACTCCAAAGGCATAAACATCAGACTTGAAGGAAGGTAGTGGCTTCTTGGAAGCGGCCAATTCAGGTGCCCGATAACCTAAAACCCCAGCGTCAAGAATTTGTTCTATAGTACCTGCTTGGGTCATGAGGCGGTGGAGGCAGTAATCAGCAACACGAGCATTAAGATCTGGCCCATCTAATAGTACATTGGTTGTTTTGAGGTTGCCATGTGGAACAGCGCGGTCAAAATGGAGATAATTCAGGCCACGTGCAACATCAACTGCAATTTTGAGCCTTTGGGCCCAGGATAGCGGGGGACCCTTTCTTCCAGGTCGATCTGCAAATGCCGATTAATCAGCAATGCAGATAAAAGTTAAGTCAGGTAAGATATATATGCAAATACAAGAATAATCATGGAACAAAATATGTGGCTGACTGAACCCAAAAAGTGAAGAAGCATCAAAAAGCAACAACTCTTCCAGTCCATGGTAGCGGACAACAGCGGAGATGCTCTCAAATCTCTATTTGACAGAGAGTCTTTCTATCATTGATAGTAGTATAAAATGAAGCAATATCCTCAAGTTCAAATTTTGACTAACATGTCACCGCTACTTAATCTTAACAATTTATTATTTTTAGGAGTAAATATGGAACAAAAGTACAACCTTAGTATTTGAAAATGGGACTCTTTTCATGGAACAAAGGGTAAAATGGGGTCAGTATATATAAATCATTAGTAAGCCCTTCTTCAGTTAATATTTTTTTTATGAAACTGCACTTGAAAATCACAAAGGCCCCAGTTCTACATTATTTGGTCAACCCACTAGATAGAACTGGAGTGCTCTCAAGAAAGGCCCACATTAATCTACATGGTCTTGTACAAAAACGCATGCTGCATATTAGCATAGATTCACAGCGAAACCAAGGAAACAGTTTAGCAACTCACTTTATGGCCTTAATCTTATTATTGCTTACTATTTGCAGGTCTTGGCATGCATAATATAATAATATTTACCGACACCGACCGTGTTTGATTATATAGAAACAGTTTGAATAGAAAGGAAGAGACATTACCATAGAGAAAGCTTGCAAGACTCCCAGGAGATATATAATCTGAAAGAATGAGTTTCTCATGCTGTGTGGGCCCCCAATAATACCCTCGCAAACCAACCACATTTGGATGTCTAATATTTGCAAATTTCTTAGCCTCCTTTGCAAAATCCTTCCTCTGCTTTGCCACTCCTTCTCTCAACCATTTCACAGTCAAGAACAACCCATTATCCAGTGTTGCCCTATAGGAAGTCCCATGGCTGCTTCTCCCCAAGACTTCTGCTGGGGCCCTTGAAAGTTCCTCGGGTGAAAATGAGATTGTATCATCAAGAAAGTAGAGCTCACCGCCCAACCTATCAGGTGACCTTACATCTAATCTAGATAGGTCAGCGGTGTATGAATCTCCAGACTCCGGCGACCAAGAGAAATGGCTGTTCTTTGATGGAGAGAATCCCGTTATTGCTGCCATTTTCTCATCAGGACTAATTATCTCAGACGACGATCCTTTACGTGTGGTCATAAGGTCCTCAGCTGAAACTACCAAAGCACCAGCACTGTCTCTTCCACGCAAGCCAGAAGGATTCTGTTGGGCCTGCCTGTGGATGTCTTTACTTGTAATATGTTGTGGCACAGGTCTCCTTGATATGCGCATGTAATGAATGAAGATGGCAAGCAGGATAAGAATTATCACAGCAACTACACAAGCAATTATCACCACCACTTTGACAACTGTTTTGATTGGTTTCCTTTTCCGATGTCCTGCTGGAGCAGGAGTTGATCCAGGAGGAGGATTTGGAAATTGTAAATCAGAATTTCCAGGGAAGAAAGAAGCAGGTGGGAATTTTCTTAAATTTTCTGGGACAACGCCAGATAGGTCATTGTATGATGCATTAAATCTTTCTAGACTATCGGGTATGTTCTTTGGCAACGGACCTGAAAAATGATTCTGGGAAATATCTAATGAACTGAGGTAGCTGATGCCACCAATGGAGGTTGGCAGAGAACCAGAGAAATTATTTCCCGCAATATTGAGATCTTGAAGTCCAGTCAATGAGCCAAATCCATCAGGAAAATAGCCTTTAAGCTGATTGTGAGAAAGATCAAGAATGCGAAGACTGGGTTCATCAGAGGAAGATGGAGAGAATTCTACACTTCCAACAAATATATTGTTTTCTAGGTGAAGCTCTTGCAATGTGGGCAATGTCAGTAGAGTAGGTAGAAGAGGTCCATTTAACTGGTTAGAACTGAGATCAAGGATTGTAAGCTTTGGAAACTTCGTAATAACATTTGGGAGAGAACTACTTAGAGAATTATGAGAGAGATTGAGGTAATTTAGACGCAAAAATTGTGAGGTTACCTCAGGGATGGGCCCTGTCAAACGGTTTTGGCTGAGGTCAAGAATTTGAATGTTTCCCCATTTTAGCAATCTAGTTAAATTTCCTTCAAATTGGTTATTTGACAGATCAAGTACTGCGCAGCTTCCAGTCACCAAAGGAAGTTCACCAAATAGCCCATTTGAGGAGAGGTTAAGTGTGTGTAAAGTTGTTGCTGTGATCATACTTATTGGCCCTGTAAAATGTAGTAGAATGTGTGAAGCAGAAAACAAAAGTATGCAAGACAAATATAACTATAAGGTCGAACTAAAGAATTCCTATATAAAATATATATCAAAAAAAGGTCTCTTGTTACACAACAAAACAATGCTCAACCCCGAAATGATTAACCACATCGAAACATATCTCAAAGAGACTCAAAGAAAATCTAAATCAATAAATTTAGTTCGTATATAAATGAGTACCTGTGAGGTTGTTGCCGCTCAAATCCAATTCAGTTAAAACCAATGAATCTCCTTTCAAAAGGTCATTAGGAATGAACCCAGAAAATCTGTTGTTGCTGAGTTTGAGGACCTGGAGCTCGTAAACAAAATTAAATCCAGGCAAATCTCCAGACAGCTGATTGTAGCTCAAATCCAACACCCTTAAATTCTCAAACACCTGTGGTTCACCCCCACTAACAAGAGATCCTGTAAGCTGGTTACCACTAAGATTTAAGTACTTAATAGTATCTGAAAGACCAGGTAGAAACTTCTGCTGCTGAGAAGTAGAACTCACAAGCAGATTCCCACTCAAATCAACATGAACTGCAGTAGTAAGCAGCAAGAACTCTGTATTGAGATTACCATCAAACAAGTTACCATGCAAGTCAAGTACCTTGAAATTTTCAATCGCCTCAAAACCTTTTGGGATGTTCTTTTCAAACCCATTAAGAGATAGATTAAGATATACCAAATTATTCAGCTTTGCTAATGATGATGGCACTGGCCCAGTAAAGGAATTACGACTCAAGTCCAAAGACTGAACTGAATAAAGCCCCGAAATTGAATCCGGCAAAGAGCCAGAGAAGTTGTTTCCAGCTAATGAGAGGTTCTGCAAACTCCCCAAGTTACCAATCTCTGGTGGTAAAGAAGAGAAGAACAGATTGTCTGAAATGTCAAGATCTTCAAGACCTTTAGTGTCACCTATACTGTTTGGAATTTTTCCAGAAATAGAGTTGTTTGACATTGAAAGCTTCACAAGCATTGTAAGGTTTGAAAACACACTCAAATCCACGTTTGCGGATATACCCAGGTTATTAAGGACAACCCCAGCAACCTTACCACCATTGCAAACAATGCCATTCCAAGATGCAGGACACCCATTGAAGTCAATAGACTCCTCATTCCATGAATCAAGCACATAACCTGTCGGGTCATGGGTAATTCCCTTCTTGAATTCAAGCAGTGCCAAAATGTCCTGGGAAGGAAGCTGTCCCATGGCGCATTCTAAAACAAAGGTCACCACCAAAAGCCTAAATAGCTTCATACTAACCCCAGGAAATAGCTTTACACAACACATTTTGAACTATAGTTTCAAGTACCAAACAGATTTTTGAGCTCTCAGTAGAAAAATTTACACAAATCAATATGGGGTTACACACCTTTCAGCAGAAACTATACACACAAACTAAAGTTGTACCCTAAAAACGGCTTTACCCATTTAGGATATTAGCACTATGAAAGAACCAAGAATCACAGTAAACCCAGATTCAAAACCCTTAAAAGGGAAATAGTCACAACAGCCACACACACACACAAAGAAAAAAAAATCTACTTCACTAAAAGTAATAATGCAACTTCAGCAAGAACACTTTAAGCTACACAAAATGAGCCAAACAAACTGAGTTGGTTTCAAAGATCTAACCAGGAAAGGCACAGTAATTTCTTACCAAACCCAGCTGTGTGAACAATGTCTCTTCTACAATGGGTCCCTCTCAAATTAATTCAAGGGTTTGAGCAGATAGAAGCTTTGTACATGTACTTACAGATTTGCCTAAACATGTGAATATGTGAGCATCAAAGTTTGTTGCACATATTCTGCAAACAAGCTCAGAGCCTCAGAACATTCATATACAACAAACCCATGATAAATGAAGCAAATGGGCCTTCAAAACTGCCGTTTCACCAAATTGACAAGTGAGAAAAATGGACCCAGATATTTTCTGTAACTAAACAGAGTTTAGCTACTTAAAACCCCAAAACTTCTGGCAATTTCAGTACAAAGTGTAAATCCTTTTTTTAAAATGTTCACAAGAAAGGAAAAAAAAACCACCATAAAAGAAATGCCTTGGCATCACATTCTTCACTTCTTAAAAAAGACAATGTAGTATACAAAACCCATAATTTTTATCTTATTGTAATTTTGTCTGGTTATTTAGAAGCCCCCCTTAAATATTCCAACTTTTTTCCATTCTTCAAAGATTTCTTTAACTACCCCCATTAAATTACTATAATCTGTCAAAAATTACAGATGGGAAAAGAAAAGAAAAGAAAAAAGCGGGAAATGATGTGGTTTTTGGGATGGAATTATTAATCACTAAAAAGGGTGATTTACCCTCCAAAAAGTGAAGAATCTTGACATAGTGGACGTCAAAGGTTGTGTTAAATCTAGTTTAAGATACATTGAGGTCCTTTTTTTGGGAAATGATGCTACTAGTGTAGTGAAGAGGAGCGGAGCATGGGGGAGTGTGGCCTGTACGAAATGAGACTGGGCCCACCTCTGCCCTATTGACTAGGGCTTGTGTCTTTGTATATAAATTCTGTATGTATAGCCTGAGGTGATGTTGGTGAGGACATAATGAGATGGAGTTTGGGCAATGGGACCCTATGAAATCACTGTTTAGGACCACCATCCAAAAGATGACACGTGTGCTTTGTGGGCCCTACTTGCTTCTTGGACTTGAGAGGTTATATGAGAGTGCATTGTTTGTAAAATAATACTAGTATCACATAATTTTGAGTCACATAATATTCACATACATATACATAAATATTGTGAATTCTACGTGATATGCAGAGTCTGCAAATATGTATGTGTGTGTATGTGTGTTTTATGTGATCCAAATTATGTGATAGTAATATTGCTCTTGTTTGTACGGCTCTTTTATGCGGACATGATAATTAAACATAAATATTTTATAATTTTATTTTATTTGTATTGTAACTCTCAAATTAGAGATTAAAATAAAAATAGAAAAAATTATAAAACACTCGTCTCCAATTATCGATTAGTTAACCCATTAGAACTTCAAAGTTAACCATCCATGTCATGCATGAAGAGAGTGGTCCTCTCACTTCTAGGCTTATAAGTTATAGCAATCCATTGTGCGATCCAGTTATTAGATCAAGTCTTAAAACAAAAACATAAAAATGTATTAGTAATAATTTTGGAGAATAATTATAATAACAACCCCGAAAATTCCTACTCAACTAGAATGAGACGAGTAAGGACAAAATCACATAAAATGTAAAAAAACTTATATATTTTATTATGTACATTACAACCTCATTTATTCGACCAAGCTCCTAAATCCTAACCTTTTTCGTAAAATCAACATAATCCAATTGTTAAAAGTATTACAAATAGACAAAAGGCCTACAAAATGAAACTTTTTGTAGAATGCAGATACTCCATCTATGATTTATAAATCCTGGGCCAGCCGCAAATTAAAAGAATTGTCACTTTTTAATTTTTTTTAGTATTTTACAAGTCAAAAAGCTTCATGATTGGGCAAGAAAATTAATGTAGTCCATTAATGTGTGTCCATGGCCATCAGCACCAAACAATTTTTAATGTTAAATGATGTTATGATTGACCCATGAGTAAACCCTTTTTTTGGTACAACTACTACAAAAGTTGAGTTTTTTACTGTCAAGCATACAAGATGTCTGGGAAAACAAATGGAGTTATATTTGTGATAACATGGCTTGATAGTGATAGGGAAGTTTTAAAACTTGGTCCAAAAATAATACTCCCTCCTATCCCTAATGTCGCAATATAAGACCTCAAGGAGAAATAAATTATATAAACATAATTATTATGTACTAATTAATTAATATGATACTATTTATTTTTAAAATTTTAATATTTTATATTTTAGTATTTCATAAATTAACTTTAACATAAAATATAACTATAAGATTTTGATATTGGAGGAAACTAAAATTTTGTATGTTTTTATAATATACTTTATGATAATGACTGTTGGATATGAAAGTCCACAAAAGACCAATTAATTCTAATCCGAGCCTAGTGTCTGGCAACCGATTGCCACAGACAAGGAAAGTAAAATTTCTCTACTTTTTCAACCATCTTCGCTCCGCGATGGTGAGTCATGCTACTTTGTAGCATTATTTAAAGGAATTTCTTAACATGTGTCCTTAGGGCACATGCTAAGCAAACAGTTCAAGAGAATATTCTCTTGAATTGTGTGCATATTTCCTTGAACTTGGTGCAAATACAAAAATCAAGAGAATATACACACAGTTCAAAAAAATATTCTCTTGAACTGTGTACTTAACATGTGCCATAAAAGCACATATTAGGGCACATGTTAAGAGACCCTTATTTAAATTATTTAAGACCAAACTTTTACATTTTGCCTTCCTGGATAAAATAAATAAATAAATAAATGCATGAATAAAACTTGAGGCTCCTAGTCATTTCAATTCGGTTTTTTCCACCTGGTTCTCCCATTTTGACTTGGATTGTTGGTTGATGATTCTTTCAAATATTGTGGCCTATGGCTTTACATCATAATCATCCATCGACTTCATAAAAAGGATAATAACACCCCACACTAAAAAATGTTCCAGCACTAGTTTCATATATTCTGGAAGTAAGGTAGGGTAGCATGATCAACTGATATGAATCTTAAACTTAGGTTATGAACCCCTTCCGGCAACCAAAAGAACAAAATAAATACTTTCTCCATTAAGTAAGATGGAGCTGTGCATTGTAGTGTCACTACTGGCAAAATCTTCTGCTCCATCAAGTCGGGGAAATTCTGCTACTATTATAAATTGGTTTCTCCAACAATTGAGTAATTGACAAAACATATCAGCTTAGTAAGGAAATGTTACAACTCAAAGATTTGTCGCATAGAAATTACATAATATAATGATGAAAACACAGTTCTTTAACCTTGATGCCTATAGGGGGGGATGTGTATCTCACTTCTTCCCACCACCAGAAACATTGAACTTGAAGTAGATAATGTCTCCGTCTTGGACCACATACATCTTCCCTTCTTGTCTATACTTCCCGGCAGCCTGTAAAGTAATGCAAAGAAATTACGCAGTATTTCTTTAAGGCATAAAACAGTAGAAAAGTGCTAGTATGTCCATGCTACACGTAGACTAGTGTCGATGTTTACTCCTTCAAGAAGGATATCCAAAGAAGATCATCCAATCATCTATCAGATATGAATAAAATGTTTGTGTATTTGTGTAATTAAAAAGTGCTTAAGAACTAGAGATGGTATAAAAATTATCAAATATTACTATATTATAACCAGTCCAAATGCAAATGTAAGCAAATGCCCCAACCTTAATACTACCAGCATTCCAAAGCGAGTCACTTCCAAATCACAGTATCACACCTCATTGTATTTTCATAAATTGGTTATATTGGCAACTGATTATGTTAAGAGTCAAACTTTTCTTAAAAACCTTCTACGTTTTGGGACGGGGTAAACTACCACTGCTACTATTTGATAAAATATTTATCTACAATTCAAGAAGAATAAATGACTTACTGTTTGTCAAAAACAAAACTAATGTGTGACACATCATTTTAATAACCACCACCATATTTAAGCACCACTTAGGGGGTGTTTGATAACTACTTATTGAGTCTGAATGGTGTTGAACGAATAAGAAATGTCATTAAGTTTGTTTGTTTTGTAAAATTAAAATGCTGAATATCTCTTAATAGTGCTTAATAGTGCTGACCGAATAAGCATCATAAGGTTGGCTGATTCGGTAAGCAGGGTAGCTGAATGGATTTTTTACATATGCTTTATGTTGCACCAAAATTAAACATTCTTAGGAAAGAGAGAAAAAGAGATGCACAAGTATTAAATGAGTTGCACTAAAATATAAAGTCGAAAAAATAGATGTAAAATAGTGCATACAATATTCATCATATTTCATAATATATATTAATATTATGTTATCAATTTTAGTACTCTCATTGTTATAATATAAAATAATTATTAACTTTCTAAAAATTAATTTGAAAAATGATTTATTCGCAATATAAAACAATAAATTTCATGACTATTAGTATTTTGTATTTACTAAAATTAATGAACTTATACCAATTTTAAGTTAAAAAATATCTAACGGTAACTTTCTAAAAATTAAGGCTTAAATATAAAATACTACCCTAAACTATTGGCCTTTTTCCACTTTGATGATCGACCTTTTAATTTTTTCAATTAGATGATTAAACTATTAATTTTTTCACTTCGGTCCAATTTGAGGTTCCACGTCATAAATTAATGGCGTGTCCCGCTGACAAGGCATATAAATACTTATGTGTAATTAAATAATATTATTTTAAATAAAGTTTCATATTTATTAAACACTAAAGGGTAAATATGTCAACCCAACATCAAATATCTAACATTAAATCTAATAAAATCAAACATAAAAATATTCTTAAAATCATTCCTCGTCATTGATGGGGACGGGGTTTTTGGGACAAAAGGTTAATATCACACAGACGCAAAACTTAATCAATTAATCATTCAATGTCTCCAAATAATGAAGTATATCACTATTTATAATACTCTTAAACAACTTTCCTAACCTAAATTGAACTCTAACACGATAACGACAAATTAAAGAAACTAATTAAAATACAACTTTTAATTCATATAGGCTTCCAAAGCCTTTTATATTGTTCTAACCAACTTTCACGGACTCGTTCTACATCATATCTCCTCCGCTGAAAAAAACTTGACTTCGTTGAGTTATCAACACAAGAACAATCACGTCGGATCACCAAGTCTTTGCAAGCTTCAAATTTGGTATGTCGAAAGCGCAAATAAGAGTGAATTTGATAATCGAATAGATATTAGTACAACCATCATATTGCCCGTAACGATCCCATAGCCATTTACGCCCTCAGATAATGTGAAAAACTTTAAGGGGTACATAACGGTATCCTTAAACTTGCCAACGAAAAATATAACCATACACCTTTGGGTAACCCGCAACTTTGTATTGGTAATCCATGTAACATCATACAGCTCCGGGTGAAACTCAACTTTTAACCCAAGTCTCTTAACTGCTTCCTCAATCACAAGAGAGCACACTTACCCCGCACATATGACTCTCGTCTGAAAAATTCGCCCAAGATATATTTTAAGATCATCCTTATGTTGTTGGGCACCAAGTAAAGGTCAAAGAACACCTAAACATCCTTCCAAGTGAGCATCAACTTCTAAATCTTGCTCATCGGGCTCATATTTATCGTCTATCGACTTGCAAACCTCCTCGTTTAAGTCAGTTTTCTCGCACGCTTTGTCAACAATAGCATGTTGCTTAGAAGAAGAAGAGGCAACATTCATCTTTGGGGAAGGACACTCAAAAGTCGTGACCGAAACCACGACAATTATTGCACCTAGACGTATGGTGGTTGTTGGCACTAGAAGAACCTGGGGTACGATTAGGCATACTAGTAGCTGAAGGGCTTGTTGACAATCTTTCCATTGGCCTATTTAAAACAGGCGCCACAAAAGTACGCCACATTTGGACTTGTATTGGAAGCCTAATAGAATTCCTTTTCAAATTATCCTCTATTTGGGTGGCAACTTGAACAGCGCCATCCAAAAGAAAGAGTTTACATGTAGCTACACCACCTGCAATCTCCAGATTAAATCCTCGACGGTACATGGAAATTAAAACTTCTTCAATCCAAGGAAATTCAGTCCGTGTAACCAAACTGTAGAACATTGAAGTATACTCAGCTACAGATTTACTTCCTTGTACCAACTCAGTTAACTGCAAACATTTTTTCCTAGGGACTTGAGTGCATGAAGTATAAAGTAACGGGCTGAACTAAAACTGCTGAAACTTTAGAGGCTGAAATAAAAAAAATGAAACTATAGGGATTGATATGTAAAATTGAAGGGGGTATTTTGAAATTTAAGAATATTTGGGGGACTAAACTAGAAAACTATAAAAACTTTGGGGTATCTAATAGTAATTTACCATTAGATATTTAAACTCAATTCAGGAGCAATGATCAGATTGGGCTACTCTTCTTCTTTCCTTCTGTACGACGGAGCAAGAGCAACAAGAAAGGAAGACTATAACTCTCTTCTCTCTTTTTTTTTATCCTTTAACGTAATCGCAAGGAAAAAGGTACTGCTTTTTTTTTTCCGAGACTCCGGACCTCGGGGCGGCAAACTGGTTCAGCAGGAACCTTTACTCTTCTTCTACCTTTCTTTTTGTTTTTTTTTCTAGTTTGATGTAGTTGATGTTTGAGGAAGAGTTTGGAATAAGGTTATGTTTGATAGATTAAAGACTTATGGCTAATGTTTTGACATGATGCAAATAGGTTGGGTAGATTTGATGTAGCAGGGCTTTGTGCGGCTGGGGTTTTCTAGCTAGGACACTGATTTTGGGACAGAAGCAGGGACGCAGAAGGTTGTGGTTTTGCGTTAGGCTCTGATACCAAAATGATGGGTGCGGGGGTTTTGAGACAGAGGGTTAATATCACACAAACAATTCTCGCGCAAACTCAATCAATTAATCATTCAATGTCTCCAAATAATGAACTACATCACTATTTATAATACTCCTACACAACTTTCCTAATCTAAATTGGACTCTAATACGATAACTACAAATTAAAGAAACTAATTAAAATATAACTTCTAATTCATATAAACTTCCAAAGCCTTTTATATTGTTCTAACCAACTTTCACGGACTCGTCCTACATCATTCATTCTTCACTGGAAGCTATGCATCAACCTTATCAAAATCTTATGTCGCTCTCCTCCATAATCCACACCAAATATTCCACACCCATCTTTGCCCAAAAAAAAACCTCAAGCATCATTATCATTCTTCTACTACTTCTTTCTGTTTTAAAAAAATAAAAATATTCATAAACCTACAACTTTCTTCCTCTTTTTTGCTTCTTAAAAGAACCCTAAATCTTACCCTAATCTGTAAAAAAAGGTAACAGAATCCAATTGCATGAACCTTGCTTTCACTGTCCACCTTCTGAACCAACCATACGCCATGAAAAAAAAACCAAAATTCCATATCGCCACATCCCAAAACTCATAACCTCTGTGCTGCCACAATTGTTGCTAGTTATAAATTCTACCAATCTGATTCGGGAAAAGATTACAAAAAAAAAAGTAGTAGAAGAAGAAATGGTACTGATTCGTCGCCGACCTACTATTCCACCATAGAAGAGATTGTTGCTTGCTTTATTTTACTTGTGTCAATTGAAGTACCCAAGCCATCTTATGTATGCTAAGTTTGGACAATACATGATTTTGATCAGCTTTTTCTATTTTTGGATTTGGGTATAATATGATTTGGGTTTATGCAAAGATATGGTATTTGATTTTTTTTTATTATTATTATTTCGATTAATATTGTATTAGTATTATTTTACCCTTTTAGCACACAAAAATAATTTAAGAAAATTCAAAAATGCTTTTCTTTTAACACATAAGCGCCATTATGCCATATGTCCTTGCCATGTAATTAATTTATGACGTGGCAACTTAAATTGAACCGAAGTGCAAAAAATTAATAGTTTAATCGTCTAATTAAAAAAATTAAAAGGACAATCATCAAAGTAAGAAAAATGTCAATAGTTTAGGGTAGTAATTTATATTTAAGTCAAAAATTAAAAATGATATTATGTTTTTGAGAGGGTATTATTATATTTTATATAGATGTACATTGTATAATTGTATTATTATATTTAAAAAACAAATATATTTTGTAAATTTAAAATGTCTAAAATTGATTTTCAAAAATTTAATAACAATCCTATATTTTGGAACGAATTGAGTATTATTATACTTGATATTAATGTATTTGATTATTAACAAATATAATACAAAATTTAAAATATCTAAAATTGACTTTCAAAAATTCAATGACCATTTTATATCGAATGGAGTATATTATTATACTTGATATTGATGTATTTGATTATTATATTATTATATTTGAAAAATAATATATTTTAGAGTATAAAATTTATCATCACATGTTTTAAAGTTCATTAATAATAATTTGATGTGTGTGATAGTTTGTGTATAAATATATATATATATATATATATATATATATTAAAAAACTTAATCAAAATAACTCAAGAGGATTAAAATGGAAAAATACTTTCATTCAAATGATTAAGACAGATAATTATCAAACAAGTTTATTCAATTATCAATGAGAGTTTTTATTTCACTCAGCCATTCAGGCGTGCTCAATTATTCAGAACATTTCATTCAGTTTTAGTCCTTTAGTCTACGACCACCATTCATTTAAATATATAAGAGGAGATAAGCAAGATAAGTTATTAAAGTCAAATTATACTAGAGCCAAAAGAATTTTGAACCAATAAAAATCATTTGCTTATGTTATTTAACTTATTTAGAATTGACACGTAAAAGTTAAAACCAATGTTTTTTAACTTATTTAGATTTGACAAGTAAAAGTTAAAAACATTGGTTTTATATATTTGTAAAAAAAGAGAGAAAAAAAGAGAGTACACTAATAATAGAGAAGAAATAGGTACCTTCACTGCAGTCTCGCTACCAAGTTCCTTTAGATCCTCAAATTTCATTACCTGCCAATCATTACCATATTGAGTCAGCAATAAAGTATAGTCAAGAGTAAAAGTTGGGTGATTTCTGACAATAAGAGGAAATGAACGAAAAAAATAAATCAACAATGTATAAAACATTATAGAACTTTGCAGCTTTACTTGTCAAAATAAAAATAAAAATTTAACTTCTTTTGCAACTTTGTAGCTAACTGCTGCCCAGTAACCAATTTTGTAGAGATGCAGGGCAACAGTGAACAGTGCAGGATTTGGAGGAATCATTCTGATTTAAAATTGATCTGTAAGAAACAAAATGCAAGTTTGAAAAGAAAATCATGCAACAAATCACCTCAGCACAAATGAACCCTCTTTCAAAATCAGTATGAATTGCTCCTGCAGCCTGAGGAGCCTTTGTTTGCCTTCGAATTTGCCAACACTTTACCTGGAAGAAAGACGATCACTATCACATCAGGAAACAGATTCACAATAACAGAGGCCAGAAGTTTGTCAAATGTACAATGGTAACAATGCTTGACAAGAAATATATCAGCACCAAATCTTTGGTAGCACTTGGGCACGCGGGAGGGGGGGTGAAGAAGAAGAAGAAGAAAGACATCATATCCCAAACATCACAATTAGTACAAATGCTGAAATTTTGACCATGCGAAAAGGTAATGTCTACAAAATTCAATCAATGTATTCAATAACCTTGATTTCAATAATAAAAAAATGTGATGTGCCACATGAAGGGATGCAAGATCAGTTGTACAAATGAGGTCTATGTAGCTTCACTTTATACAATACAAAAAACCTACTAATAACAAAAAACAAGGTGATATTATACCTCATCTGGACCTGCCGTGAAAAAGTATATGAGATTAATTGCTGAAAATCCAGTCTTTATGATCTTCGGGAGCGCACTGCAGCACAGCACATCCAGGTCAGCTTAGCTATTCAAAGTTACAACTAGACCTCACTTTAACAATTCTGCTACCTTAAGAAGGTAAATCACGTGCAGTATAGAAAACATAATTGGGCAATAACTAATCATATATCAGTTGCAAGTTGTAAAAGTTACATTGCATCCTTCCAAAGCATTGATATTGATGGCATAACATAAATAATGCATTTTCATGGCTGTAATGATTTGTAAGAAGAGGGAATATACTTCATACGATGGTTCCAACCCTAAGTATGAAGTGCTATTAAAAATGACATTGCCAATACAAACGTCATGCCAGAACTCTTAAATCTCTTCAAACAGATATTTATAGGTGCAAATATTTTTTGACTGATTACATCCTCAACATTGTTTTTCCAAAGATGCATCACTAAACCCACTTCCTCTGCGTCTTGTGCACCATTTGGGCAGGCAATGATAGCAGAAAGTTCAGAACACATCTAAACTGATAAAATCATTGTTAATGGTAATATCATGGTTGAATCCTAGTCATTAATTGATCTCTAAGGTGAGATTGTCACGCATAATAGAGGGTAAGTTTTTGATTCATTCATTCAACCCTAAACTGGAGAGGATCCAAATCCCAAGCCAGAATAAGTGCATATGTTTATAATGGTATTCATCAAGTTAATCTTATACTCCCCCTCTCTGTCCGGAAATGAGAGACCTATTTATTTAGTTGACCTTTTTTCTGAATGCCAAGGTTTGTAAAGACACTTGAGACAAAAAAAATAAAAATTTGTTTCATATACAAATTTAAAGACTAAATTTATCATTTAAAAGAAATAGTTGGAAGAAGAAGAAAAGTTTTATCTCTAGCTGTGTATACTACAAAGCTTAATGTTAGGGGGAAAATGAACCTACATAAGTAGGACTCTCATTTCTAGGAGATAAACTATAAGTTGTTAAAGAGCAAGACCTTCGGCATACCATATAATCCTACTTTTTAATAAATAGCATTCCCACAAACCATCACACCTGTAACAGCAAGCAACAAATTGTACTGACCTTTGCAACTTGTTCTCCTCACAGTATTTTGCAGCTTCATCTGCAGGCATATCAGCCAGATTTTTTTCTAGCACACAGCTGAAAGGGATAATTGTTTCACCCCCATGCTCTTGCACCCTAGAATTAATTAAGAAAGTTGCAACTGATCAGAAGAAAAAATCAAAAGAACTGAAAACCTTATTCTGAGTTACCAAATAAGTATAGCACAGCATCAATGTCTTAAATTTCATAGAAAGCCCTTCTGGCCCTCACACTTAAAATGAAACGGGTTAGGTCAAGCTTCTAAATATATCAAATTAACATGTTCTAACAAAAATTCCTAGGTATACCACTAGAGCTTAGCTAGAAATAGGTCTTCTACTGCAAATTATGTGATTCCAGTAATTTACTAGGAAATCCAAAAGACACGGGTAAAATGTAAAATAAC
This sequence comes from Panax stipuleanatus, assembly GCA_020205555.1. Taxonomy (NCBI): domain Eukaryota; kingdom Viridiplantae; phylum Streptophyta; class Magnoliopsida; order Apiales; family Araliaceae; genus Panax; species Panax stipuleanatus. Next base: position 10,451,322 of record CM035125.1, on the reverse strand, counting down.
TGAGTTCAACTTACACAGGGTATAAGGAGAAAATCTTATGTGCAAATTATTGAAACGATTAAGACATTTAAAAGCATAAAATTGCGTGAAGGTAATCACAATATTTTAACTGTATAGTTTTTAACAACATTCATTTTCATTTTCATTTTCATTTTTTAGATAAAAGAAGGTTTTATTGATGATCAAGAAGAAATTACAAAGCATGTTCTTTGATTTCTTTTTCAAAAAGAAAATCTACTAAAATAAGTGGAAAAGTCACTATGGCATTAGTGAAGCACTGGCCGTCAATTCCTATGAAGATGTGGAAGAAAATATTCCTCAAAAAGCTCTTAAAACCCAAATAAACGAAAAAAAGACACTTTCCAAAATAAATTAATATTCATACCCCAACCACACACACACACACACACACACAACAAAATAAAAAAAAATAAAAAAATCTAGCATTCCTCTTGATCCAAACTTCCAACAAAATGACCAAACAAAATCCATCCAACTGCCAAAACCCCTAAATCAGCATACAGATCTTTCAATGAATGACAAAATTTTCGTTTTCTTATTAAAATTTCCTAATAGGTTTTATTCCATCATGCTTACATATATCCAACACAACTGAACTGCTAGAACAACAAATAATGGCAGTGATGATATGATACAAAAATATATGGAGTACCCAAAATTCATCAACAGCATAAACATACCAAGCATGAATCTTTGGAAGAAACTTGTTCTTTTTTCTTTGATAGTCTCTCTCATTCACGTTCACCTGCAAATAAGGATAACAAGATACTGCAAAAATGTTCTCTTTGTGTCTTGGCAGACGTACACCATATGCATACATAATGAATTCAATAGCAATATATGTGTATTCAATGATAGGAAAAATGAACAACAATATTTTTAATACACCACACCAAATTATGCAACAGCTGATGTGGCCCATTGCAACTATTCTTTAAGTTAAAAACAAATGACTCTACTTTTCAATTCAAAATCACCAGCGACAAATTAGCAGGTTGACAATTTAGGATCTGCATAATTCAACAAAAATATTTCTGATATTTTCTGTATTTTCGAGAGACTGGTATGAAAATGAAAGGCTGCTCAAAATTCAGTACATTTTACGGGTAAATGGACAGTTGAGCTTAGTTTTCAAAAAATGAGTCAGTTGTTTTCATCCTCATAAGTTATTTTCCAGAAAATAACACAACCTATTTTCCCCAGAATTGTTATTTGGAAAATAATTTCCTTAACAAAGTCTTTAAGTGCATGTTCAAGTGTACATTACAATTCAAAGCTTATCTTTAATTTCAGTAGGACTTTAGAAATTAATGGTACATCAATCACATAATTCTTTCAAGGGGAGGTTTTCTTTGATAATTAAATTATTAATAAAAAGAGAGGATACAGTGAAACTGAAAACTAACAAAACAGAACACTCCTAAACCAAAGTCCTTCAATCTCTACAAAGATCATTCACTTAAAGGGCCCCATAGCATAAGCCAAAGGGATGCAAGAAAGTCATAATTAACTATAGATAATATTTACCTATATAATATTGTATATCATAGACATTATGGGGACACTAGAAATCAACCTTGTATGGTTTAGGTTTAGCCAATATTTCTTTCAAAATTCAATGTAGTTTCTTCACAAAGTAGTAACACCAAAAATCTTATTCTAAATCCATGATGAAATGAAGACATCCAGCTTGCAATCCAGAACTACTACCTCAAAAATTAGCCGAAGCAGCCTATTTGTTACTTAAACAAAGACATTAGTTATATAGGGGCTAAATGTGAAGACAATGGAACCAGAGATCTATCTTTTAATATTGATGCAGGGAAGCATTAATGAGGTTAGGGTTATCAAGTCGTCGCCTAGGAGTCCATTCGGTGCATTGAGAAGGTGTCTGGGCAACTTGGTGGAGGGGAGAAAGTCGAGCGCTCAGATGACAAAGGCGACTACTTGGACGGCTTTGTGGCAACTTGGACAACAGGATTGCTAAGCGGCCGACTTGGACAGGGTTGGTTCAACCAGAAGCTTAACTCGGTTAAAAAAAATAAGTCCGATTGACGATTAGTATAAAACCTAATCGATCGATCAGTCACAGACTCGCAATAACCCAACAACAAAGGGAGAAAGGGGAGAGAGGAGAGCAAGAGCAGCATCAGAGAAGGGACTCACCGGCAACGACTCCAACAGCTCGCGACTTCGGCAACGACTCCAACAGCTCGCGACTTCGTCCTCCACTCCAGTATGCTTCTTTTTCTTCTTCTATTCTTCTTCTCTCCTTCTAACGTCTCTTCTTCTTCGTCTTCTTCTTCGTCGCAACTTCAGACTCTATTGGATAGACTTCTTCGGATTATGTTGGCTAGACTTTAAAATTTTAGTAATGTTTACATGCCTCTACATAAAGTGCATGGGCCTCTTCGAGAATTTGAGGCCCACCGAGAATTTCAGTGTATTCTTCAAAAAAATTAGGGGTCACTGTATTGTGTTGTATATATACTCTATTTATTATAAACTCTACAGGTTTTTTTTTTTTACTATATTTTTGTTTGATTTGATAATGGTCTACATTAGAATTTTTTTAAAAAAATTGTTAACTTTACTCAACTTAATTGTATAGTACTACAATTAATTATTGTAAATTAATTGTATAATGGTTATTCATATAATTAGTCAGTAATTGAAATTAATTTCTTTATACCTAGCTAACTTTATATTGTTAATTAAAGATATTAGGACTTCTTAGAATTATATTGAATTAAACAAAATATCACAAAGGTATCACCATTTATATAATTTAATTTGAAGCTGGTACAAGTTTAAAAAATTATAAGTTTACAACAATAATAAAATTATCCATTTTGACTTAATCTTGTTCGCTTCTTATTGTGATTTGATATGCTACAACCTACATTATGAATATAGTAAATCATTAGAAAAATAAATATATCAATATTCATATAAATATTAAATATATATAATTTTATTCGTATAAATTTACATTGTTAACGACTTGTCGACTTGTGAACGACTAGTCGAGCGCCTTATCGCCTAAGCGCCTAAGCGCTTAAGCTCCCGGCTGTCGCCTCGCCTCGACTTGTCGCCTTGATAACTATGAATGAGGTACATTAGAGTGACAAGGGGTAATTTCCTAAATATACCAGAAAATGTGAGTGAATATAAAATGTTCAAAATAAGCACCAAAAAATCATCATACTTCATCAGTTACTCTGATTAGGGAACAGATGACTCACCAAGTAAACAACAGGTTTGGCAGTGAGCAATTGAAAAGTATTTAATATCTCAATATCAGCAAGCTTTCCATTCCCCTAGACGGACATCTTTTTCCTCCTCAAGCCAAGTTTTTATCTGTAGAATATTAGTATCAACATCATTCAATATTTTGAGCTACATCTGCAGAAATAATTGAATTTCATGGATTGTCATAAAAGCTTAAATTAAATAAAATGGCAAACAAGCATATGCATAATTGATATTTTTCACATGACAATTTGTAAAAAGCTCAAAGAGCAATGGCCAGGAACACATTATAAAAATAAGCTTGGACAAACATTGTTGACCTGGTATATTATCCTACACCTTAATGATTCTCTCTTCAACCATGTATATATATACCCACACAGCAATAAGCTAACAAATTGAATTATGCATGATCTAAGTGACCTGGGTTATTGCCTCTGTCAGTTCTAGTAATTATATTCACCTACTGATAGACTAGACTCCAGATAACTTGTTTAATCCATACATATGCCACCCATATTTAGATAACCATTCTCTAGTAACCAATAATATTTCGAATTCAGGTGCATGATTAGAATCAGATAAAAATAAAAATTTGTTAGCAAAAATAATAGGTCACTTGTACAAACCTTCTGACACAATTCATGCTCTACTTTTAATTGCTTGTCGTTGCTCCTCTTCATGCTCTTCTCAACATCCTCTATCTTCCTTGCCATGAACTCAAGATCCTTGAGTGGCAGAAAATAAGAACTTCATAATCAACTTTAACAGATGACTCACAGTTTTAAGAAAATGAAAAACAATAAGATATAGATGAATACATAAACATTAAAGCAATAACTTCAGAAAACATTTGCAAATCTTTACAATATTTTCCTTAGAATAGGCAAGAATGCTGCAAATTTTGCAAAGGAATCACTTATATGTGATAACAAAATTAAGAAATAAAGTTGAATATTAGATACTTCAAGCAAACAATCCTCGCACAATTAGTAGAAATGCAGTATCAAGTTGCTCAGTTTCAATACAAATTCACTGCATAGAAAGAATTCTTAGAGGTTTTAAAACCTTTTAAACTTATTACATCACTCGAACAAAAAGACTAAATTATTAATAAACTCATATGGCATGTCGAGTATAAGACACGTTCAGCATATTGATACCACTGTTATCTAATTTAATGTTTCCCTTCAGCATTGAATTTCAGTTGTAACAAAAACACAGAAGTCAGTTTGAACTGAAGCAAGGTAGGACTTCCTCTTTCATAAAACATTCCAGTATCCAGTCATAGTGATGCCCCCCTCTCTCTCCCTAAAATGGTGGTTCCTATCCCACCCCCCTGGGGCGGCCCCAAAATAAATGTTCTCTCTCTTTATACCCAGCAAGCGGGAATTTCATCATACTTGTCACGGCAAGACGCGGCGGTAATTGGACCACAAGGACACCTAGGCGATAAGGCGCCCACCTTTGCGTCCTTATGGCAACAAGTCGTTAACAAAGTGCAATTTAAACATTATTTTTTTTATTTCAAAAGTATATTGGACAATAGAATTTTATATACATTAAAACTTAAAACATAATAACAAACACTATTGAATACAATTAAAAACACAATTATATGAATATTTCACAATCTAAATTCAAAAATAAAACACTTGAAATTGAAAACTAGTAGAACAAGCCAACAAACACTATGTAGAATAAAAAAAATCAACCAAGTCAACATCCATCACACATTACATCATATAGCTAGTCATATAGCTAGCACATGGATTATGATGAGTCATGGGTACAAAATAACTTGATCACTTAACTTGGGCAAACTATCAAAACATGAGCCTTGGTGGCTCGGCGTCCTAAGGCGTCACCTTGTCCTTCTCTAGCGCCATGACGCTTAGTTGACAACTATGAATTAATTTCATTTCATAAGTCATCTTTCTATGCTAGTATGGAAGAACGTAAATGTTAGCAAAAATAGTTTCATCTTCATAGAATTGACACTAACCCACTATTACAATAAAAAAAAATTGCATGTCTCAATTTTTTATCTTTTCATTTTACATTCCCCTCAGAAAAAACACAGAATTTCTTCTTTTGAGAATCCGGTGTCTTCTACAATTGTGTAAAAATATGGAACAAACAATGAAACACATGGAAAACCAACAGAGGTTAAGATGTCCGCCCAATCTTTCTAAACGAAGATAATTTACTTCCAATTGCAATTGACACATCAAATAACTTACATAGAGGCTTAGTCAAATGATTGTGGAGCTTTGGACCACATACAAACAATTTATTTCTCTGTTGTACTCTGAACAATTAATTGCATATACTGGTTGGTCATATTAATGTCAGGTATGCCCTATCCTAATTCTATTCGCACAACAAAAAGGGAGTACATATTTTATTTTATTTTAAGATGGAGATCACATACAAACCAAAAATATTCAAGGCAAAGTTTTCTTGGATATAAAAATACATATATCAATGACTGCTCACCAACAAATAACCGGGACTGCAAATTCACAAACAAATTTAAACTTTACCTTGAGCCGTAATTCTGCACTTATGGTCTCTAAATCCCTCACGGGATCCACAATGTCATCAACATGGATAATATCAGGGTCATCAAAAGCACCTAAAATAAAAGGATGATAAATGAAGACAGACACCAAAAATCACCAAATCAAGATCAGAGAGAATTGAAATTCTGCAGTTTCCCTAACTAAATTAAACATGGGAGCTAAAGCACCATACACAACTCACAAGAACATAATGTGCAGAAAGATTAAAATGTGCAAATAACTCTTCCAACAAAATGAATGCCCTAAAAAAATACAGATGAGACTATCATTGTTTCACTATATTTAGGGAATCAGTAGTAAATCACTTCATTGAGAAGACCTATTCTAATAGGCATATGGCATGCAAGAGTCATATATAAGTGTGTTGTGTGTGTGCAACTCTATACAAGATAAAGATATACAAACTTCACTAAGAAATCATAGTTGTCATAGTAATAGTAATAATCCTCATAAAGGAGATGACCGAGAATGAAAGCAAGAGAGGAAGTAACTATTTCAGATGCAAGGAGTTTCTTATCAATAAGGAGTTTCCCTTAGTCATTATCTCTGTTATAATTTTAATTATCAACAAGGCTAACTTCGGCACTACAGGGTTATGTATTATGTTTCGCCATTATAATTTATAGGTTTTCTGTTATTATTATATTTATCAATAATTTTTATTTTTTGCTGACCTCCTCTCACAAAGAATCATTTGAAAATATTAGTATGTTTTCATATTGTCAAATTAAGTAAGAGGAAATAGTAGCTAATTGATCCCAGTCTCTAAAGGATAAAATCCCAACTCTAAACGAGAGATAGGCAGTACTGCAAAGAAGAAATAAGAATCTTACGTAAGACATGGAAAATGCCATCAACTGCACGAATGTGGGATAAGAAATTGTTTCCCAGTCCTTGCCCTTCATGAGCACCTCGAACAAGTCCAGCTATATCATGAATTTCTAGAAAAGCTGCTACCTGAAAGCAGGTAAAAGTAAAGTGAACAAATGACATAAAACTAAAATAGATGCAATTGATACTCAATCTTGAGCAGAGGATTATATAATAGCTAAATTTACCTCACTCTTTGGCTTGTACAACTGACAAAGCCATTCAAAACGCTCATCCGGAATGTAAACTCGAGCCTCGTTTGGCTCAATCGTACAAAAAGGGAAGTTCTCTGCCGGTATTGATAATTTTGTGAGCGTGTTGAAAAGAGTAGATTTGCCAACATTTGGCAACCCAACCTAAAAGTCACAAGCATAACATTTTAAAATCCACGATTAACTTACTAAAAATAACAAGAAAGAAAACAAAAGTAGTTTGAAACTACAAGATCCAGCAGGAAAATAAAACCATTCACTATGAACATGCCTATATTCTTATGAAGAAAAAATATCTATAGTGTGATTCAAACATTTTAAGGAACAGGTCCATTACCCAAAATGAAGCTGGAGAATGATGCGCACATTATTATTTGAAATTTGCAACTACGCCTAGTTTCCAACATAGAAGATATTAATGATCCCCCCCCCCCCCAAATCTTTTTACTACTGGCTACAATGATAAAATCTTTATATATATAAAAAAATCATATGATCACATACAAAGATATAAGGTGGTTAAGTTTTTTGGTGCAATGAAATGTAGCCGAGATCCTCTCTTCTGTGTCATTCATTGATTTTTTTTGGGGATTTTTTGTTGGAAGCATAGTCTGCTTCCCTGGTTTTTGTCCCCTTTATGCTTGGGAGAGGTTTTTCCATGCCTAATACATTCTATGCTGATAAAATCCAACTGCTGATGTTTCAGCAAAATTCAGAAATGGTAAGCATTCCTTGAGCACATATAAGTTATTTATAAATACAACTTAGTAATATAAAAAATGGCCCATGCAGAATAATTCAAGTTGAACCAAAAAATATTGGGGAAAAAAAATCATTCCTTGAGATACCTATTCTCCACTTGTTAGTAATTCTGCAATTTCTTATTTTTACTAAAACACTCTAGTACTACAATCAAGAACTAGGTTAGTCCAGTCAAAAGCTATTTACTCATATTAAGAATAAAAATATAGACCAACAAATTTAATCCCATTACAAAAGGGGAAAAAATCTAGCTTCATGATTGAGTCAGCTAGCTTCAGTTTACCAAATGCTAATAATTCTTCAAGTTCCATATAATCAGAAAAGCAAACTTGTGTACTTCAATGTATCATAGCAAATTCATGATATCCAGCACTTTCTCATTAACTAAAACAAATCCAAACGAATACTATACATATATGAGCTCACAATTCCAATCTTGAGGTGAGATGAGAATCGACCGAGAATTGGCCTCTCTGCCGGTGCTTCCTTCGATTTAGCTGCTTTCGGAGGCATCTTCTTCCCAAAGATCCGATGAGAGGGGAAAAGCTTTAGTAGGGTTTTGCTGTTGATTACTGCGAGTGAATCAGTATCGAGTGAAGCTGAGTCACGACTCGACAGAAACTGTTTATATACCCAACGGTTCAACCCTAAAATATGCTGCTCTGCTCCCGCCCAGCGTTAGCTTCTTCACAATTCACAAGGCAGGAGTACATTCTCGGGTCGGAATGGGTAACATCATTGCTACGAGGCCTTGGCCCAATTAACATAACCTTATGCGTCCTTTATAATAATATACAACATTTAAAAATTAATTACAACAATAGTACACTCATAAAATATTTATACAATTAATACATTTTTCATATTTATTTACAATATTAGTGCAATTAGGATTCCTTAATTTAAGGAATTAGTATAGGATTCAATTCATAATAATAAGGAAACCTAAAATCAAGAAGAAATAACTGTCATAATTAATAATTCAAATTCAAATATCTTGGATCTAACAACAAAAATAAATTCAAATTCAAATATTCAAAATTTGGCAACGTCATCTTCCTCCTCCCCTTCGCCGGTGAGACCCAATTTCATGTTAAAAAAAATAAGAACACTGCATAGGAAAGAGAGAGATAAGAGAGTGATGTGTAATGTAATGTTGATAATCAAACCTTCGTACCAAGGTAACCAAACGTTTATACCAAGGTAACCAAACTTTTATATCAAGGTAACCAATCTACCTCTACACCTGCAATATGAATTGGTTACCTTGGTATGAAAGTTTGGCAACCAACTGCATGAAGGTTTGGCTACCAACTGCATTACATTCAAAATTAAGATTCGGTTACCTTGGAATGAAGGGTTGGTTACCTTGGTATGAATAATTGGTAACCAACTGCATGAAGTTTGGTTACCAACTGCATCACATTCAAAATAAAATTGATAACCTAATAAAACTGAATTGGTTACCTTCATACCAAGGTAACCAACACAGTCATACCTGATTACCTTGGTATGACTGTTTGGTTACCAACGTATGAGGTTTGGTTACCGGTGGAGTTGGAGAATGGACCGGTGGTGGAGGGGAAACAACGGGTGGTGGAGGGGCCTCTACCGCGGCCAGTGGCGGGGCCTCCACCGACGGCCACCTTGGATCGATTTGGGGGAGGAGGAGAAAGGGGGCGGGGGAAGGGGAGGGGAGGGGGAGGGGAGGGGGCGGGGGCGGGAGGAGGAGAAGGGGGGGAGGAAGAGATGGCAGTGGGAGGCGGAGGGAGGGGGTGGGGCGTGGGCGGGGGGAGGAGAAGGGAGGCGGAGGAAGGGGAAGGAGAGGGTGTGGGGCGGGGGTTGGGGTTGGTGCGGGGACGGGGGTTGGGGTTGGGGTGGGTTGGGGTTGGGGTTGGGGCGGGGGCGGGGGCGGGAGGAGTAGTGGCGGTGGCGAGGGTGGGGTGGCTGCCGGTGGAGCAGTGGCGGGGGGCGAAAGTGAGGAAGAAGGTTGCGACGGCGGAAGAGGATGAAGAAGGCGACGACCGAAGAGGAAGAAGAAGGCAGTTACTGATAAGAATATGGAGGTTGGTAAGAGATAGAAGATTTAAATCCATATAATCATGGGTCATTATCAATAACTCATTAAATCAGTCAACTAAATAAAATGGATAAGATTGCATTCTTTTTGTAATTAAATATTGCATATGCACTCTTTTTGTAATCATTTTGTTTGTGCCCTTTTTTTATAATATTTTAGTAAAATGTACTATTATATGTAATTGTCCCTAACCTTATTCCACTACGAAAAGCATGGCCCTATTGGTAGAATGTTAGAAAACTATAGTTTATAATTAGGCCCGCTTATGAAAAAATTAGGGTCCTTTACATTACTATACAACAATTAGAAATTAATTACAACATCTGTACATTCACAAAATAATTACAAAAATAACGCAATAAATTCAAACCATTCAATTTCACATTAATAAGGAAACCTAAAATCAAGAAAAAATAACCTCCTATAATTCAAAATTCAAATTATATCTTTGTGATCTAACAATAAAAACAAATTCATAATTCAAAATTCAAATCAAAAGTAGGAAAAAATAAAAAATTATCTTCTCTTCATCTCCGTCATCATCTTGGATTTGGAACTGTTCGAGTATCATATTACAATTGTTTATAGTGCGTGCATCCAAGATGCCACGATTCCACAGTTTGATCATGAACAATTTTCAACACCTGCCAACATGAATCGTTATTAATATACAAAGATTAATATAGAACGATAATAGGGAAAAAAAATACTATTGTTGCAGAGGAACGATAATAGGGAAAAAATACTATTGTTGCAGAGGAAAGGATAATACTATTGCTACATCGCCCTCTCCTCCCCTTCATTATCCTCCTCCGCCACGAATCTCCGAAAGTACCTGAGTTACTGTTCTGATTTTTTTTTTTTGACGATTTGGTTATCTACAAAAACTAAAATGGTTACCTTTGTATGAAGGTTTGGTTACCAACTGCATAACATTCAAAATAAATTTGTAACTTAATAAAACTATATAGGTTACCTTGGTCTGAAGGTTTGGTAACCAACTGCATGAAGATTTGGCTACCAACTTTATCACATTCAAAATAAATTGATAACCTAATAAAACTGAATTGGTTACCTTGATATGAAAGTTTGGCAACCAATGAAGGTTTGGCTACCAACTGCATCACATTCAAAATAAATTGGTAACCTAATAAAACTGAATTGATTACCTTTGTATGAAGGTTTGACTATCAATTGCATGAAGGTTTGGCTACCAACTGCATCACATTCAAAAAAAATCGGTAACCTAATAACACTAAATTGGTTACCTTGGTATGAATGTTTGGCTACCAACTGCACTATGAAAAAATTGCTGGTGTGGAGGTAGATTGGTTAACTTGGTATGAAGGTTTGGTTACCTTGGTATGAAGGTTTAGTTACCAACTGCACTATGAAAAAACTGAAGGTGTGGAGATGGATTGGTTACATTGGTATGACAGTTCGGTTACCTTGGTATGAAGGTTTGGTTACCAACTTCACTATGAAAAAACTGAAGGTGTAGAGGTGGATTGGTTACCTTGGTATGACGGTTTGGCTACCTTGGTATGAATGTTTGGTTACCTTGGTATGAAGATTTGGTTACCAACTGCATTATGAAAAAACTGCAGGTGTGGAGGTGGATTGGTTACCTTGGTATGAGGATTTGGTTACCTTGGTATGAAGGTTTAGTTATCTTGGTATGAGAATTTGGGTTGAAGATGCAAATCTGAGAGTATTCAAGTGGAAGGATGAAAGGCTATTCAAGGATACCTTCTCGGAATTTGGACTTTTTATGTTTCTCCTTGCTAATCATATCCTGATCAAATCATCATCAGATTAAGAATTTTCTTCTTAATTTTCACTTCACCACCGACTCCTTGTTAGGCCCGGACTACTAAGTGATTACTGGTTTTCTTGGTCCAACAAGTCAACCTCAACAACCAGTCCAACCACTCAGTAATCAATACGTCTACAAGAAAAATCAATCAAGGGAAAAAAATAGTAAAACAACATCCCCAGGGAAAAGGACCAAAAGGACGATGGATCCCATTTAAAAAGCCATTACATATCCGTCATCATCTCGCCCCACCCAAACCAGAACTGCCCCTTCATTTGTGAGATTTTGAAAAAATTAGGCCTCCGGTAAAAATAGAGGAGTTTGATGGTGAACTGGAGTTGTGCATGGAGTTTGATGGTCCAAATTCCAAGAAGGTTTGGTATGATGCAACATTTGAGAGAGAGGTAATGGCGAGAGAGATAGAGAATGGGTCTCCTGTGTTTGAATAAGAAAATAATAATTAACGGGAAGAGATAAGGAGAGAATCGTGGGCCATGATTAAATGATATCCAATTGCATTAATTTTGTAAATAAATATGAAAAAATGTGATATTTTTGTAATTATTTTATGGATGTACTGTTGTTGTAATTATTTCTAAAAATGTACTAGAATATGTAATTCATCCAAAAAATTATCAATAGCCCTTTATAGATTGTACTTTGTGAATACTCCCTTGTATAATTTTATGGGTTTGTTTGTTTACATTATAGAGGTAAACGGTTTCAATAGTAGCGGCGTTTGAAACGTTATAATTTTGTTCGTATATCATAAATTTTTATTGTTGAAATTATGATTTTTGTTCGACTTTGCTACTGAAGTGGTATTTTAAAACTCTGTTTGTAAAATTCAGGTGAGCTTAGTTAGATATGTAACTACAATTCCTAAAAGAGAGATTATTATAAATTTCAAGCCCTAATTGCAATTTTTAAAGAGAAATTAATTGCCAAAAAGGGTTATTATCACACTGTGGTTGTCGACTTTTAAGTATTACACCATTTAACTTAAAAATATGTAATTAACCAACTAAACTTTTTAAAAACTATTAATTAAGTAATTTCGTCAAATTAATTGAGCGGACGTCAAATGTAATTCAGATGGGGATTAAGGAAAAAAAAGGTTAAAGCCACGTAAATAGTAATGTGGCATCGTAGTTGCACCAGATGTGATAGGGCAAAAGAAAGTCATCGTCTTTATATCTTAGCTTGCATTTGCAGCAACAAGAATTGATGACGAATTAGGGTTTATAAAACTTTCAGAACTTGGGACCAATTAACTGCGAAAAATTAGAATTTTAACTGGGTAATTGCATCTACTTTTAGAAAAAAATCAGTTGATTTATATATTTTTAAATTTCAGTGGCGCAAGGCTTAAAAGTGTATAGTGTATGGGGGGTAATACCCCCTTGCGGAAACCAATTCAATTTTCAAGCCTTGCTATTCACTCAAGTTTCAAGACTTAATTGCAATTTCTAAAGAAAGGTCACCTGATTTTAAACTTCTCAAAGGTTAATATGGTTTAATCTTCTTGCGTTTTGTCGTTGCGATTGGGGATAGAACGCAACATAAAGTTTTTCTTGTGTTGCGTTTTGCTCTCTAAATGCATATATAAATGTTGGGTCCACCTACATTTGGGATGCTGTGTTTGATAACAGAAGTAGTCAACCATGCACTATATATATTAATTACTCCTATCTGATACACACTACGTTTGTGGAAAAAAAAGAGAGGCAATAATTAAAAGAGAATATTTTAGAATGAAGCCTAAACATGAATAAGAGATTATTCCGCAATGACTTACAAGATGGTCAAACTAATTTATTACTTTTTCCGTCCTAAAATAATTGTTCAGTTTTAATTTTTTTAATTAAATTAATTATTTTTAAAATTAATAATTAAGCATGTATAAATATATTTTTAACATTATAAAAATTGGTATTAGTAGTAAATTGTATAGACTTTTTTTTGTTATAACCTCTGTACCTATATTCTGGCAAAAATGGTACAAAAAATAGTTTTAAAAAATAGTCAATTTGAAAAGTCAAATCTAAGCAGTTATTTTGGGACGGAGGAAGTATTATTTTTCTGTTTAGCAATGACTTATTTTTTTATTTAGTAATAACTTATTTTTCTATTTGATGAAATTGTGTTGCGATCAACGTGAAACGTGAATATTATTTTCAAAATTTAAATAATTTTTTGTTAATTTTAAATTTGAAAATATTTTAAATTGATTTTTTGAAAATCAATATTGATCTCATAATTTATAAAGTGATCCTAAGCATAAATTCACATCAATTTCAAATTATAATTTTTTTAATTAATTTTAAAAATATTTTTGTAGAAGGAAAAAATAAAATGAAAATACTAAAATGTGGTATGGAATTCATTAATCACCCATCCTTAACACTCTGTTTCTAAGTTTTAAAATGTACAGAAAAGAAAAGAAATGGACGGAAAATTTAAGTTTTCTTTCTAATTCTTAAGTTTCCGAGTGTTTAAATAAACAAAAAAAAATGAATAGAAAACTTAGACTACTTCTCGTATCAAAGTTTTTCGTCCAAAATTAAAATAAATAATATTTTTATAATTATCATGTTACGCTATTTTCAATATAATAAATTTTAAATTACAATAACCACGTTCCAACTTTGTTCGGATGAAAAGTGTAATGGCAGCCTGCAGGGCTAAAGAAACTCTTCAGGGGAAATTATTTGGCAATACTCTGTGTACATATTTGTTTTGGTAGGAGTGAGTCCAACAGTGGAAGAAATTGAATGAATGCCCCCTCCCTCCCCCTCCCCCTCCCCCTCCCCCCCCACTTCCTCCCCAGATTTCAGATCATATGGACGCCTGGGATCCCCTCGTTTTATCCCAGATTTGGAGTGGAGGGATCCTGATATTATTATTATGAGTTTTCAGAGGAAGCGGAAGGGTAATTTATGGGCTCTAATGGTGCATTCGAACAGGAGAGGTTTCAAGACCACCTACAAGTGTCTGTCTATGAACATCATCATCGTCCTCCAAGAGATAGAGGAGGTGTCCGCTTCCGTATTTTTCTCCTCAGAATTTCCCTCGTCAAGGTAACGATGCCATGCTTTTTCATGAAGCTAAGAAACTTAAAGACCAGCAGCTCCTTTCCACCTGAGAACGAACTCCCAGACTATCCTTTCTCACATGCTCAACAACTGAAACATGTAGTCCCTAGGATGCTTGATTTTCCCCAGCATGATGCCTTCGATGGTAACTTTGATTCTGGATATTTGGATTTGATTATGAAATTTTTTCTACGTATTTTTATCAATATTTCTATGCGGAAAGGTAAATTGACCAGATAATTGAAACGAATAACAAATAAAATTTGTTATAGTAAACAAATGAATTGTACTCTCAAATTGTTGGTTGAAATAATTTTTTTTTGTTTTTTCGATTCAATTATCTTGTTCAATTTACCTATTTGTATAGAGTTATTTTATTTTTATTAATGGTTGAATGACTGTAATTAATAGAAAGATAAATTTATAAAAGTGATATTTGTTTTCTTTTTTCTTTTCATTGAAAATCAAAAAAGTTAGAATTTTTTTAATTAAAAAATCCGAAATAACACGAAGAAATTTTGTTTTAAAAAAATTTTCGTCCAAAACTCATAAACAGAGTATAAATGTGGACGGCAGTTTGAAGTTAAACTTAAAAAATAAAGCAAACAACAGGCCAAATAAAAAAAACAAAAATAAAATAAACCAACCATTTAAGTCAACCAACCACCATAGGAAGGAACAAAAAATTGTTTGGTCCTTCCAATGTTAAAATCATCAAATTCCTTTTTATGATTTCTCTCCTCCTCCTCTTTTTCAATTAAAATCAAATCGCCCCTTTTTCCCTCCATCTATGTTTCTCTCGCATATATTTTACCCGATCATACATTTTTAGAGAGGAGCAGAGAATTGTGGGAATTTTGGTGGATATAATGTTTCAGAAGTACAGCAATGGGGCGATCCAAAACGGAGGGGAGGCTAGTGATGGTGAAGAATTAGGCGTAATTTTGGGTTTGGACGGTGGCACTACCTCCACCATTTGTGTCTGCATCTCGTTTTCAGACCAACTCGCCGACCCAGTTCGTGTTCTCGGCCGGGCAGTCGCCGGCTGCTCCAACCACAACAGTGTCGGAGGTATTTGTTCTTTTTCATCAAAGCCCACAATTTATGTATATCTATTTGTTTATGCAGATATGGTGTTTGTTTATTTGTTCAATGTCTGTTGGGAGGGATATTTTTTATTCTAGCTACCAAAGACTCGGTCGAACATATATAATTTTTAGTTGAATTCCGAGAAGAGTTGGTTCGGAAAAATCATGAACAGTGAATAAACATATACAAATTGGCTGCATTAAGAAATGGAACTTGTTTTCTGGATACAGAGGAAGTATATTAGAAGATAATACTCGCTCTAAAAGAGTGTCATTTGTCTTTTATCCTAGTTAATTTGCGAAATCTTAACATGCAAATTGCGACGTGATTTTTTTTTTACTTTTTAGTAATAAGATTTTTTTAAATATTTTATAATTTTAACTATTGCACTAATAAAAATCAAATAAATTCACATCAATTTTGAATATTAGGATTTCACAAATTGACTAGGAAAAAAAAATTTTTTTTCAAATGAGACTGTTTTTGTGGAACAGAGGGAGAAAGTAGCAATAGAAACTTTTGAGATTGGCCGGGGAGTGAAATGTTCTGTTCTTATGGCCTAATTCTTTCCCATTTAAAATGTACCTAGATCCCGGATTTAGTGGTATTCTTCACCTGTCAGTAATTCACACAAAAATTGGAGGCTATACCCTTTTGTGTATCACCCAAAATTAAATGAAATATTGTTGAAGGGTTGAGAGTGATCATGTTTTTTGTGCTATTGCTACAAAAGGTGGCTGCTATATTGTAGTAATAATTTTAGCAATAGAGTACCTTTTATACTTCACGAATACTGTGAAAGCATGAAAAATCTTACTTGGGAATTTTCAATTGTCTACATTTACAGAAACTGCAGCAAGAGATACACTGGAACTCGTTATGGCAGAAGCCCTTTCAAACTCAGGGTCAAAGAGATCTGTTGTTCGAGCTGTTTGTTTAGGTGTATCTGGTGTTAATCATCCAAATGATCAGGAAAGGATATTAACTTGGCTGAGGTTGGTATGTAGCTAGTTGTTTAGTTGAATTTCATATTCTTTATCCTCTGCAATCTTATAATGTATCTCACTTTCTTAAACTGTAAAGACTTTTCCACAGAGTCTTTGTAATTACATTTGTTGCTTTACCAACTTATAATAAGTGAAGTGAATATGTTGAAATTGTTATTTAATTCTGTAAAACGGAAAGATTCAGATAGGGTTACTGTTAACAATTTCCCTAGAACACACGTTATGAAACTAATATAATTTTGAGCTTCAAAATATGGATAATAAATCAGAAGTACTGTACTTTTTTCCCCTTCTCATGATTATAATTATCATTAGCAGTCTTCCTATTGATGTCCAAAGTTATGGTTTCATGAATGTGTTGGAGAAAGGCATACTCAGTTATAGTAAGGAGACAATGAGAAATACACACATAACAATTGGTTGAGAAGAAATGATATAAAGAAAACAAGGTGCGGCATAAGTGAAGTTTTCGGGCATAGTACGTTAGGCTTCGTCATATATGTTCTACATTATATGTAACCTTAATAACTTTAAGATGAGTGTTGTTCATGAAATTTTGGAACTTCTTGCTATACACACACCTATATGAATATTTGTATTAAGCACTCCATGTTTGGTTTTCTAATTTACTATGTAATTATTAACAGGGACATATTCCCAAGCCATGTTAATCTATATGTTCAGAATGATGCTGTGGCAGCTCTTGCAAGTGGGACCATGGGGAAACTTCATGGCTGTGTTTTGATAGCAGGTACTGGGAGTATTTCTTATGGATTCACCGAAGATGGAAGAGAAGCTCGTGCTGCTGGTGGAGGACCTGTCTTGGGTGATTGGGGCAGGTGAGCTTTGCGTGTTTTGGTTGCAGTACCATACATGGCGAGGAATTATTTATTTGTAGTTTGTTTTCATTTTTTTTCCTTCATGATTATATTAATTGTTTTTGCGACTAAAGAGTTTAATTAAAAATAAGTATTTGCACAAGATGAATATATTACTAGTTCTTGACGAGCATCCAGACAATCAACAAGTATTGATACATACACATATACATATACGTATATGTGTGTGTGTGTATATATATTATGTTTTTGGTTTAATTATTATGTTCTCATTATAATTTTGATAAATTTTATTTTAAATGCATACCCTGGATAGAGAATCTTCAACAAATGATATTGGCAATATATCTTTTTCATGTTGAATAACCCTGGAATGAGAATCTGGAAAGCAATTTGGCATTCATGACGGATACCTATATGTTACTACCTAACAACTAGTTCTAGTTACTGGGAAGAGGTCAGTAATGCAGTAGACATACAATATGTACATGACTTCTGTAGGATGTATTATGTATTTAGACATGGTTGATTGCGTACATTGATTTGCATGTCTGTTTCATCATTCTAGGCATAAAGGCGCCCTAAGGGGTTACATGATCAAACCTAGCCAACTCCAAGGGGTACCAACACAAGCTTATGTTTGGATTTGCCCAGTGTATGACTCTTGCGGGGGACATGTACCCATGGGATTAGTCGAATGCTCTAAGAAGTTCGGATACCCATGATTGCTATTAAAAAGGAAAAAAAACTAGGTGTAAAGGCTGTATAAAGGCCTATGGTTTATTATTTTGACAAAGTTATGATTTTACTTCCTCTGATTATTTGGGGGAGTATTGTGGTCTTCTACTGTGGTAGTGTAATCATCAAAGAAGTGTCATAATCTTGCAAGGTCTATTATCTATCTTTCTGGTTATATCTTGAGATATAATTGGACTAACGGAGATATTTTTGCTTGCAGTGGTTATGGGATTGCTGCTCAGGCCTTGACTGCAATAGTGAGGGCTCATGATGGTCGAGGTTCACAGACAATGCTTACACATAGTATTTTACAGTCACTCAGTCTTCCTTCTCCAGATGAGCTCATAGGGTATATATTTTTATTTATTATTATTTAAAGGAATTTCTTAACATGTGCCCTTAGGGCACATGCTAAGCACACAGTTCAAGGGAATATTCTCTTGAATTGTGTACATATTCCCTTGAATTTAGTACAAATGCATAAATGAAGGGAATATGCACACAGTTCAAGAGAATATTCTCTTGAACTGTGTGCTTGGCATGTGCCCTAAGGGCACATGTTATGGGGACCCTTATTTAAATACTCTGGGCATACCATTACTACTTAATTGATGATAACACATTATTCCTAAAAAATTTAACTTTAGAGAGGAGTCAGTGGGTAAAGGCTTGGTTTTACTGCCATGTGTTTGTCTTATATCAACTCAAGTGTTTTTTTGAAAATGGATGTCTGCTTTAGGTTTCGTGGTTCAAGTCATTCAATACTTTGGTATCTGTTGTAACCCGCTTCGTAGTTTGAGTAGAACAACAGTATTACCGCCTGAATCGAATGGTTGACCACTCTTTATTTAAGACTATATCTGCCCCTTACTTTTGCTACACAGGGTTATTCTTTATTAGAATTTGTTGTGTAGAAACAAATTTAGTGCAAAACTATAAATGAGAGAAAAAAATTATAGCAAGAAAAAAGTATTAGAATTATATTTTTTCTAAGAACTTGAGAAGGATTTTTGGAATGATTTTTAAGTATAAAACTTGGGAATCTATTTATAGGTTTTCAAATTTATAGGTTTTCAAGTACCCTTTTGAAGAGATCCATCTCTTTGAAAATGTATTTAAATATTAGAGATATGTTGAATCATTGTAATGATTCATCCAATGGCCTTATCAATTTGAACCATTGCATCGATTTAATTGTTACATTCTGAACCATTGCATTGGTTCAATTGCTTCTTAGCACAAATCAATACATCCTTGTCCCAATAGATCCCTCTTGTTTAAAGAGTTATAATCTTTCAAACTAAACCAATTGAATCAACACATCTTTTTAATTGCAACACAATGTTTGAAAAAGCTAAAAGCGGTACAACGCATTTTTATCCGGACGATGCGAGACGTAAGCCTCATGGTGAAGCGAGGCGTAAACCTCGATTTGAAAACCTAAAATTCCTCAAAAACTTATAAAAAAATGCTAATAAAATCATAAAATAATCCATCATTATAATCAAGGTCATAAAAGACATAAATAACCAACGTCACCTTAATGTATCATTACAAAACATCAGAACAACATAATATCATCAACTACTTATATAGTGATCATTCATCACTATACAAGTAGTGTATCATTCATATCCCTCCTTTACACATTTTCTTACAAAAATTGCATTCCACATATAAATGAGATTTATTAACTTCAGGAGCTTCGGTGCTATATTTCCAAGCTGAATCTTTCTTACTCATAATAACAATTTACTGTAATAAAAAAAATCGTGAGACAGAGAG
Organism: Panax stipuleanatus; assembly: GCA_020205555.1. Lineage (NCBI taxonomy): Eukaryota > Viridiplantae > Streptophyta > Magnoliopsida > Apiales > Araliaceae > Panax > Panax stipuleanatus. The sequence goes on along the minus strand of CM035125.1, from coordinate 10,431,171 downwards.
AGCCTGGTGAAGAAGAAGAAGAATCGAAGAAGACAGAATCGAAGAATCGAAGGAACTAACAGAATTGAAGAAGAAGAAGTCGCACGGATAATCGAAGAATTTAAATTGATCTGTCGGTAAGAACTGAACAGAGTACAGACTTAGGTTTTTTTAATTCAAATCAAGGCCTACGCCTTGATACGCCTTGAGGTGAAACGCACTGAGGCATACGCCTCAACCAAATGAAGCGCAAGCCTCTGTATTTTCCTTTGAGGCGTAAGCCTCGCCATAGCAAACTTCCGCCTCGCTTTGAGGCGCGCCTCGAGGCGTGCGCCTCGATCGCAATTTCGAACCATGTTGCAACATATAATATATTTATTATATACTTTCTAGATTTGAAAATATCTAACACTATGTATTCGGTGGGAAGTGTACACAACTCTTAGAGCGCTATGTTGTGGGTGCACAAGTGCATTGTGTTTACTTATGTTGCAATCTTTTAGAGATGAGACCTCTTTTTAGCATGCAAGCCTATTATACAGGTTTTTAGTCATTTACTTGCAAATCATATGATGCATACACATTTCTTTAAGAGCAAAATTTAAATTACCACATGTGAGCTAATTGTTTCAGCGGCTCAATTAGTGACCTGTGGCAACAAAAAAGAACAATTTTACTTTATACATTACTTAAGATAAAACCCACATGTGGTTTTTTTATTGCTTTGAGGACCACAGTTGGTCAGGAACTCCGGATGGATTTTAGGTAAAACACAAGTGGAACTTTGGATTTTATTCATTTTTTGATGAAGCAAGTGCATAACTCAAACTGTTCCTAATTGGTTTATGTGAATTTCTTTTAGAACAAAGGCAACGAACTAGAATATGGGTATTTGAGTGGGCTTTGTCAATTTATCTTGTAACACCAGATATTGTGATAATACCGTGGTTGGTAAGCTTATTAGTCTATCAATCTTTGAAATGATCCTCCCTTTCAAGATGGACCTATGCAGATCCATCTTGGGCGCGTATTGCAGCACTTGTTCCGGAAGTTGTATCTTGTGCTGAAGCTGGTGATGAAATTGCGCATAAGATCTTAAATGATGCGGTGGAAGAATTGGCTTTAACCGTGAATGCTGTTGTTCGAAGACTTGGCTTGGGCGGGGAAGGTGCGACTTTATTCAACACTTAATTATTTATTTGTTGTTATCTTTGATGTAAAGAAAGGAAACCATATGAACGGCAATATCATTGATCCTACTGCTTCAGCTAATAGTTTTACGTCGTAATACAACTTAATGCCTATGTTGAATTTATTTGTAGATGGTAAGAGTTATTTCCCTATTGTCATGGTTGGTGGTGTCCTGGAAGCTAACAAGAGGTGGGATATAGGGAAAGAAGTTATCAACCGTATTTTGAAGACCTACCCTGGTGCTTCTCCAGTTAGACCAAAGGTTAGCATCAATAACTCTTTGGTCAAACTGTTACATTTTCTCATAGCAAGGATATTCATTTAAATTCTTATTGCCTACATTTTCTTGGTTTACTTAGGTTGAACCTGCAGTTGGAGCAGCGTTACTAGCTCGGAATTTCTTAATGAAAGAAACAGATGGCAACTCTCATAGATGACCGGGGCGAGTATATCAGAATGTTCAACTGTATAGTTCAAATGTACAAAGAAATCTTGAAAAATGATTGTTATCTCACATATAATGTTGGGTACTTGGGTATCCTTGTAGTAATCCGTAGATCAGATGATCAACGAATCAAAATGCTGTAAATTATCTATTATTACAATACAATGGTTTGTACGTCAATTCAATTTGCTGCCTTATTTTTTTTGGTTTTCACCCGATATCCGGTAACTGTTCCGACTAATCCGAATCGAGCTACTGTCGAATCCAATTGGAGGAGCTCTCCCAACACTATTTTTTTTATTTGCAAGGTTCGAACTCGAGACTTGCACAAGGGGAATCGAGCTCGGACCAATGGATGTTGGTATTCAATTTGCTGCCTGCTCACCTCGACTTGTCTTCCTATTTTGCTTGAATTTGAACCTCCTAGTTCACATATTATCAAACCTCTTTCGTGTGTTTCATTAGCTTATCATAGTTTGATCTCAAAAACAGTAAAAAGTAAAGGGTAGTGTTTATTTGGTGCTGCAAAATTAGGAGTAATATTTTCACTTCAGCAGTTTCCAATGGTGGTGTTGGACAAAGATGGAAAGGATATTGAAGATCCATTGGCAGATAACCCCATGAGTCTTGCCAAGAACATGGGGATCTGAGTGACAACTAAGCCTTTAACACAAAGAATGCATTCAAATATAAAGGCACAAATTGGAAAATTGAGATCATTAATTAGTATATGCAGAATCTATGTTCTCTCTTTTAACTGCACCAGAAGAACTTTACACTGTAATTGTAATTCTGTATATAGAATTGAGGAAGCGTGAAAGAAGAAAAGACTATACTCTGTTCACTATTTAGTCATCCATGGAGACTAAAATACAAGACCTGCCTATACCACAAAATATTCAATCCCGTATCGTCTGCCAAGTTTACCGGAGCTGTGTGGTCTTCCCCCAAATTCTCTGCGAGTGCTTCCCTTGTTTTAACATTGGCACACAAAATGAGTACATTTTCTTTCTTTGCTCAAACGCTGAATTGATTTTTTGATCCCACTAGTTGTTCGAGCGATACAAACGATCAATCATTAGCAATTTACTCTCCCATGGCTAAAATTAGGCTCCAGCTGTTAAATTGTATCTGTTCATGATGAAGAACCATTTCAGCCATGAGATAAAAACTATTCCAAGTCTAGTCTAGTCAATATGTGATGTGATGTGATGCTTGAAGGGTTATCCTGTAGGTACACGTTTTTGGTTAAGAAACGACAACACCAAACTCTTTTCACCTCATCCCGGTATGCATGTTTTGTTAAACACAGGCACTGCCAACCCTGACCCCATCACAAAAACACACAGACAAAGAAGAAAATACTTGATGAGGGATTATATTTCTTAGGAAAGAAAACTATAAGCTTTAGCCTTCTCTCTTGGTCCTTCATATTCATATGTTTATAGAAGAAAATTACTTCTGATTTTAACATTTCTTTTCTGTTGAAAAGGTCAAGGTTTTTCCGATGATTTGATATTAGTGAGAGAGACTACAAGGGGAAAAAATGTATAACATTGTTTGCAATTTACAGATTCAAATATTATATTGTTGGGAATCAATTGCAAACTAATATGCACTCCCACAGATAATTCATGACCCTAGATATCCCCCCCCCCCCCCCCCCCCACCCCGCTCTCTCTCCCATTTTCCTACTAACCCTCTTCTTCCCCCCAATTTTCTAGGGGTAAAATGATACTATTTGGCAAGCTTACCAGGCAAATAGATGATCAAACTGACTTGCAAGTTTCTCCACTTAACTCTCTCCTGACCAGCTTCAGGATTTCAATAATCTGTGGCAGTAAACAATCCAAAACAGCTGTTAAAACAATTATACCTTTTCTGCAATTGTAAAGCAAAACTTGGAAGGCATAGAATAAGCTATAGAATTAAGATTATGAAGTAGCCATAAATCAACATAAAGTCTATCACTAGTTCTCCATCTACAAGGTAAGCATCGAAATTCCATTGCATCCCCCAAAGAACTTGAAGGCAGCAAACCAGCATCAAAGTTCCAGTCTCTAAAATGGAACCAAGTCTATGTTGAAAAGGGAATTATATGCGAGTATGACAAATCCAATCCTATACTGAAACCAGAGTTTGACACTTCAATCATCTCTAGCCATTAACAGACCTTCTTTTCATGTATATTTTGAGGTAAGGTTCTATGTCCCCCTCTACCCACTATGACAGTAGTTTATTATTTTTAAAATCATACTACGTTTGAAAATCCAGAGTCAAATTTTGACAAGAATAACATATACTCCTATATATTTTCTTGTCAGATTTTGATAAGAATGAGATCAAATCATCAAAAAATAAATTTGATTTGAAACAGTCCAATATCAAATTCAGACCATCTGATCTCAACTAGTTCTGTGATTGATCAGATTACGGTCAAAGTTAGGATCAATCTTGATCCAAAAGACTAAACCTATCATCATATTAGACATAGTTGTCATGATATCGCTTAGGCGACGACTAGGCGTCTTAGTGCAAGAGAAGGAAAAGGCAACGCCTTGGACGCTGAGCAACCAATGCTCAGCCTCGGTGCTGGCTCAAGTTAAGTGATTAAATCATTTTGTACCCATTATTCATCATAACTCATGTACTTGCTATGTGGTGTAATTTTATTAATTATTAAACTTGTAATGTGTGATAGGTGTTGACTTGGTTGATTCTATATTTTCTATGTAGTGTATTTGTTGACTTGTTCTACAAGTTGTCAATTGTTTTATTTTTAAATTTGTTAAGTATTCATATAATTGTGTTTTTAGTTGTATCCCATAATGTTTGTCATAGTTGTCATGGCGTCGCCTAGGCATCTAGGCGATGGGGAGAAGGGTACAGCGAGACTCGCCTTGAGCCAAAGCTGCCAAGGCAGCACACGCCTTAGCAGCTCTGGCCCAACTTAAGTCATCTACCCATCTTTTAAGTTTCGACCCATTAATCTATGACCCATCGATTAAAAAAAAGGAGAAAAGGAGACTTCGATCTACAAACCCTTATCAAACAATCGATCTGTGCTGTAGACTTCAACGACTCACTCGACTCTTCAGTCTCCTTCATCGCAACCTTCGAAACCATCTGCTAGACTTCATCGCAGACTTCGACTCATCGCAGCCTTCACTCATCACTCATCGCAGCTGACTCTTCACTCATCGTGACCTTCACCCATCGCAGCCTTCTCGACTTCAGCTTTTTTATATCTGCTCAACATCGGTCACTGCAGCTTGGTTATATCTGCTCGACTTCTGTCCAAACACAGGTACATTGTCGTGTCCTGCATATACTGATAATCGATGGGTCATGGGTTCATGGGTTAATGGGTCGTGTCCTGCATATACTGATATATATTATACCATCTTGCACATTGTAAACGACTTATCGCCATGCCATAGCGGTCGCCTAGGCGTCCAGGCAGTCGGCTACCGTCATGACTCGTCGTGGAGCCGTGACGACTATGGTGTTAGTTATGATATTTTGAGTTTTAATGTATATAAAGTTTTATTGTTCAATATACTTTTTGAAGTAAAATAAATATATAAATTGTACATTGTTAATGATTTGTCGTCATACGGACGCCTTATTATCTAAGCTTCCTGGCGGTCAACTATCGTCACGTCTCGCATGACAACTATGATATTAGCATAAGTTTCCTTACTATTTACAACAAATGAGATCGTAAATAGGTGTAGGGATGCAACACATAGGATAATGAAATGTTGGGAAAAGTAAATAATACACGTTCTCCTAAAAAAAGGGTATTCAACAAGTGTAAATCCATCTTACTCCAGGATAATGTTGTAAGATCGGTGAATAATGATCAAGTGCTATGTATATCTTTTCAAGAAGACTCAAAAGTGTTTCCACCTCATCCCCCAGAATATCAACCTGGATGCCAAAGAAACAAATCTAGTAAGAACATGGCAAGCACAATTTCCAAATTGATTCATATACTTGAATGAATTTCAGATAAATATGAAAAAGAATGTTCACTTGTATATAATAAAACTGAATGATGAAGCTAGCTTATTTTCGCTTCTATTATTTTATCCTTTTGTCCCTTGTACCAATGCAGAACCTATACTGCCTTGGTACAACAAGATGAGCTTCAACAATGAAACATGTTTAAAAAAATATATTGCCAGGTTCTGGACCATTTTTTCAAATAACATACCACATAAAACATCCTAGGAATGGTGGCATTGGAGCATTGGAGCATTGGATTGATATATATTCGAGGAATGATCAGTCTTTTGTTTTTTATAGGTCGAAAATAATTGATCTTGTATGATATATTTACATACACCGTATTAAAGGAGTAGATTAGCTGATAGGGCCTTGTCATAATTTGATGGTGCTCAAAAGAATATTGAAATATTATAACTGGGCTGTAACATACTGGCATCTTAGGATTCCTTTTATAATTTGTTCGTATCTCTTGTTCCAAGCAAAAGACCTGTCACTTTTTTTACTTGTTTGGCATGCTCTGGTGAAAAACAATGATAAATAACAAGCATGCCAACAACACATGTACAAGAATAAGCTTTTCAATGGAGCAGATATATGAGTGCTTTTCCTCTTGCATTTATGGTTACAACATGTTGATCATCTTAATAGTGCTGAGGAAGCACATTGATAGAGTTCTGTGCAAAGAATAAGCTTAGAGGATTTTCACCGGGCATAATTCTATACATTTAAGGTCTATGCCCTCAGCAATCCCAAGTAACTCTCAGCGATCCAGAGTAACTTGCGATGCCATCGGTGATCCTGAGTAATTTGAGGGTTATGCCCTCAGTAATCATACAAAACTAATATTCCCCAAGATAAGCAATATTTCATTTATAGAAAATTTTATCAAACATCAAAGTACAACACTTCACCATATAATGAGAAGATATTTGACGTTTGCATATATATATATATATATATATCATTTCTATAAGGAAAAATACAGGTCATAAAAGAATTTATAGCGTGAGAAGCATTCACTCATTACCTCAGCCTCAGCCATTTTAAGGTCAGAACATCTCCTTTCAAGCCTCTGCTTGTATTGCAACCCCGCATTTGTAAGCATTTTAGCTTTCTCAATAAGAGAGCTCAACTGAGACGTTGAGTACATCAACCTGAAAGAATTACACATTCATGGTTTGTAAACCAGAGGATAAAATCAAAGACTCCTCAGATAAAGTGTCTGACACTATACAAATATCAGCGACTGGATTCTAGAATGTGCAAGTGATAGCTTATTTATTAAAGTATATCCACAAACAATTCCTAGATTTTTCCTAGTTCTATTGGCTCAATCCTTAGGCTAAGAACTAAGCATGAACCCCAGCCCTAGTGCTCTCAAACTCAAAACAAAAAAACTTCCTTCATCGAGAAACAGAAAGAATCAGGTTTAGGTACCATCAACCACAAAGGGGAGTTCTGACTAGCCCACCTAGGACCAGCAGATAACACTTGTTCAAAAACAAAAGTAAGCAGCAGATGACATGTCGTTATATGAAGACGAAAGATATAGCAACATTGTAAGGGTACTCTCATGTCTCAATATAATTTCGCATCAAACAATATGAACAAAATCAACAGGCTACATTGATTAGAAATGGAAAACATCCAACAGAGAGTAACCACAGAACTGACATTTTAACTCAATATGAGAAAAATAAAAAGAAAGAAAAAAATAATAGGTACAAAGTACTAGCTAGCATATTAATAGTTAAGAACCAAATTTAAGGCACACTTCAGAATTCTCAAGGTCATGATCTATTGAATGTCTGAAGCAAAACATATTCACAAACCAATTCACAGTTTAGAAGAAAAAAAATATAAGTACCTTGAATTGTTTGCATTGATATCTTCAGCTACTTTGCATTCAAATTGAGTAAACTGCTCTGACAGCGCATGAACAAGAAGAATCACTATTTCCAATTGCTTCCTCTGTTCCTTTTCTTTGGCTTTAAGCAATGATAAATCATTTTGTGTCGCTTGGCTAAGAGCAACAGCCATCTTCTTCTGTTCATCAGCTTCCTCTAACTTGTGCATTTGTAGTTCAAGATGTTTATCCAAGCTGTTTATTTTCATTTCATTTACTTTGATTTGCTCCAGTGCCTCCTTCAATTCACCCTTTACAAGATCTAAATCCTTGCAGGTGTTAGAAAGTTGCGTATTAGTGTGGTCTCTTAATTCAGAAAGCTCCTGAGAAGCAAGGTCAAACTGCACAGTTTTCTTCATTAATTTCTCTTTTTCTTCCATTGCTAATTTCTCTTTTTCTTCCATTGCTAATTTCTCTTTTTCTTCCTTCAATGTAACCAATAGTGCTACCTCTTGCTTTAATCTATCATTTCCTACAACTTCCGATCTTAATTTTTTTTCTTTTTCCAAGACTTCCCTTTCAAGAGAAGATCTTTTTTCATTCTCAGTCATATATTTTTGGTTTAATTCTTTGAGTTGTCCTGTAGCATCCTTTATGCATTCTCTGAATATACATCCACACATCTCTTGCATAATCAGTGATTCCATATCTGACTCTTCAATCTCACACTGTCCAGTAGTTTTAGATTGAGTACCTTCACCATAAATAATTCCATAAATTTCCTGCATGATAATAGACTTCATCTCTGATTCTTCAGTGTCACTTTTGATACAGTCACGCAGCTCCCTGAGAACACATTTATATACCTCCTCACGAACAGAAACTTCTAAGCTTGTATCTTCCAAAGAAGAATTTAGATTTGCTAACAGCCTTAAAGAGTTTGTCTCTGACAAAGAATGTTGCAACATTTTCTCCTCAGCTTCAGAAACTTGTGATAACAAACACTTCACTTCATTTTTCTTATCTGTGAGTAAGTCTCTAAGTTGGTGATTTTCCAAAAGAAGGTTGTCAAGCCTATCCTTTAAACTGCCAAGAGTGCTATCACAAAGTGCAGGTAGTTTTTCATTGTCAACAACGATGCCATCTAATTTTAGAATGACTTCTGGGATCTTTTTCTTCAATATGTCAAACTCCTTATCCTTCCTGTTTGGCGCAGATGACCCCCTTTCATTTAAGATTTTCCCTTTAAGACTAATAATTTCTTCAGTCAACCGATCCACAGTCGACTCATGGTCCCTCTTAGAATCCCACAACAAAGTGTTATAATGTTTCACCAACTCATCCCTCGTCAAGTGCTTAATATGTGCAGCATCAAAGACCTCCAACACACCAGTTTTAGACTCACCCACTTTACCATTCCCTTCTTGATGTTGAGTTGAAAAGGGTATATGATTATTCAAAACCTTGCGATGAGAATGGTCAACATCACCAGACCCAAGAGAGACTAATTGTACAGTTTCTTGGTTGGGAAGCAACTTTAATATCACATCTAGCTCTTTGCGCAGACTTGAAATCTCGTCGAACTTTTTGAGCCAATTCACACTTTGGCTACCACAAAAGGTAGCATTTTGCTCCCATAATTTCTCTTCAAATTCCTCTTGAAGACTTCTAATCAAACTCTGAATCACCACTGCTTCAACTTCTCTTTGAAAATCCTGCTCCTGCCACCACTCACAGAGAGATATCTTAGACAACCGAAGCATATCATCGACCCGTGTGATAATGGTGTCCACAGTCATTTTCAGACTATCTACTGTTCTATCTACACCAATCCAACTTTCATTTTCCTTTTCTTTCAAAATACCACCCAATCCCACCAATTCAGAACCAGAATTAATCCTCCTGATCGAATTACACCCTCTTATGCCATCAATCTCTTTCTTAAGCCTATTAAACTGCTCTTTGGCAGCATATCTCAAGCTGCTCAATGGTTCTCTCATTTTATCATGCTCCACATCATCATTTGATAAACTCAAATGTTGCCCATAGTTTATATTTTCTGGCTCATACAACTCACATTTATTCGCACCCACATCAAGAAAATGTAAAGACTCCTTCAAGCTGGTAACCTCCAATTCTTTTGCTGCAACTGTCTCGGCCGCCTCTTGTTCAACTGCATGTACCATACCTCTGATGACCGAGTCACTCACCATCCTTGAAATCATCAACCGGTCATTAATATCATCCCAATAAGAATCAAAATCTTCCACAAGTTCATCACCGAAATCACTTCCTTTTACACCACTTCCCATTCTTTCTAACCCATCATCACATGAAATAGCACTAACATCTGAAACTACAACAATATCCAACACCTCTTGGCTCTCCATTTATGTATATGTATCTGTCTCTCTTTATGTGTATCTGAAAAAGAAATTATTTTTTTAAAAAAAAATATCCAAACAATTAGCACAGTCTCCAAAACCTCTTGGTTCTCAATAACAATTTTTATGTTAGTATTAAGAAAACAATCATCAGCAACCAGATTATCAAAATACAGAGATTCAAGAGCAAATTAACTATAAATTGAGCTCAATTCTATATTCATAAAGTTAGTCAAACCCAGTTCATACTTAATTAAATCAATAGGATAAAAAAATACATAATAAGAAGCTGAAATTTAAGAAGTGGAAAACTTACAATTAAAGAAACGGGCAGTCTGATAGCAATCCTCCAAAGAAAATCAAGGTCACAAATATGGAAATCTTAAAGTCTAAATTTCTAGGTTTTCGTTGAAATGCTACTTCTTTTTTCCAGTTTTGGGGTTTTAGGGTTTTTGAGGAGAGAGAAAGTACAAGTGGACTGTAGCCGAGGAAGAACGAGCGGGAGTGGATGGAAAATGATTAACCTTGATGAAAGAGTGAAACTGTGGAAGCTGCCATGAGTGAATTTGAGGTAAATTGTTTGGAATTCAAGGGTAAATTTGGTAGCATACTCGTATGATTTAAGGTTGAATATATATAATTTGTCTCTTACCACACAGTAGCGGCCGGTAAAGAGTTTTGTAGCTGTATTTTTTTGCATTTCTTGTTTTTTTCTTTTTGGGAGATATTTAATTTTGGCATTTTCTTACCCCCCAAACAAACAATTTTTTTAATGTTGAATTATGTGTATAGTTGTTAAGGAGGGTGATTAGCATGAAATTAATTTTGGTCAGTTGATCAATACAGTGTCGACACGCAGGTCAAAAGGTGATCTCTCTACATATCAGTATTTTATTGATCAATTGACCACTTTACCATGAAGTTAACTTCATGATAACCGTGTTATGAATCCTAGTTGCAAAGTATGAGACTTTAATATGGAGGTGTTTATAAACTTTGGGTTCTCCAACCTTAATAGCTAGTTTTTAAGGTGTGGCTCTCCCATGATTTATAATAATTGGTATCAAAGCCGTCCACTACCTCCCGGTTGCAATCGTCTGGCGAGGGATAGTGACGTCGGTATTGCAGTGTTCGCCCGATGCTAAATTCGTCTAGTGCAAAGCGAATAATTAAATGCTGGAAATAATTAATTCAATAATTCGCATTAATAATTCTCATTAATTAATTAAATGTGGTTCGCTTCCGCCCCTCGGAGTAAAGAAACTTGTATGTTTAATAATAAAAATAATTCGCATTACTTGGAAAACAATTAAAAATCATTAGACCGATCAACTCCTTATGCAAATTAGATCGGGAACTCGTACAAGGCACGAACTTTTTATAAAATTTATATTTTTTAAACTCATATATTATACTGAAAATACTTGTGTAGGTATAGATAAATTTTAAAATATTAGATAACATTTGAAATATATGCATGCATGTATATATAGATATCAAATTATAATACGCCAAGTTAAGTATGGAACTCTACTTAATTAAAAAAATAATCTTAACCCTTGTCCATAATTACACAAAAAATACTATTAATCATATCAACCACAATGATATTGTCTATATTCTTTTTAAGTTTAATCAATGTTGACAATGATTGATCCACTTTTATACAGAAGTCAATGAAATAGTTATAAAACACAAAAGGGAAGTTTAAAGTTTAAATTGTAGCACTACTTCCTTTTTGTACGAGTTATTTTTTAAAATAACACCGTTTTTAAAAAACTCACAAAACACTCCGTTGTACACAACATGAAAGAGAAGATATTTTGTATATATTCAGTTATACAAAATAATGTCATTTTTATACGATAACTCGTCTGAATTTTATTATTTTTTTGATAATGTGGAGTATTCAATTTTTAATTCGTAGTCCTGACTAATCTCTCCACCCGAGGTCAGACTTTTCATATATGTTTGCGTCCACGTTCTCGTGACTCCATGATTATTTTTATTAGTTTGACAAATTGAAACTGATAATATTTAAATCAAGACGTCCGAGTTTACGACTCGTCTCGAAGTCTCATTTGAACCAACCTACTGAATTTTAGCATTCAATTTTTTGTTCATGGATTCTACTAATCTAAAGCAAAAAATGTCACATCTCAGGCCATCAATTTTATATTCAAAACAGGTTCTATTATGGGGTTTGTGGCACATACGTATTCACTATCATAATTATCATTTTTTTTTCGGTGTGTATTATTTTTGAAATCACGTGGCTCTTGTGAGGGCAATACCACATGGTTGTTGTGCCTTAATTTGGCCGCGTGATGTTTTCGTCAATAAACATTAACACAAAAGAAACAAATGTGTAGATACATATAAATGCGTAGAGAAAACCATTTTGTTGGATAGGCTTCACAATCTATAATGATTATCACTTTCTAAACAACTGTATAAGTCTCACAATTTCATTAATTACAAGTTATGACCAGAATTTAATGATATATATTGCAAACGTTTACGTTAACTTTTTAATTGTCAATTATGTGAATAAGCCGTGACAATTTTTTTTTAAATATGTATAATAAATGGGCTGATTTCTCATTTTATTTTATTCAATATCAGGTATGAATATGTTTCATAATTATAATTTAACACAAATTTATAGCTATACATAGCAAGACTATGTAAAATAAAGGTAAATGAAAAATCTATGGTGCAAGAAAATTTGCACGCATGAAAGTAAATCACGATGTTGTATGGTGCAACTCTGAGATAGGTCTGACAATATAAGTTATAAATTATGGATCAGCTTAAATTGAGTAATATGACCATACACAGTTGTGTATATTTTATTTTTGCACAGTCTGTCAAAACAACGTCGTTTTGGCAGATTTGTTTTTAAAAAAAAACAGCTTCTCTCCTCTCCAAATCAGAAATCAAAAACAAATCTTATCAGAACGACTGACAGACTGTGCACAAATAAAACATACACAACTGTGTATGACCATTATTCCAACTTAAATTTAATTAGAATTATTGGGCTGGTTAATTATTTTATATATTTTTAAAATGCAAAAATAGATTCTTCATGTTCATTCTAATTTTTTAAATTGAGAGAGATCCATTTGTGGGTATTTCTTATGCTCAGTCCATACATCAGATACAAATGCTCCCCGGCCAACTCTTTAAGAGTTTCACTAGAGCTCACATCATCGAGATCACATGATTCTCATGGTGGTGGTTATTATACACGTAAAATGTTAAGTACAACAAACCACATCATTAAGCCTGGCTCTGACCTACAATTTGCCCCGAATCTTTTTAATTCATCGCCCAAATCTTACACAAACTACTCCTATTGGTCAGGCCTCAAAAATACAAATTTTAGACAGAGAAAGTCTATACAAATTTCAGAGAGGGACAGACGGACAGAAAATGTAATCAAATTTTAGAGAGAGAAAATGGTAGAGATTTTAAAGAGAGGAAGTTAATTTAAAGAACATTAGAGATAAAGTGGGTAGAAAAATTTTATAGAGAGAAAATCTAAAAAATTTGGAGTGTATATAAAAATTTTAGAGAGAGGAAGAATGTATAAAATATTAGAGATAGAAGGAGAATGAATATAAAAATTAAATATCATAAATAATTTATTTAATTAGGACAATAATAATGATAAACTTGAAATTCGAAATATGAGTTGACCTATATTTGACCCTAACTATATGGTTTCAACCCACATAACCAGTATTAAAAATAAGTAATGTAATTTTAATTCTTAAATGGAACCATAATCAAATTTTATAAATCAAAATCAACCTATAATCATAATTTGCCAGACCGTGAGGGATGTACTTTTCGACAATTTTGATATAAAATTTCTAGATAACGAAAATGATACTTCCACCAAAAAACAAAAATATTCCATTGAACATGCATGTATATTTTAAGCTCAAAATATCATCCGCCCCAAAGTGTACGTACACAGTAGGGTTGTAATACTATTCTTAATAGAAAAACGAATAAATAGCTAGAGTTGGAAATGGAGAAGGCCGGTATGAACAGTGGTTAGTATGAAGTTAACTTTGGTCAATTGATCAATACAGTATCGTTACGCAAGCGAGAGTTAATGTCTCTGTCTGCAAGACAACACTGTATTAGTGAATTGACCAACTTATCACGAAATTAACTTAATGCTAACCGGATCCGCCAATATGAAATAAAAACAGATCAATCTTGATATATATGATTGAGGGTGAGCTGCCCTTTTTCTCATTAATGATCCATTATGAAAACAGTTGGGAGAAAAACTAATTAACTTGCTGATTATCATCAACAGATAAAATCAACATCCACTCATCATTTTCAAACCTAACAAACACAAATCATGTCTCATCCCATTCACCAAGCTAATGAAAACAGCCCTTACGGAATGCTCACTAGGGAAGAGTTCTACAAGAAACATCAAATACTCCATCAACAACAGGTCATGTTAAACAAACAAAGAATGAAAATATTCACCCAATTATGGCGGCCGGACCCAAATATTTGGCCTCGGCTACGTGGGATTGTGGCTATGGTCCATGGTTACGCAACAGAAAGCAGCTGGCTCTTTGAGCTAACTGCCGTAGCCATAGCCAAAGCAGGGTTCATTGCTTGTGCACTTGACCTACAAGGCCACGGATATTCCGATGGGCATCCCGGTCACATACCAAACATCCAAGCCATTGTAGGTGATTGCGTCCAGTTCTTTGACTCCGTTCGAGGTGATCATAATCCCAAGCTCCCAGCTTTCCTGTACGGCGAGTCATTAGGCGGTGGAATAGCCATACTAATATGCCTAAAACAAACAAGTGATCAATGGAATGGTTTGATATTAAATGGAGCCATGTGTGGTGTTTCTAAAAAAATTAAACCAATGTGGCCACTCGAAAAACTACTCCCTCTGGCTGCTTTCATTGCACCAAGTTGGAGAATGGCGATCACAAGGTCTCCTGCAAGTAATTCGTACAAGGAAGAGTGGAAGAGGAAGCTGGTCGGAAAGAGTCCGAATCGCCACCGCTTGCCTTCGGGAAAGCCACCGGCGGCGACAGCAATGGAGTTTCTTAGAGTTTGTAAATTTATAAAGAGGAACTGCCATGGATTGGAAGTTCCGGTGCTAATGGTTCATGGTGGGGATGATAAATCGTGTGACCCTAAGGCTGCTGTGAATGTTTATGAATCAGCAGCTAGTAAGGACAAGAGTGTTCGGGTTTTCGAAGGCATGTGGCATATGTTGATGGGTGAACCAAATGATGGTGTGGAGCTAGTGTTTCAGACTATAATTTCATGGGTTGGGGAAAGAGCAGATAAAGCTAAAAGTACTAAATTATGACGCACAAATGAGTAATAGCAAACTTGTAAGCATTTGATATTAGTAACTGAATGTCTTTGTTAAGCTTCAGATTCGTCCACGCGTTCCAATCACTAAAGCACGTCTAATCCTGCACAAAAACGGATAAACACCAAAAGTTTGACTATACTATATTCCATTATATTTATTAACTTTTTATCAGCAGTTATTCTTTTGATGTTTCTTCTCAAAAGGAAGGCAATGAAAAAACACTTGATGATCCACTCATTGGGCCCGTTTTTTTTTTCTTTTCTGGGTGTTGTGCTTGAATTTTAGTACTAGTATATATTGAGTCCTTTACAATAATATACAATACTTAAAAATTAATTATAACAATAGTGCACTCATAAAATATTTACACAATTAATACACTTTCCATATTTATTTACAATATTAGTGCAATTAGGATTCCTTAATTTAGGGAATTAGTATATGATTCAATTTATAATAATAAGGAAACCTAAAATCAAGGAAAAATAACTGCCACAATTAATAATTCAAATTAAAATATCTTGGATCTAACAACAAAAATAAATTCAAATTCAAATATTCAAAATTTGACAACGTCATCTTCCTCCTTCCCTTCGTCGGTCATCTTCCTCCTTCCCTTCGTCGGTCATCTTCCTCCTCCCCTTCGCCGGGAGGAGCACCTGTTTCTGGTTGGAAGCACTTGAATTTTAGTACTAGTATATATTTTCATCAGAAGCACCTCTTTCTGGTTGGATGTTGGGAATGTATTTGTTTATGAAGTTTGGGCTTTATTTTGTGGTTGGGTTATGGCCTGGCTATTTTAGTCAACGGTTGTTATTATTCTTTCCATTTATTTATTTTTCAAAAGTGCATTCAACTTCTATAATAATATTATTTAATTTTTTTTTAAACAAATACTGGCTTATACTCCCTCCCATCTTTTTTATTTATCGTTTTAGGAGGAGAATATTGTTCCTTTTTATTTGTCGCGTGTATATTTTAATAAAAAATTAAATACTTAATTTCTTATATTATCTTAGGTTTGACAATCTAGTTAGTTAATTGTTAGGTCAATTCATATCAATTGGAATCAATTGTGTTGTTTAACTATTTTATAGGAATTGAGTTGGTTAAGATTTAAAACTATATTTTGAAATGAAAATAGGTCCAAACTGAATAATCATATTTTAACTCATTTTTATGTCAATTCTAATTTTTTAAATGTAATCAGGATTTTAAAGAGTAAAAATGTAATCAAATTATATAGGAAAGAACGTTAAAGATAAGAGTCCTTCTACGGGGACTAGTTTTTTGAGATCGAAAAATTAGACTGGTCCATATATTTTTTTGTTTTTCTTTTGTCTTCCAAAAAATTTATAATATTTATTTTAACTCAAATTTTTACATAATCAGTGAATTAGGTGTAATTTAGATACATATAAAAAATAAAATAAAATTGTACAATCTGTACAATCTTATTTTTTATATGTATTTAAATTATACATAAATCACTAGATTCTGTAAAAATTTAAATTAAAATAAATATTATAAATTTTTTAGAATTAAAAAAAATAAAAAATTAGACCGATCTAATTTTCCAATTCCAAAAGCTGTCCGTATAGACTTATTGTAAAGATAAAAGTGTACTGCGTACCACATTTATACCCACATGCGGGTCAAATTTCACTACTATTAATACTGTACCATCACCAACAGAGAATTCAGATTTTGTCTATTAGAAGCCACGCGCTGTGAAATGGAGTTCACATTAAAGTGTCAAATTAATATATTACGTGTCAGCACTTAAAAAAACGTGAGAAGTGTTTATCTTTTTTTATTATTTTTTGCTTAGATAGCTTGTCTTGGATAAATTATTTATTTAATTAAACTATACTAATGATAAAATTCAAATTTAAAATATAAGTTGATTTACCTTTAATCCATAATTATATGTCATATTAAAAATATATAATATAATTTTAGTTGTTAAATACAACCACAACTAAATTTTGTAAACCAAAATCAACTCATAATCATATTAATTAAACACTAATTTATTTCTCACTTATTTTTTTAATGAATTTTAAAAAGTTAATATTAAAATTTATACTCAATTTAGTTAATCAGATAAAATATTAATTATATATCTTAATCTATGTGTATAAACTTAAACGTTAAATAAAAAATATATTTAATTACACAATATAAAATTATATTTATATTACGCAAAGTTTCTCCCACCTCCCTTTTTGAGTTATTATTTCCAGTCCTAACAAAAATATCATCACATAACATAACATTTTTATTTTGTGCTAGTCTTAATAATGTATCTTGTTGTTATGAAATTAATTTTATTAAAAAGTAATCAATTAATTAATTAAGAAATTTTTTAACATGTGCTTTAAGGGTACATGCTAAGCACACAGTTCAAGAGAATATTCTTATGAATTGTGTGTATATTCTATTGCACTTAGTGCAAATGCAGAAATCAAAAGAATATACACACAATTAAAAAAAGATTCTTTTAAACTGTGCTCTAAGCATGTATCCTAAGAACACATATTAAGAAGACCAATTAATTAATACAGTACTAACACGTAAAGAGAAATCACATTATATTAACTTCTTACTAACCGCTCTACTTAATAATGCAGCGTTGAGAGTATAAAAAACGACAAAGAACAAACAGCAGTGTGTATATACGACTCTCTATAGTCGTTACTCGTAGTGATCTAGTTAGATAGAGAAAGAGAGCAAATTAGAAGATGGAGTACTACCGGCGACTATACGGCGTCGCACTCGTCCTCTTCTTGCCGCTAATTACGATCTCAATCGTTGATGCACGGGAACTCCGGCCATCGGAACACGGACTCATTTTCCAGAACACCTCCAGCTCCACGGCGGTGCAGGAGTCGCCGGGGATGTTGTCGTTTTTTGGTGGAACAGAGTCCAAAGTTCCGCTGCCGGAAGCAAGAAATTTGAGCGGGCCGTCGTGGGGGAGTAGCGGCGGCGATTGGAGAGGAAATGGAGGAGGAGGAGGTCACGTGAGGAAGGTGTGGCTGGTGGCCAGCTTGGTTTGTGGAATCAGTGGTGTCGCTTTGTTGGTTGTCGCGGCATTCATCTTTATTTTTCGGTTCCAAAAGCATCCATCACTTGACAAGTAGTCACTACTCTCTTTTTTTTTTCAATTTATATATATATATATATATATATATACACGTATTTATCTATCTATGTATGTATGTAATTCCTCGATTTTGAGAGATATATTTTTTTTATAGTTGTTCTAAAGCTAGAGATATTATATCTTTAATTATAAAAATGATAATTATAATAATTCTGAATTTGTCCGGATTTATATTTTAAGTTTTGTTGGGTTACTCGCATTTGCGGTGGTAGCATGTGATGTGTTTGAATTTTCAAGCACTCCGCGTCATGTGATTTTTAGTTTGTACATTTAAGCTTCAAACAAACACAGTTAAATAAGATATGTTTAAAATAATTAATTATTAGATTAATAATATTTTCAAGTACATTCTGCTTAAATACACCCGTGTTACTATCACATAATTTGGATTTTGGGTCACATAAAATTTACATACACACATCCATATCTGCGGACTCTGCATGTCACGCAGAACCTAAAATATGTATGTATATATGTGAGCATTATGTGATTCAAAATTATGTGATAGTAACATTATTTTTTTCCTTGTGGTCCTAAAGAAAGTAACAAATCAATACAACAGAAACACACTCATAAAGTCATGATTACCTAATATAATACTAAGAGATAAGACATGTGGGTGATTGGGAATAATTGAGTTTATAGTGCAGCTCAGCATCACAAAGTGATAAATACAGTTCAATTGATTCCTCATCACTAAAACGTAAAGAGTTCGGATTAAAGCTTGTTTAGTTGTCAAGTTGAGCACGATCTCCAATCAAGTCCGAGTAATTTGATCTTTTTTGAACGAATATAATCCGAATATTAATGAAAAAAATTATAATTTGAAGAAAATTCGAATAATTTATATAATTTTAAAATTTACTCATATTTAAATCATTTATATTTCGAGTTGAGATCGAATCAAACTTTTAATTGAGCGAATACAAATCGAATTCGAACTGTTTAGTTCATTTTACAACCTTACTAAAAAAAGGAGAACAACTCAATACAAAGTGATAAATGGTTAAATTGATTCCTCATCATTAAAAAATACTCAATACAAAGTTCATGTGGAGATATTTGCACAATGTGATACTTCCAATATTAAAGGAAAAGGAAAGAAAAAATATAATTTAAACTGAATGAATCAGCACCAAAAAGGAACAGTTTGAATGGTGCAAATTCCCATCTTAATAACTCATACAACACCACTTATTTTCAGATGTGAATGGGAAGATAAATAGTTTATATACATACATATACTTCCTCTGTTCCAAAATTAAAGATACATTTTTGACTTTTTAAAGTCAATCCGCGAAATCCTAAAACTTAAAATTGATATAATCTTGTTCAAGTTTTGAAAAACAACAAATATGATAATTAATAGTGTTTCATAGTTAATTTACAATTGTTATATTTGTTTGTATTAAAACTAAATAAATTCATATCAATTTTAAATTTTAAATTTCGCGAATCAACTCTAAAAAAGTCGAAATGTATCTCTAATTTTGGAATCGAGGCAGTATATAGAGATATGTATCTATTGTTCAAGAGGCATCCACTCTAGTTCTAGATCTATTTCCCCGGATTCTACATTCTGGAGCCTAAGTGTCATCTCTTGTTTCACCTTCCCATCAATAATGTTTACGATGCTGTCTCCTAGTAGGGCATTGTCATGCGATTTCAGCCATTTTCCAATCTGCATGTTCCCAAACATACCAGCGTCTCCGAATGCGATTGCAGAGGTTATCATTGGCTGAATATCTATCTCGGCTTCCCCCATTATGTCGTCAGCCGAGAACGTGTCGTAATCATAAACTTCCTGTGGATTCAAAGGATTTTGTGAATCAGGAGAAACCTATGGGCAATAATATGCTACAAAAGATGGAAGGATTCTTGATGGTCAATAATAAGAATAATGCTACAGACATTTTACAAACTGCTGATGTGGCATACTCCACATCAGCTTTTTATATGGGGCCGAAGACTACATTGAAACAATTTGTTGATCAATATGTTGAGGTGGAGTATGCCACATCAGCAGTTTGTAAAATGTTTGTAGAATAATTTGTGTCTGTAGCATTATTCAATAATAATATCTACGATGTAGTCTATTATGCAATTTTTAATATTTACAAAGAGATTTTAATCAATGTCCTCGCTAAGTATTTAATTCTACATGCAGAAGAGTGCGTCCAATGGGCATTAAACTGAAATATGGAAGACATTTATTAAATGCTTAATAAATCGGCGATTTTCATATATGGTGTCAAGAAACTACAGGCTTCATGAACTATGGAGTTCAAGCGAGGAAAAAATATGCTTTTCAGCTGAGCTTTATATTGTAATTAAATTTAGAAATACTTGTTTCATATACTTAAAGAGGGATAAATTTCTTCCCATCCACTAAGATCACAACTCTGTTAAAAAAAATTGCATGGGCATCATCATCATCAAGAAGCAGCAGGTTCAAACTTTGCATGTGATGCAGTAAAGAACTTTTGTAGGTAATTATAAACTTAGGGACTCCTTTTATTATGCATTGAAGAAATATGGAGACAGGAAGAACTTACAAGGCAAAAAGAAAACAGGAAAAATTATATAAGAACAAAAAATAAATTAGTCGAGAGAATGAAATGAACATACATGTAGAAAATGATACAGTAACATACCAGTCTTAAGGCCCCGTAATTTTCAGGAACAGAAAGCATCAGTTCCTCGTTCCAGACAGGATTCAAGTTGCTCCTCACAACAGTAGTTTGGACTTTCTAATCACGGTAAAAAAAGCCAGTTTTTTTAGGGGAGATAAATTTTTAATAATGAGACGCTGTAAATCACCATTTTACTGATTCTAAAGATAAACTTATTGATCTAGAATTTCGCAATTGACACAAGAATTAACTAGTATCACTTTTTACAAAGGCATTTGAAAAAACCCCCGAAAAGATCTTGTACCAAAGACTTGATCTATGTCCGAAGAAGTAGTGACATAAAATAAAAGTATGAACTCTAGATCTAACGTATTACCTTTTCACCCCAAAAGAAAAAATAAATAAGCAAACCACCGACTGACCTGCTGCCCAAGATGCAGGATAACATAAGGGTCACTTGACAGCATATCTCGAACAGCTAAATTTGTGCCTTTGATTACTTTGACCTTTACTAGTCCAATAAATTCGACCATGCCTTCCTGCCATGAGTTTAACATCAACAGGATGTGAGTAATCCATAGAAGCAA
Source organism: Panax stipuleanatus (assembly GCA_020205555.1). Lineage (NCBI taxonomy): Eukaryota > Viridiplantae > Streptophyta > Magnoliopsida > Apiales > Araliaceae > Panax > Panax stipuleanatus. Next base: position 10,409,543 of record CM035125.1, on the reverse strand, counting down.
CAAAAAGCCAGTAAATACTGTGCTGATTATGTTTTTTATTCCGAACCTAAAAACCTGGAGTAAATCCACACATGGATATAAGTTGAAATGTAGTCGCATGAAAAAAAGTTAAATCAGAGAGATGCACTAGGACCATTCTAACATTAAATTAATATACTTGGTGAGAATGGCTGTACTGGTCATCAAAAGAGTGCATTTATCATAGTCCCCCAACACTGAAAACCTCAACCTTGACGCCTGAACTATAGTGAATGTGAATGGGGAGGGGAGGATAAATGACAAAATTTACCAATTCCCGTGATGTACTTGAAGAACTTCGAAAACTATCCATAATCTTTCTGGAAAAACTTGTTTGTAGAGAGCTCTTTTTAGAAGAAGTTGACAAGATCCGCAAGCTAGGTTTCAGGAAGTCTTGACGCTCATACTTGGACCTGCCAAAAAGAGCAACGAAGAATGAATTAGATATATATATATATATATATATATATATATATATATAAATGTATGTATAATATAAAACAGGTGTGGTGGTCCAATAGTTGTTGGAGAGCAAGTCTATAATACCTAGTTAAGCTTGACTAGTATGGACATTGTATCAAATTCCAGTGTTGAAACTTGAATTGAATAGGAGTAAAGAATATAAGATTAACTACTAAGACTACAAACGCAAGCGCAAAACTGGATGCTTGCATAAAAATCTATTAGCAGTCATCTAACCTGATAAATTTCGAACGTTCCTCGTGACTAGAATCTGGTCCAGGCTTTGAAACTCCTTCAGGGATATAAGCCTCGTAAATTGAATTTGCAGAAGCATTTCCTCCAACCTCGACCATTGCATCGACTTCATAATCAGACCATTCATCTAATGTCACAGACAAAACCTGTCCAGTTCACATATGGTTGCTCAGATTATCTATTCAGTCATAAGGTAAAGAACAGGGAAGTTCAAAAACAAAATCCAATCCAAACTTTGAGTGAACAAAACTATATTGCTTTCAGCATTATGGGAAGAAAAGAAAAAAGAAAAAAAATTGGCAGCTCCAAGGTTAATAAACTGAGCATGCATAAAATAAGCATTTTTTTACAAGTACATGCAACAAAACAATGCTAAAGAAGTTCATATATCATAACACCTAAAAGATGTTAGTTTGGTAAAGTAGGTTAGCTTATCTAGTTATCTTTTAGATGCAAAATGAGTGCAGTGTTGAGTTTAAAGCATAATATGCATTCATATGCTAAATGTTCAAGAAAAGTTTACATAGGTAATGTGCTTTAGAAGTTTATTTTCATTCAACTTTATACCTATTAATTATGTTTAAGGGAAAGATGAAACCTTAAACATGTACACTTATGATAAGAATCACACAAACTGCCAATTATCTGAAGACCATTTCTGTGAAGCTGATGCTTCCCTCCATAAATTTATGTTGATTAATAAATATAATCAAAAAGTGTTGTTGCATGTTAGAGTATATATCTTGTCCCACATTGAATATCTTGAGAAAACGTGTCTAGTATATAATGACTTGGGTCAACTCTTCTCATAGCCAATTGATTTTGAGTTAGAGAGCTTGATGTCTTTATATACTAGATTTTGGGCATATTTTATTAATCTAACATGGTATCAGAGCGGGCTATCCTTGGGCCTAATTAAACACTCTTTTTAGCCTTCATTCTTACCCACTTCTGAGCTTGCTTATCTTGTGTGGGTCTTCATACACATCAGGTCCACGTGCAACCCTCAATACACCGGGTTACACGTGAGGGGGAGTGTTAAAATATATATCTTGTCCCACATTGAATACCTTATAGTGACTTAGGTCAACTCTTCTCATAACCGATTGGTCTTGAGTTAGAGAGCTTGATATCTTTATATACTAGACTTTCGGGCCTATTTTGTTAATCTAACACTGCAGAACAAAATTTCTATTTTCATTGAAAAAAGAAAAGATTAAATCCCTATGTTGAGTTTAACCCTTCAGAGAAAGTGATACAAACTAGAGAAATCACCTTTGAAATATGAGTACCAAGACTTCTGTGCACACCGCAACATTTCAAGCATATGAAGACTCCAATATTGGCTGACCTGAAATTGTCCAACTGATTCTTTAGTAAGCCAAAAGGTAATGAAAAGTCATTCTTCTAAACACCCATAGACGAAATGGAATATTTAGAATCAAAATATGTATATGACCAGAACAATTGGTCTCAAAGTGAAATGATACCTAGGAGCTGCTCATCGTGGAAATTCAAAGACGAATTCAGGTGGACTTCTTCATATAGTTTTACAAATTATGTTCTAGAGGTTTCATGGTTAAACCTCTATACATTAACCTATAGCCTTATCTTAGGATTTTGAATCTCCCCCAAATATATATAAGGATGAAATGCAATTAATCTAGGGAAAAAAATTAGGGGTCTAACAGGTTCAACCATAGACAATGCGCACAGCACTGATAAATGGGAAGATGAGGTGACTGCTGAAAGTGACCTAAATTTTTTACACTCCTATATTGTATAAGCTTTTGACATGAAACTGTAAACAGCAAAAAAGTAAAAAACATCAGGTTGATGGAACATACGCCCATTTGGGGTCTGGAGCAGCACAATCAGCACAAAAACGATTATCTTTTTGAAGCAATAGATCCTTTAATTTTCTTTTACCTGCATAATTAGCAAAATGACTCATTCATCTTAACAATTAAAGAGTACCACGTTTTCTTTGGGACGTTCCAACATGCGAGTCCACTTCTAAAATTAACATACCAAACATCATGACATTAAAGTAAGTTCTGCTCTTGATAGTTGATTATATGAAGAAAATTTTTCCTTTAAAACATTGTCTTTCAAATGCAGGCTCTCAGTTTTAAAAGGGGTAGTACACAGCAATTCTTTGGAAAGGTGGTGGAGAGAAAAACATATGATGTCATGTAAATACATAGTTAATATTTGTTAGTGCCGCATAGTGAGTCAGTGACATTGTTGAAATTGACAAGCTAATAATCTGATACCAAAGATGATATTAAGTGACCTCTATTCCCGCTGTCCCAATATATAGTTGTCCCCCATTCTACTTTCATTAAATCAATAATGATATTGTTGTAAAAAGTTGTGTAAAGTTCCAAAATTACCACTTACTGGATGATCCTATCCGAAATTTTAAAACAAAGATAGAATAAGTTAATAACTAAGTTGAAAAGGTTTTTAGGACACCCAAAAGAGGTTAGGGGAACAATAATTTTGGCACTAGTTATCTTTTCCACAAAAGTATAAGTAGCAGCATACTCATTGCTTTGCTTTAACACCACCAATCATCCAATAATATTCGTCTTCGCAAAACTGTCAAAAAATAAAAAGAATAATCACTTTAAGTAAAACTAAATACAAAATCAATAACTCCCCATATAACCCTTTTACAGAAAAGACAAGAAATCATGGAAAAGTTACAAACTTTTAAACCAAAAACACATAGCATTGTACCTGGGCTTTCCAATGACATAAATAACAACAACAAAAATCCATGATATTTGGATTATTCAAGCTATGATTATCCAATAATTATAGCTTAATGCATAAATGAACTACCTAATCCAAACAAAATAAATAAATAAAAATAAATGAAGGATAACAGAATTCAGAGTTACAGACATACATATATCAAAGAACATAATCTGAATTATTCAATGAGATCATTAACAATGGCCCTAGATAATCAAAAGTAAGAATTTTTAAGTCAAATAAATAGTAATTACAGCATTTGCAGCTGGAAATGAATTGATGAAAGATCTGAAGATGGGTTTCCGAAATTTTACCTGATTATTACAGAAATATGAATTATCTGACTTCGAATCCAGACAGTGAGAGAAAATAGGAGAGGTTGGTTCTTGAAGGAGCCGGTTGGAGAGAGAAAAGGTTGGCTGGTTGGGTCATAATCCCATCATTTTTGGGAAGTTGGGGCCTTTTTATATATAGTGTATGATTTTGAACAGGCATAAATATTGTATCCATCATTCCAGCCATTATGCTATGTGCTGGAGTACATTATTAATTTATTACTCCCTCCGTCCCATAATAATTATAAAAAAATAATTTTTTTTTTAATTTATTAGTGATTTATAATTTTCTAAGGTGAATAAATTATTTATTTTTTTATATCACTCTTACTTTCTCTTATTATCTCAAAAAATTATCGTCTTTGTATTAATAGTTTTCAACTTCCCATAAAGGATAGTGATGAAATTTTACACAAATTTTAATTAATAAATAATAATATTAAATGACTTTCTTAATCCATATACATGAAACTAAAACGACAATTATTATAAAATAGAGGGAGTACTATAATACTCTAATTGCCTAAATAAAAGTATCTTTGGTTCCATAAAAATGTCACATTTTACATTAAAAAAATAATTTTTATTATTTTAAATTATATTATCATGTTATTACTATTAAATTAATAATTTATTGCTTTTAAAATTAAGATAAAATAAGAATGCGCTTTAGCATTTTACAATAATACAAATGAGACTATTTATATAAAACAAAAATATACTCTCTTTGTTCCAAAATTATAGGTATAATTTGATTTTTAATGTCAAACGATAATATATTAAACTTTAAAATTGATATGACTCATAAAAATTTAAAATAAAATAAATTTCGTAATTAATAATTTTTGTTATATAATATACAATTATAATAATTATTTCAACTAAAATTAAATAAATTGATGCTTAATATGTCGTGGTTTAAACTCAAAAATCAAATTATATATATCTTCTTCGGAACAGCTCAAGTTGAATGTATTCATTTGACTCTCATTATATCATTTTTATTAACACTTAGGTGGTGTTTGATAAAATTAAGTGTTAAGATCTGAACACTTTAGACATCTGAATAATTTAGAACATCTGTTTAAAATTGTGTCTGAATAAAAAAATATTGTTTGATAATTAATTTTTTTAAATGTCTGAATAACAGTATTTTACTAATTTAACCCTAAGAACATTTTAAGCAAAACCAGAGTTGGGCAATTTTATTAAATACGCCAACACTATGTTATACACAACAAAAATTAAATCCTAGCTGTCATACACCTTTGGATTCATAAAAAAAAATTGCAGAAAAAGATTAAAACTTTTATTCTTCCTACCTTATAATACAGCAACCAAAAAATAAAAAATTATAAAAAATAGTTGAATCAAAACAAACCCTTAGCTCATCTTCAATACAAAGTCAGATAAAAATCAAGGCTACAATTGAAGCAAATCCTTTGCTCATCTTCATCAGCGTTATTGACATCGGCAACAGGATGGAAGAAGTTGGAAACTTCCGAAGGCAATTTGAGCACAGCGCGGAAAGTATCACGGCTCTCGATGACGGTCAAGAGGGCTATAAGGAGCAACGTCGGTGTATCGAAACATTCTAGTCGTCGTCGGCGACGATAGATATATGAAGAGAAGGGGACAGAGGTATGTATATATATATATACACTCCAGACCGAGGGAGAGAAAGAGAAGAGAGAGCCGTCAAATTGAAGATTCACGCCCAAATTAAGATTATTCAGCAACGAAGAAAGTAGCAGTGAAATTAAAGAGGTTAATTTTGTCCCAATTTTTTTTTTCGCTCAGACATGTCTCTTAATGCTATAGACTAATTTTTGTGTCTAATCCTTTAAAACCATTAAGAGGTAAAATAAAATTTGTCAAACAACATTTGCCTAATCAGTGTTAGCTATAAACTTAATTTTAAATAATGCTACTATCGCATAAAATGAATCACATAAACATCACATAAAGATGATGTGACTGTATGTGATTTGTTATTGAGTTAAGTGGATCATGCCAACAACAAATCACGTACGATCACATCAACAATATGTGATGTTTATGGAATAGTTTTATGTGATAATAGCATTACTAACTTAATTTTTAGTTAATTTATAACTTAACGTAACAGACACAATTTAAAAATGTTCAAGCTCAAATGCGCCAGACGATGCAAGACCTTTTTTATGGAAATTTTGGAATTTTTTAAACACTTTAAAATTATTTATTTCAAGATATTTAATTTCATCTGCCAAAATTACTATCAAAGTTAACTACTTTAATATAATATATATATATATATATATATATATATATATGAGTTTTGTTATGTATTGCGATAAATTTGTGTTGAATTATAATTACAAAATATATCAATACATGAGATTGAAAAAGATTAGAAGTGTATCCCACTTATTACACATCTTTTTTAAAAAGTTACCATTAATATTTATTCACGTAACTGATAATAAAAAAACAAACGTAAATATTCAGAATATATATCATTTGGATATGTATAAATTTAGCCTTCTAGCTCGGTGTATGTTTTTTTATTAGATTAGTTATTTTATTGAGATTGAACCTTCTAGGTAGTTTGTAGTTGTAGTTTGTAGTTAGTTAGTAGGATGGCTCTTTTATAGCCGGATGGATTCGGTCAATATGAAGTTTATTTTTTGATTAGTTCATCAATTTGTCAATAGAGTGCTACACGAAGGCGGGGATGTCCTCTCTCCCTGCATGTCAGCACTCTATTGGCCAATTAATTAACTTACCAAAAAATAAACTTCATACTAACCACTTCCCTCTCTCTAAACATGTTAATTTGAAGACTGAACGGCACTTTTAGACTAAATCCAACTTGCCAATTCAAAGCAGGCCAGAGAGATGGTCCTGAAATTATACAAAGTTTCATCCTTTACATAAGATTAATTGATATTTTGTTTGGTTACTGTATTAGGATTGATTTTCATTCTGGTTATCGAATTTTTTGTTTGTTATAAAGTCATTATTATACTCAAAAAAAGTTACAAACTAGTCATTACTTAACATCACGTTCAAAAAATTGACGAAAATGCTGAATAGATTAACGTTTAATGGTTGTCATATGAGGTATTTGAATATGTGGCGATGGTCCCCTATTACGTAGAGATTATCATTTTGAGAGCAATGGATGAACGGAGTACCAAGTCCTCCTCCAATTTACAACAATAGAGGCACAAGATATATTGAACATAAAGTTCAAAAATGAGCTACAAATAACTAATGCATGTATATCATGATCTTTTGATATGTTCCATTACATTGTGACAAATACTGGAATCTTTCATGGATTGCATATATAAATGCCTCTAAATTTCATGAACAGAAACAGAATGATGCACTTATAAATGGGATATTGACACCAAGTAAAGATAAGGCCAGCCCTCAAAAGCCACTAAATGTAGACACATTTATCAGTGCATCAACAAAACTTTTGAATTGACCCTAGGGTTGAACTTCACCACATGCGTAAAACATACAGGATGATGTCACAGTCATGCAAAAACCCATGTCACATGCACACAAAAGAATGAAGGAATATATATATAAAAGACAATAGGACAGTTTTGGAGAGTAGTAGTAATATAAACAGAAAACTACACAACAAATCAGGATGTCAAAGAAAGTACTGATGGAATACATTATTCATATTGAAAAAGAAGGAAAATCATCATCCCCCATGTCAACAAATTATACCAACTTAATAGCGACTGCTGGTTAAGCTCTTAACAACATCCATGGAAACAAATAACACATTACCTAACTCAGAAAAAAAATGCACCATTTCATGAAGCAAGAAAATCAATAGACTTCTACATGCCATTGTTTGTTCTTTTTCAGTTGCGAGAGCTTCGCTTCCCAGCTCTCTCCTCTCTGTTCTGCGACCCTCTTTAGGGTGTCTTGAATCCCAGGCATCATCCCCTTCAACCCGCAGAAATATATGTGGGCCCCACCATCCAAGAGTCTAAAGATTCCATCACTATATTCTTCAATTTTATCCTGAACGTACATCTTGCCTCCAGTCTTGTTTTTCTGTTCTCGGCTAAGAGCACGGTCAAACCGAAAATTATCTGGGTAGTCCGTAAGGTACTTGCTGAACTCGTCATCATATAGAAGACTGTCAGTGTTGGCCACCCCAAGGAACAGCCAAGCAAGACCAGTGAACTTAAACTTAGGGACAGATTCCATGAACATGCGGCGAAGGTAGCCTCTGAAAGGAGCCACGCCGGTGCCAGTAGCAATCATAATGTGGGTGGCATTTGGGTCATCTTCAGGCAAAAGCATAATCTTTCCAGAAGGGCCTGCAAAACATTGCCATGCTATAAATAACAGAGAAACTTGATAGTACAACATAACAATGCAGTCCCCTCAACAACCATGTAAAACCAACACAATCAATCCAATTACACAATCCCCCAATATATCTGGCAAATATTTTTTTTAAACAAACATAATAATAACATGTTGATGAGTTTCAAATGAGTTGAAACCAAATTTGAGACCAAACTAAAAAGTATAATGACTGTAAGGCAAGATGGACATGAATGTAAATCAATTCAGTCAGTACTACAGAAAAGGTCAGCAACCAACGGACTACACGTTTAAGTAACTATAAACAGTAACTAAATTACACACTACTTGGTATTAAAATCAAAGTTGTCGATGCATGTCTAAATGATAATATGGAAATTTGATATACATCATTTTGTTTTCAGAAAATCAACTTGAATGCGGTTGCAACTTAAGAAAATGACTACAAAGCAAGATGGACGCGAATGCAAATCAATTCAGACCGTACGTACTACAGGAAAGGTCAGTATACTCAATTTCCTCGATTCAGTGGCACTGTATTCATAGGGAAGGACTGTGCAAGACATGGCATTTCAACAGCAATCAAATGAGAAGTTTTTCTCTCAGGAAATTTAAGGAAAAGTATATTCAATATCGATTTCTATGAAAATGAGGGGATCTTACCTGTTATCTTAACCTTGTCTCCAGGCTTCGAGTCACATAGGAAATTGCTGCAAACACCATTCTTTGCAGGATCTTCTTTTCCTGTCTCGGGATCATAATAAACAGCTCGCCTAACACACAAACTGGCAGTATTGCCATCAAAAGAGTCCCCATACCTTGAGGAAGCAATTGAATAAAGACGAACGTTCTGAGGATTCCCTGGTTTTTTTGGGTTTTCACCCTAGGACATAAACAATAATTTAGTAACCAAAAAGTGTGAAGGGTAACTACAGTTTGTGAAGCATGGACACAGACATAGACATGGACATGAAAGTAAAAAGACACGCTAGCAAGGCAAATCATAGAAAGGTAGGAATTAGGCATTGCAATGGCCTAGCAAAAAAGAGAATAAATATATAAATAAAGAAATATCCGTATATTCCATACAACAAAGTTTATCTTACAATAAGTTCAATATATAGTTCTTTAGAATAATTTATTACTTATAGACCCATTTGCCATAGACAAAATCATGCGTGTGTGCCTATGCATGTGAAATTGTGGATACGTATACGTCAACAAGAGAAAGAAAGTTACATGCAAAAATTTTTAGGTTGGTTAATATCATTTTGGTTTTCAATACTTCACATATTACTTTTTGCTTAAGAAACAAAGAAAGAATGAACGAAAAACAACTCAATTACATATTCAGAATTAAAAAAATGATTTTTATCTTGTGAAACTACCGCAATGTTTCCAAGTTCCATATCTTCACAAGTGTCCAATAACAACAAAACACATGTCCCACAAAGTCTCAGCTGTTTCATGGTTACTTTCATGGATACAGTCATTTTACTACTAATATGTGTAGTCAAACTAAATCTTACTCAAAATGATAGAGTTGTGATGCCTATTATATGGGACCTTAACTGTGGCTGGTATTAGCCTAATTTTAGTAAATCCAACAACTATATTTTTAGATACTAATAAACAACATCATCCTTGATCTTATTGCAGTTTAGTAAAGTAGACCATTTAAGAAAACAGCAATATTAATTGGGAGAGGGGATGCACATCTTCCTATATCTAGAGCTGCTGAGGAAGTAGGAATGTAAATTTATAATCTTTACTTCGAAATGATGTAGCAAATCATATCAAGCAATATAGAAGAGATGATAGCTCGCCAATCTAAGTGATATCCAGAAGCTAAAGAATAAAATAAAGTCTACGACTTACAGGAGGAATTACGCCATAGCTTTGTCCTTCCCAGTAGGGTACATTGCCACCATGATCAATTACAATATGACAAGTCTCTCCTGGAGCTTTTGGACCAACGAGCCTGTCAACAGAGACAATGGTTGCTGTATATGGTTCCTTGGGCTTGTGCAAGTTTAGTGGAGGCTCTTCTGCATCTTCAAGTGCTAAAGGTGAAACTGCTACCTTAGGTTTGCTGGCTTGTTGCACTGACATGCAAATTATCCTTGATTGTGCATTCTTGGTTTTCAAGTCCATAGGTAAGACAGATATCCATGATTTATCACGAAAACTTATGCTATGTGTCTGCAATAAGATGAAATGCAATTGCTTTCAGAACTAGTTTACCATAAGCCATCCCCACAAACAATTAAATTTTTCCTAATTTCTTATTTTAATAATTTATACATTCATATATCCCGGTCCTTCTCACAGTGTAGTGCAACCAGTTAAAAATTTGTTTCATAGTAACAAAAAACAACTCCATATTAGCCCAGTCTATGAAAATTTAGTAATTTACAAAAAATCAAGTACATATCCTAATAAAAGGTAATACAAACTGAACGTTATATGTTGATAAAAACAAGTGAGCATGAAGGTGCAGAAGCAACTGACAGCTGATAGCATGAAACAAAAATTTGTTTTAGTCACCGTTGAATAGCAAAAAGAGTCAATAGTCATATTAGCCAGGCTGAAGTAAGCATTACACAGCTCTTAAGACAGAGAACTTATTTATCAGGTTCACCTTGAATGTATTGCTTTTTGCGTGAACTTAGTAACACATTTTTCAGCGATGTATCAGTAAGAATTTTCCGTTGATACTTTATGGAACTTGTTTTCTGATCTTGAAATCACAAATACAGAAAATGAGTGAGTAGGATTTCATCGTGTTATGGTTTGAGTCTTTTGAATGAAATACATCGCAAAAAGAATTCGCACTTTCCATAGATTTGAGGCAGCAAAAGATAAATTTCTGTAACGGTCAGAATCTGTTAGGAATTTCTCTCTATTATATCATGCAAAGAACTTAGTCATTTCATGTAAACTGACCATCCATTGCAAACTAGTTAACCAAACGGAAACATAAACATTCACCTTGACTCAAGAACATAGAAAACACCGTAAGGATTAATTTTTTATAAAAAAAAAGGTAAATGGCTAATGTCATGCCTTCTGGTGCCTTTACTTTTATGAAGTTGATCCCATAATTGATACCTGCACTTTGAATTGAAGCAATTAGAATTTAAATGCTTTTATGTTAGACTAAATCTTTGAAAAACCAAGACAATAAAATCACTAGGCCTTTTCAAAGAACTTAGGAAAGCAGAAATTTGAGACTTTTATCTTTATAAAATATAATTTATTTGGGTAAGTTAGTGACCAAGGATAAGCTGTTAGGAACAAAGCAAACAACCATCAACAAATGGATCTCCAAATAAAAACCAAAAACAACGAAATGATAGGCATAAAAAAGAGATGGAGATGCGGGGTATCGATCCCCGTACCTCTCGCATGCTAAGCGAGCGCTCTACCATCTGAGCTACATCCCCAAGCTGCTTTATTTATAATTTTTGCTCTTCCTAAAGCACAGTAGTATACCAGAAGTACTAAATTGATCAAATGCAATGAAATCATAATCCATGGTGATCTCATAGAACCCAGAAAATGAATAGCACCGCATTACAAAAAAATAGGCAAAACTCAATTGATTTAGACAATTAGGAAAAACCCATAAACAGTTGCTTGTTATGCACTGATACAAGAACATAATCACATCAACGAATGAAAAGGGATTGAAGTACCTTAAACACAGATCTCCGAGTAGAGCAATCATTGAGAGGCACAAGTAGAGAAATCTACAAGCAAAATGATTTGATATAGTCTTATTTATAAGTATTCACAATCAAATAGTAATTAGCAATTGAAAAAGAAAACTGACCTGGGAAATAGCAGAATGAGTCATGATCAGATCAAAAATGAGTTCACGAAATAGGCAAATTATATGTAGAGACGGAAAGAGGAGAGAGATATGAAAGGGTTTATATAGAAGGGTTTTGTAGATCAAGTTGGGGCTACGAAAGAACAACCTTTAGACTGCTGCAAAGGGCAAATTTTGGCGCTCATATTCAGAGGAGGGATGCTCCACTCTCTCTCCTCCCTCAAGAGCCAACTAATACTGTATAATTAATCTGGAAAATACTTTCTATATACTTCTGCTCCATAATTAGATATAATAATTTTCTATTAAGTTTATTTTAAAATTAGACATATATTTTTATTTTAAATAATAGTTCTAGAATAAAAGTCATTCATTAACTTTTATGATACCATTTTTCAAATTAATATATCATATTAATCTTTTACATATGCAAAAAACCAATGAACATTATAAATTACATATAATTTATTATTAATCTCGATTTTTGTCATTTTAAAATTTTAAATATATATATTTAATTATTAATTTTAAAAATGATCAATATTATTTTAAAAGTTAATAAAAAATCTTTTATCTTAAGACGAAGAGAGTATTATTTATACTAGTCTTGTCACAAAATTAAATAGCCATAAATGTGAGCACATAGGATAAGAAAGAGTAAAAAAGAGTTAAACACTCTTATAAAATATTCAACTTATACTAGCAACCTTAGGTTATAAAAACTATAATAACTTTTAAGTACATTTAAGTACGCAAAAGTTATCTTCCGACCATAACTTTGGTCAGGATACTGACGTGTAACAACAAAGTAATGTATTTATATTATTTTAATACTTTATAATGTATTTAAAATCAATTTAATTGTATTTTCTTATAAAGAATAATACATTTAAGTAGTATAATCGTGTATATACTATTTAAAATAAATGAAATTCACTACAAGTTATAACACTACACATAAATAATTAATCTCATTAATTAAATTTAATAATTTACACAAAAAAAATAGTTAACTCCACTAAAAATAAAATAATAAACTCTGCTAATTAACTTAAATAAAATAACTAACTCAATTAATTAATTTAAATAAAATAATTAACTCCGCTAATCAATCAGGTAAAATAATCAAAGTTAATTATTTTATTAAAATTAATTCATGAGTTTAATTATTTTACTCACTATACATTATCATACTTAACATAAAATAATTAATCTCATTATTATTTTATTTTATGTATAATATATTAATGTGTAGTAAATAAAATAATTAACTTTGATATTTTACTCAAATAAAATAATTAATTTAAATAAAATAACTAACTCAATTAATTAACTCGAATAAAATAATCACATCCACTAATCAACCAAGTAAAATAATTAAAAAATACTAATTAAAATAATTATCTCAAATAATATGATAAAAATACGTTAAAAACAAACAAGTTAATTAGTGGAGCTTGATAATTATTTTATTTGAATTCATTTGTTTAAATTAATTATGTTAACGTATTTTGATAATTAGCGTATTTTAATTATCATAACGTATTTTGATAATTGAAATAATTAACCTATTTTTATAACTAACTAATTATATTATTTATTTGATTTGATTTAGTTAATGTGTTTTATTTATTATATTTGAATTAAGTTAGTATTTTGGTTGTATTTGATAATTAAACGTATAGTCAACATTTATTATACAATTTTTATACAGTCAACTCGTATATTATATCATATGAACGGTACTATTTATATTCCCACCAAAATTAGGACCAGATAATCACTTTTTTGCTTACTTAAATATACTTGGAGGCTCGTATTACTAGTTTTTATAGTTTAAGGTCACTTGTATAAGTTGTGTAATACTTAAAGGAAGATAAGTGTATTTAATAAAAAAAAATCACACATTACTATTATGCTTTACTATTTATAGTTTTACATTAGTTGTAATTATTGTTTAATTCATTATTGTCGTGTCACTATTATTAACATTCTAATTGTGAAAAATATGTTTGAAAATTAAGAATAAAAGTCATCCCACCTCCTTCAAAAAGATATTTTCACTTAAATTAATAAAATTAAATAAAAGGATAGTGTATTGCTTCACTTAATCCAAATTTATTTGTCCTAATTTGAAATTACACGTCTATTAAGAAAAAAAGAGTTTATCTTTAAATTACTTATCTTAACTACTCTATTATTATTATTATTTTATTTTAATTAGTCTCATAACTTTTTTTTTGAAATAACAAAATAGAGGGTAGAGAAAGAATATAAAAATAGTGGGATTGCGTATCCAATGTTAAAGTTATGTCGTTATGTTATTAGTCTAGCAATTAAGACTGAATATTGTGACATCCAAGTCTTTAGTTCAATTTTCACTTACATGGGTCGTCTCGTGTGAGTTTTTTTTTTTTAGTGAGGTTTAAGTAAATTTAGATGAAGAAGTATTTAACTTGTGTACTTTTAAATATTTTTTATGGACAAAATATTTTTTGGTTGAAAGACATCTTTTTTAGAATGGAGGGAATATATAATTTGAATCTACGCTACGCAGTTTATTTATATATTTAATTAGAAAAATGTTACTCCAAATCACTATTGTTAAAATTATAATATACTCGATGCTTAAATTATGTTAATTAAAATACTCATCTCAATTACCAAAGAAAATTGTTTTAAGAAAATGTTACTCCAAATCACTATTGCCCTAAATAATACTTAATAAAACTTGTTGGGAGTTGAAATTTGCTTATAACGTATGCTTCTCGCTTCATTCGATAAAAAAAAAACGTCTATTTATAAAATTTATAATATTCGTTCATATTTATCTCTATAATAAGTTATTATTTTAATAGTATTGAACAAATTAAAATGACAAATTTTAATATATTATGTTATTTTAATTTTTATACCACTATTAATTTATATATATATATATATATATATATAAATAAATATTTGACTCTTTTGTGTAGTGTCGTGATAATTTTAATGTTGCGTTTGGATTGAAAAAATTGAATGCAAAAATTGAATGATTTTAATGTATTTCAAGTATATGTTTGGTTATTGCTGATAGCAAGCGGTGTAGTATGATGACAAAATTGTTACATATATCAATTTCGTTGGAATGGATTTTATTATATCATCTTCCCCATGGAATAAAAATAAAAGCGGATGGAATGATTTTTCATTCCATTAGACTAGTTTATTCTTCAAATTAATAATCAAATATACTATTTTTCATTATATTTTTTCCTCCATTTTATTCTCTCAATCCAAACTATAGCATAAGAGTTATTTCAAATTTTGTACTCTTATAAGAAAAATAAAGTTAACAAAAAAAATGCTATTAATGTTACGTTCATAACATTCATGTCAATAAAATTATAACATTCATTACTCTACTCAGATTCGACAATAAAAATAATATAGCTATCATTTTTAGTAACTTTCATGTCAATAAAAGTAATATTACTTTACTGGAGTTCAATATAAAACCCATATAACATATGCACCAAAGAACTCATAAATGGAGCAGAGAGAGATGTATAGAGTAGTAGTGGTGTAAATTAATCTGAAAATAACCTACCTAAAAGATAAAAGATTGATCGATTAGCTGAATCGGAGACTGGATATACACATAAATACCTCAAATGTGATCTTGAGTGGCTCATCAACTGCAATACAAGAGAAAAACAAAAAATAAATGTTAGAGTTCTATAGATCGGAATAAGATGACCCCCAAAGAGAAAATTCAAATTCAAACTTAAAATAAAATGTGAATCAAGGGTTTTGGAAATATGACTTTCACTTGTCATTTTCTGAAACTGCTTGATCATTTCCAGTGTTATGATCACCATTTTCTCTCAAAATAAAATTGACCCACTTCAAAAAAACTCAAACCCAAACCCCAAATTTCTCTGATTCAAGGATAGCATACTTACGTTGTTCTTGAAAGTAGTAGTTCCCTTGGAGGCGGCAGCCAAGTCAATCAATTGCTTGACCGGTTTCACGGATACAGAATCCGACGGTGTAGCTTGGATCGGTGGAAGTGAAATAAGGGTGAAGATAGTGAAGAAGAGAAAGAGAAAGAGGAAGATGAAGAATTGAAAATCTGAAGAGACAAACGATTTTGTCTAGATTGGAGGGTTGATTCCAATCTCGCGTGATTTTTTTTCAATTGAAGCAAGTTAACTCTTAATTGATTTAAAATTGACTCGATGTAAAATCGGCTGTGATGCCTTTAGATTGAGTATTGATGTGTTACCATAATTGAGAAAAAGATTATCTAATTTGAGAAATAGGTTATATGAGATAAAAATTTTGATACAAATATTACATAATTTGACATATGTGTTACAATATCGAGAAAAATGTTACATGATTTGACATGTAGTATTACTTTTATTGACATAAAGTTTACCTGACAATGGCACAAAAGTTACTCATTTTGACATATTAATTACACATACGTATATTGAATAAATTTTTTGATGATTATATTACATAATTTGATATATGAGTTAGCATATTTAAGAAAAAAAATTATATGATTGACAAATAGGTTACATGTTTAGAAAGTAATATTACTTTTATTGACTTGAAAGTTACTAAAAATGATAGCTATATTAATTTTATTGACATGAATGTTATGAACAAATTGCACCACAATAAAATTATAACATTCATTACTCTGTTTGGATTCAAATTGCATTTGAAAAACTCTACTC
Source organism: Panax stipuleanatus (assembly GCA_020205555.1). NCBI lineage: Eukaryota > Viridiplantae > Streptophyta > Magnoliopsida > Apiales > Araliaceae > Panax > Panax stipuleanatus. The sequence continues at coordinate 10,392,795 of CM035125.1, read as the reverse complement.
AGATTCGACACTTGGCATCTAATATTCATTACTCGAGTTCAATCCGACTCAGATCAAATTATATTTAAACTACTTGTGTGATTCGAATTCGAGCCTCCACATAACAATTAGCTATATAATACATATAATTGAAAACCAAACTTATTGTTTTATTTATAAAATGAGAAAATACACTTATATATATATAATTACAATTACAGTCAAAAACAAAATGAAAAATAATTACTAATTATTCATATCAAATAATATATCGAGTACCAATTGAAATATGTATCCACCAAGTATATATCGAATCATGATCAAGAAAGTTTGAACTCAAAACAAGTCAAGTATAACTTTATTCAAATTTTACTAGTGTTTATATTTAAATTTGTATCGTATTATTAACGAATTTAAATATTGCTTGCATTTTTTAAGTGAATTGTTTAATTTAATTTTCAACCTTATTAGTGAGGTAGATTGTAACATCCCTCCCCTAGAAGGTTTTGTCACCTGACTTGCACTCCAAAATACTCCTTCCGTTCCGTATTAAACGTTCTAATTGGTTTTGACACGTTAATTAATAATATTTTTTTTACCTAAATTGCCCTTTCTAAATTACTTATTAATTGAATTATCTATTCATTTTTTTATGACCCCACCATTAATTATTTATTACTAATTCTTCTCTAAATTATGTTTATTGTTATTCTCATATTCCAACAGGTATATTTTTCTCACCAAATCCACCCATTAATTACATGCATATGCTCATAATTTACTCTTTTTTTCACCACTTACAAGGCAAATAATCTTATCTCAAATATAAATAAAATATTTTAATCCTTCCAAATTACTTTTGAAAAGTTAATTTCAAACCCAAAATTAAGATATTCATTAATTTATGTAAATACAATTATGAATATCATAAACTACATAAAAAAATACTACTAGTTATAAAATTTATTATTTTTAAAATAATATGATAATTAAATTTATTTTAATTAATATAATAATAATCTTATAATTCGAAATAAAAACTACTATATAAGATAGTGATAACTTTCTAAAATAAACTACTTTTGGTATATACTTAATCACAAGTTACTATTCAAAATAACGAATAATATTGGATGGCTCAGAAGTCATATCCCTGGTGGGACCTACTTGAGGTCTCCAAGAGTTCAAGTCTATATGCGCGTGATTTGAAAACCTTGTGTGGAGCCCCCCACAAAGTCCACCTGTCTCAATTAATTATCGACATCTTTTCAACGGCCCAGATTCACTCACACCTACATCAACGTGATCGACCTTTAACGTAAAAGAAATTTGTACTATACAACTTATGTTAAAATGTATATTTTGTACTCCGAGAATATCATTTCCTTCATTAAGTGTATATGACATGAAATTAAGTAATATTTTTGTTGCTATTGACGTTATTAATATATAAAAATATATATTATTAATAATTAATAAATTTTTTATTTTTATGAATTAAAATATAATAAAATTGAATTATAATATTATTAAAAGTTGTTAATTTTTTTATTACAAAGATAAATAAATAAAAAAAATCAGTTCACTATATAATTAACCAGGTTTTACAGGTTGAATCACAAATTCGAGCGATGAATCAATCGATTTTTGATAAAAAATGATTTATTGATTCAACCAAATCAGAGTGCCGACCGGTGATCTGATCCAAATTTTAAAACCATAAAATTAAGGAAGTCTATAAAGAAGAGTTCTATGTATACGCGTATACTCGCAACACAAATCATAATTTTTTTTGTCGGAAGATGCAATTTATCTGTTTCAATTTTAAAAAAATCATAATTGACATTTAAAAATATATTTTTAAATTCAAAATTAATACAATTAATTAGCAATAATGAATAATAAATAATGTAATTTGTAGCTCGTTTTGATTATTTTTTAATATTCATAATTATATTAATTAAAATTTAAAACATTTACCTTGTTACCTTAATTTTCAATTTGAAAATAGTTTAAATGATTTTTTTTAATTTAAAAAAGGAAATATTCTCCGGTCAATTCCATGTATGGAAAAGACGGACACCTAAAAATGGCAACATCTACAGCTCAGTGAAAGTACGCTAGGCTGTTAAAATCGAAATTAAACCGAAGTGCGAGATCTCTCTGTCATGCCCAAAACATACTCTCACACGCGGACGCAGACGCAGATGCAGACAAATAACAGTTTCCATTAGCGGTCGAGAATTAAGCCCAAAAACAGACACAGACAGAAGAAGCTGTTCATTCTGCCTGTTCCCCTCCTTGAATTTTCTCTCTCAGGTAAACTTGAATTCCCAATTCCAAGCCCTAATTTCCTCATTTTGGGTTGTCCTGTAAAATTCTGTTTGAGGTTTGTAAGTAATTGTAGCAAGCCTATAAGAATTTTACTATTTTTTTTTAAAAAAAGTTTAGTGATTTTTGTTTCCTTCCAGCTTTGATCGAGTATTTCCTGTGTTTTTCTTCGTAGCTTAATGGGCGGTCAAGTTCGATTTTTTTTTTTGGTTTTTAAAATATTTGTTGCTCTGTTTTTTTGGTCGGTTCTGAAAATTGATGTGTTTTTAGTTGATGTATGTGTTGTTGAAGGAATTGGAACTGTGTTTGAAGTGTCTGAATTTTTCTTATTTTGTTTTGTTAGTCAATTGACTGCAACTTGTGTGAATTGTAAAAGCTTATTGAATTAGATTTTAGGTTTGAGATGATTATTTTTGCTCAAACTGTTTTTAAATTAGTATTTTAGAATCCCCTATGAGTGAATTGTATGACACTTTGATGCCAAAGATGAGCACGCGCACACACACACACACATCATACTGAAATACATTTTCATGGTGTAATGGAATATGGTTGAAATTCATAGGATCCGTAACACCACTAGATATAAATGAAGAAATTTGTAAGTTACTGATAGCGTTAACCCTTTGAGAATGCAAGAACCAGGAGTATAGAATTTTTTAAAAAAGAGAAGAGATTAAAATTTGTAATCAGATATTTTACACTATCCTGTAAGATATGGTAAATTTTCCATACACAATGTATTTCTTTTGCTTAATGAGGTCTATTCTCTAGGACTGTTAGTTGATTGTGTGTAGTTTCTGTACCTATTGCTTGGTAACTAAAATCACGAGGTGGTTATGCAGTATTTTTTGTACCCAGGCAATATGGGCAACCACTCACAAACCTCATACTATCAATATGCAATTTACCTTAAGATTAGTTTATCCATATTTTGGAACTGCTACTGCTTTTATTTTCTTTTCTCTTTGTATTTAACATGCGCTGCAATATATTTGTAAGGCGCGGATTTAGTATACGCATGCTTCTTCGTATAATATGTATGCTCCTCCACTTATCTTGTATTGATTGGCATGACGTTTGGTAGTCCTGGAAGTTAGTGGCAGTATCATTTGTTTGGGACAATTTAACTAGTTACATAAATTCTTCAGTTAATGTATTTGTATCTCACTGACTTGGATTATGCTGATTGTGCTGCTAGATCGGAATTGGGGGATATTCTGCGTGTAGTAGCAGCATGACTTCTTCTCTTCATGAATTTTCTGGTATTTATAGGAAAACTTGATCATACTTATATTTCATATTAGTTCTTGTAGTTTTTTGAATTTCAAAAATAGAACTTATGGTTCGCTTGCTCTAGAAAATCCTTTGCATGTGCACTATGATATTAGAACTACTGTCATCATCTATGAAGCACAAATACTTCAGATACACTCGGATGCAATTTCTGATTATTTTTAAACGTGTTCATAATTTTAAACTATTGTTCTTCGTTTAGGATTTGGATTTGATACCTCTTAAAGATTCATTAAAGCCTGCCCAACAACATTTTAATGTAAATATATGATTTTCTTTTATGTAACAGATGTATCATTGTGAAATGAAACAAAACGAATTTCGTTTTAAACAAAAATAAAATAGGACTTTATGAAGGAATGTATGAGGCAAGGACAGGGCAATCATAATAGATGTAGCAAGCATAAGTATATGTCAAGGTTGTACACATATCATCTATGGACTACATTATTGTGGTAAAGGTTGTAATGCCTGAGGAATCATTAATGCATGTCATAGAGGGGGAGGTCATAAGCAATTAAGCATCTATACCGTAAAATCGATTTTCGACGGAATGAAAAAGACATGGTAGAATCGTAACCACAGGATACAGTAACAACATCCCAGTACATGTCGATGTCGACTGATGTATCCGTACTGTGTATTGTCCATAGTGTGCGATGTGCCAGGCCAGCCGTTAATTTTTCAATCTGGCAAGAAAGTCTCAGCACGTTGAATGTTCACTACTAGAAGATAATTTTTTCCATATTGGTTACATTAATGGTTTCATTAGCTCAACTGTTAATTCCCTCTATTCTTATTGTGACGTGTCTTGAATACTATGCAACATTCCGCTTTGTGACTGACCATCCAGAAATGGGTTGATATGGACCCTACAGTCCTACTCATTATTGGCTTTAGCTTTTCCATTGGTTAGCATATGTGTGTCTATAGATGTGTGTGTGTGTGTGTGTGTGTGAGGGAAGGTCATTTCGGGTTTGAGAATGTTTCTCCTCTTTCAGTTGGTGGATTGATCTTTTTGGTAGGCCAAAAGCTGAACCACATAAAAATTTGTGTCAATTTCTTTATTCTGTTTTCAACTTCATTGCTTAGGGGTCTTTGTTCCTAACTTTATATATCAAAAGGATTTTTTTCATTGTCAAACAAAATGCCTGTTACCTGTGAACCGCTATGGTAGTATGTTCAAGAAGACTTCATATAAGTTAACATACATGCACAATTGCACATACAACCCGTGCAAGATTTATATACATGCTTCAATACATATTTATTACTTAAAGTAATGTATGCAATGAAAAATAAATATATATACACGTGTGCTTTTATTTTCTATAATAAGTATAAATAATACATACTCAAGGATGTGTAGAATTTTTTGCATATTCACGTGACAAGCTTTCATTGAAGTTCTGTATTTCTTTCCCTGTAGTATATACATGTCAGAACACATGATGTCATGAATAAAGAAAATAATTGATAAACTAGAAACTGGAAATTTTAAAATCCCAGATATCAAAATAAGATAATAAACGAAAAGAAGAAAATATAAATTAAAATATGCAAGTTGATTGGATAAATTAAAGATGTCTTTTTGTGGATAATATCATCTAAAAACTTATTTTTTGGTGGTTCCTTTACCTTTTTTTCGTTTATCATGGAAATTATACTATGGCTTTACTTTTCACTGATTAACACAATATCCTTTTAATTTAATAAATAAAATCGTTGTCCAGATAACAGTGTTGAGGCTGATGAGCAGCAAAAGCAACCAGAACCTCAAACACAGTCCTCATCTCCTGCAACTGTTATATCTCATCCTGGTGTTCCAGCATCAACTGTTCAATATGCAACACCTCCACAAGTTGTATCAGGCAATGCTATGGTATTTATAAGTAGCGGAATTTATTCAAATGCTTTTCTTGCAATTGAAAAAACACTGATTTAAGTGCACAAATATCTATATCTTCCTTTTGGCAAATTTTTTTTTCCTTTTCGGCTTATAAATGCTGCTAATAGTTTGACCTTAAAATGTGCTACATAATTTTTGTCTGCCTTCTTTATAGTCATGTGTATATATATATATATGTATATACTATATTTTTTAAACTCTTATGGTTTATATTTTATATTTGACATATTTTAGAGTCCATACCTGTGTCTTGCCTCAATTAATGTTGTAGCCTTTTCTTCGTATCAAACTAATTGTTGTTACATCTTCTTCTTCCATATTGATATATGTTATAAATAGTCCATTCCAAGGATTCGAAAAACATATGATCCTGATATTTTAAGTGTAGAACAATCCTGGTGCTTCCTAACATTGAATTGGAATTTATCAATTACACAAACTTAATGTCGTGCCTGATTCTGAAAAGAACTTACATCCATCATTGTTTCCATCTTAATTCTAAAACCATATTGTCAGGGACAAGCAGCTTACCCGTATCCAGATCCATACTACAGAAGCATCTTTGCTCCGTATGATGCACAGTTGTACTCTGCACAGCCTTATCCAGCACAACCAATGGTATTTTTTTCTTGTAATTGTTTCATAGGGATAATCTTTCTAGCCTTGACTAATACATTGGTTCTTGATGTAACAAAATAATTAGGCATTTCTTACAAAAGCAGGTGTCATGATTATTCTTCAATTCATTTTTACAGGTTCACCTTCAGTTGATGGGAATCCAACAAGCTGGTGTTCCTTTGCCATCTGATACAGTCGAAGAGCCTGTGTTTGTTAATGCAAAACAATATCATGGCATTATGCGACGTCGACAATCTCGTGCAAAAGCTGAATCAGAAAATAAAGTTATCAAGTCTCGTAAGGTATACCATAAGTCATTTTACATGTTTGAGGTTTTAAAAAGTTGTATTAAATTATCCTTTCTTTCCACCAATTGATCTCTAAACTTAAGAACCATGTATTGCATATCAGATCAAACATGTAACTGGGAGAAAGGGAATAGGGAAATGGCAGACCAAATTCTAAACTTCTAGAAAATGATTCAGCTTATTTTGATTTTTGAACTCTCTCTCTCTGTGTGTGTGTGTGTGTGTGTATATATATATATATCCGTCTTTCTATATCTTCTCTATGTTTCTCTAACACACATTGCTCATGTACGCAGAACACACTTGTTAGAATAATATATATACACAGACGAGTTGAAATAGTGAAAGCATCTCTTCTAGCTGGTTAAGTATTCCTTAAGTATCTAGAATTTGTCTTGGCATCCTGGATTGCAACTAAGGGCTTAGTTAGTCATATCTGTTGGCATTATATCGTTATTTTCTTCTCTTCTTTTGGACTGTGGAAACGACTCATTGTGAACGCGCTGGCTCCTGATAGATCTATAGTCCAAAAATATTGTTTATTTAACAAGTTTACTGGAAAAAGAATCCTGACAACTCTGACAATACGGCCACAACCCTGTTCCTGTTTCCAAATTTAAATATATATTTCGTAATTCCATGTTTTCCCAGCAATAACTTTTATCGGGGCTGACATTTCTAACTAATACTGCAGCCATACTTGCACGAATCACGACATCAGCATGCTCTGCGAAGAGCTAGAGGAAACGGTGGCCGTTTCCTCAATGCAAAGAAGAATGAAAACCAACAGAGAGAAGCTTCTTCGGATGATAGATCACAGGGAAATCTTAATCTCAACTCTGACAAAAATGGTCTTGCTTCTTCAGAGAACCGTCGTTGAGAAAGTTGTACCTGTAATGGTTCCCATATTACCGTTACTTCAAAATTTAGCCAGGGAACTAAGATCCATTCTAGTCTTAATGCTCGCGGGATTGCTGAGTTGTAGGTTGATCAAGGTCTGAGTTGAGAGCCAGTAGTATGTATAGTTTCAGTCATTGGCTTGTTGAGAGATCTTAGAGGTAGGAGCAAGGTACCCGATTGTGAGCGAGTAAATTTATCGTCTTCTCAAATATTGTAACTGTACTTTTAGGTAAATGATCGCTAAAGTTTTCTTTTCTGTATAATGTTTCTCGGCACTTGAGCTGTACAGTGAAGCTGAAGATTTTTACTCAGAATACTGGAGAGAGATGTTAGATTCTAATGTTAGAAAACAATATGTTGGTATTTCTGCCATGTAGTTGATTAATCAACATATTCCTATTGTAAATATATGAAATAAGTTGAATGGTTTTTCTTTGAATGGTTTTACTGCAGGAGTTGCACTAATTTGCCTGTTTTATTCGAGATAATGTGCAAGTCAAGAAGAATTTCTTGCTTGCCTTGTAGTTAGCAGACCACTGATGGAGCATTATCAATAGTTATGCATGAGAATGACCTTGTTGGTAAAGGTATTTTGACGAGGGTAAAACTATAAAAAAAAATATAAAAAATAATTCAAATGAAATGAAGAGTCTTCATTTCTTAGACTCTCTCTCCCATTCTAACGCATTTTAAATCTGGACCGTGAAACGGATCCTAATTTGGTACTAATATTATCAGGTCTATGTTGGATGATAAATTTCTGTTTAAAAGATGAGCTGTGTTCCTTTTCTTTTGTTTTTGTGGGACAAGAAGCTGAGCTGAAGAGCATTTTGGATCAATATAAAGAATACATATTGTGAAACTGGACCTCATTCAGAAGATACAAAGCCAATCCTAATGACTTTTTTCCAGGGAAGGCAGTGCGCGAGACATCAACCAAAGCCTTGAAGCTATATGGTTGGTGCATAGATAGATAGCTCTGACAGAACTTTCCTGTTCTCCTTCATCAACCCATGCATAAAGTTACCGCAATTTACCTGATGTTCCACAGAAACACAAGAACAAGCTTAATCAGCATCTGACCTCAACAAAAAAAAAAAAAAAAATAGATTCGTATCCGCACCCGACACCCACGCCCGAGTCTACTCGGACATATATAATATAGGGAGAGAAATGAGAGGACTAATTACGTACGCCATGTAAGCGAGAGCCAGCATTGATGCGTTCGATCCAGAGGGAACGCATATCGCGCTTCTTGTTGCGGCGATCCCTGTAAGAGTTCTCAAGTGCCTTTTCTACTCTTTCTCTTGCAATCCTTGTCCAATTCTTGGCTCTTCCCCTTAAACACTTCCTTCTTGTTCATTTCTCTCTCCTTAGTTTTTTCAGGTGGTTTCAGTTATGATAGGAATTAGGAAGAGGTTTTAAGCTTAGATTGCTCTTACCATTTAGCCCATAAACCTTTGGGTTCAGGCCCATAGCCCCAAAAAATCTACATAGTTAATTTTATTTTATTATTTGTCTTTTTCTTTATTTAAATCTCATATTGGAGTTTCACTTTAATTTCTTTTTATGTGAAATGTGTTTCCTCTTTTATATGAGACTTGGTTTAATTATTGACATTGTTAAGAATGGTTATATACTTAATCAGGAGATTATATTGTATATCTCAAAATGAAATTTTTCATAAAATAAAATAAAAATACCAGCATTCATAATCCATTAAAAGTTTGAAAATTCTTCAAATCAAATTAGTATACCAAACATTTATATGCCCCAAAATTTATTATTAGTTTATATTTTATATAAAAAAAATCAATTAGTATCAATTTTTTACAAGAGTTTTAAATTTACTTTTTATTTTCACTCTTAATGTTCCCCCCATCCACCTAGAAATTACAATTTTAACCGAAATTGGTTTGAAACAGATCGAACTGGCCTATTTTTATTTGAATCGTTGGCCTTGCCGGTGCGGGTTTTGTGCAAAATTTTTTGAACCGGGACTGGTACAGTACGGTTTTGATATTTGTCTCTGAACTGCCGGTACACCGCACTGCTTCTTGAATCGGCAATGCACCTGTCATTACCTCTATATATACTTGTTTATTTTAATTATCTCTATATTTCACAGTAGTATTATTTTTATATAAGATTATATATAGTCATATAAAGTTGCTCAAATGTATATTTTAAGACCAGTACAATTTCAAATAACTGAAAAATTGAAACCTCACCACACCATTGCCATCCTTACATCCATCTTTTGATTATAATCAAGTTGGTAAAAAGCAAACAACAAATCATGGTAATCCCTATTCTAACCTTTTTTTTCCTTGACCATTATTATTGACTTTTTATGGTAAAAAAATGAGTTATTATTGACTTATTGTAAGGGAAGGAGGAAAAAAAAAACTTAGCTAGTCAAGTGAGTGGCCTTACCTGTTGACCAGTGTCAATGATTCTGAGTAAAATGTCATATCCAAACCACATGATATCTCAATTATCTCACCTCTCAAAATTCAACATTTCACAATTAAAAGGCTTTTGTTTGTTTCATATATATGTTATCTGATTCCCCTATATATATCTTCTTCCTCTAAATCATTTCCATTTTGCCAAATTCCTTTAGTTGTTTAAATCTTGTCTCTTTAGGGATATCTGCATGACAATATTTTCACTGAATTATTGGGTTGTTGGTAAGTGGATTAATTGTTCAAATATTCATAGCCAAATAATGTTGTTCCAATTTTCAACCAATGAGTTGAATCAAGACTTTTCACCATATCCAAATAATTAAATCATGCAGTCAGATTAATAGTTGAACAAGATTTATTGTCCTTTTTTTTTGATAGTTCTATTTTTGATGTTACAACAAAATTAGGGAAGAAGACTTAATGCTAAATAATTGTTCATTTCTAAGAAAATTATGTTACAAATAATAGTATCTATGACATTATTACTTGTTCATTTCTTTGTTTTGTTCATAAGTCGACAAGAGATAATAAAAGTTTTGGTAATTATAGCTTTAATTTCATTCGACTTCTTTTTGACAAATATCTTTTAATCATTTTTCTAATTTATCTTGACCACCAAGCGTTTGGTTTATTCCCTCTATTCAATAATGATAAGGGCAAAATTGTCTAAAATATTAAAATTGTCCTGAGCCCACCTTTATTGTCATGTTAATATCAAGATAATTGTTAAATTAATCCACAACACTTTTTGTCATTTTCACACTAAAAATGTCGCTTTATTATATAAATTCTTATGATCATCAAAAACTTAAACAACACTAAATTGTAACATGTGCATGACCTAATAAGTGTATTTACTATAAATTAAAGTCTTGTAAAATGCTTAAAAGACACACACCACATGCACAATGTTGGTTCCATTAGAATATATCTTAAGTAGTTTGCAAGTTATCAAATTAATTTTTTGAAAAAACAACACTCATTGAAAAGTGTTGTAAATTAGGGGACCTTATCAAGTGGAGTAGTACCACGCAATTTTATATATATATATATATATATATATATATATATATATATATATATATATATGTGTGTGTGTGTGTGTGTGTGTGTGTGTGTTTTCTTATCAATGACAGTTGGTCATTAAGGTGCATGCATGCATGGTGTCATTCCAAATTAAGAGGATGCATGAAGATATATGCTTAAGTTGACACTGATTTAAAATTGGATTTAATTGAACAATTTGACAGTACTCAAGATACAAATCTTTCCTAATTCTATTGTGTTTTGACAACCAATGATATTCATATATACTTTAATACCACTCCTAAGTACTAATCTTAACAAAGTATGTATGTACTATATGATGATTAATTACTCTTATGCTATATATGATTATTAGTTGCAAAAATTAATTAATTAAATTTATGATCCTTCTCTATCATCGATCCACATGAGCATCCCATCAAGCTGTTGTTCTTGTCCGGTTGTCCCAATTCCTTTACACCCCCCTCATCATTATGTATGAGAGAGATGGAGATGTAAAATGCAAGCAAAGGGCAAGTGAGAGCTGCAGGAGGGCAATTTGCAGCATTAGCTCCTCTATGTTTAGTTATTTTTGCAAGTTGGCTCATAATGTTTGTGATTTTTGCAACTTCATCCACTATCTAACATTTTTTCTGCTACTTTTAATTGTCACCATCACCACTGCCCGTTAAATTGGAAAATTTTGGGGGAGGGACGATTTGAACTCATGACCTTTGGCGCTATGTAAATGTGTATTCCAAATTAAATACTAGTTGAAATGGATATCTAACATAAGTTTGAAACTTTATTTTCTTAATCTTAAATTACAAAAGAGAGTTTAATTGTAGAGGGGTATGAGAATCCTACCAAGCTCCTCATGGCTTAATGATAAAAAAATTACTCATAAAACTTTGGATACAGAGATCTTGAAATCCATTCTCGGAATTCATTCTTGCGAAATGCAAGAATGTTAAATTTCGGCTGAATATAACAAAAAAATAAAATAAAAAAAAGTATGAAAACCCTACTTTGGAGCATGAGATCAAATGGGGCTAGTACCTCAAAAGCCTTGGGCCCATTTAGCTTGGGGCTGGAAAGTGACTTCCACCTATGTTAAATTTGCAGACTCACGCAATTGGACATGCATGCCCCATTGTGGGGTACTTCTTTGTCCCATAAACTAAGCCCTTATCTCTCTTTCTAAAAGCAAATAAAGGGAAAAAAAGAAAAGAAAAGAAGATGATTAAAAGAGGTTAAATTGATATATATATAATCATGAATATATATAACTAAGGAGACAAGGAAGACACAACCAAGGGAGTCTGTGTATCCAATTGACTCCTCCTTCATATCAACCCATCATAAAGCCATTAATTAGAAGCATGGAGAGGGAGAGAGAGAGAGAGAGAGCTCATTTTTTTCTTTATATGCTTTGGATGCTCTGAAAAATACTAGTAACTTTTTTTATGGAAAAAAGTCAACCTTGGTTGTTGAAATTAAAAGTCAATTGCTTGTTTTTTTTCTCACCATTAACCAATTCTCTCTCTCTCTCTGGGATTCTTTTGAGTGAAGGAATGATGGTGGGAGACACTCTCAATTGTTACAAAAGGGTTTGGTTGGTTGGCACTGGCTGATATCCCCTAACAACAAAATTTATTATATATATATATATATGTATGTATATATATTTACAAGACACAATCTATATACTGTTGATCTCTTTTTCTATATAACATACATACATATATATGTATATTAATTTGCCAAGTATTACATATATTAATAATAAATTTTAGTCAAAGAAATTTATTTAAAAAATTATGTTAAATCAAACTATTTGGTAATAGAGAGTCAAAAACTGGAATAAAATTTTCATTATATAGAGAGAGATCAGTACAAATTATTTATATTTTTGCATGAATCTTTGAGCTTTCAAATAACACTCTTTCTTCTCCCCATGCATGGTACCAAAACAAGCAATTGTAATAGGAATTTCTAGTTCATTTGTAATTAGTACCGTATACTATATATATATATATATATATATATATATATATGATTGTATGTATACTTAGGTATCTACAGGAAGAATGATTCAACAAAAAGAAATGAATGGATTGATCAGAACTTGAGACCTCAAGATGATGATGATGCCACTACTGCACAAAGGAAATCAAAGCATCTACAACTACTAGATATAAATGGCTTTGACATAAGTTTGTAGTACATACGTACTAGGTATTCTTCTTACATGAAACACTATAGTTTTGTAATCAAATGATCTCATTACAATCACACACACACACACACACACATATATATATATATATATATATATATATATAATAAAATACAAATAATTTTAAATTTTCGCTCATTCATTAAATTATGTGGACCGTCTAAATTTTAGAATAAATATCACCGTCGATGTAGTGCCGAAAATATGGGACACTGCTAATATATATATATAACACATGAATGGTCTTGTAATAGAAAAATATTTGATATCGATTAGTAATTCATTTGTTATTTCCAATCCGGTGCATTATCGATTGAAAGTATTCGGTAGTTCTAAAATTAAAAATTCATTTTTAAAATGGTAATATTTAAAAATAATCTAAACATATTCTTAAATTTTGTTAGAAATTTATTAATGGCGGTGACATAGTAATACTCCATCAACCTGGTATATGAATATTGATGTTGGCTTCTCGTCGTGCTATTAATTTTTTTTTTTGACATCTATATATATATATATATATTAATTGAATAAACCGAGTGTAGTTTATCCTTTTATAAGTTGTATATCTATACAGTAAGTTGTGTTAAGTTCGAGAACTTTTTTTTTTTTTCAAATGGGCAATGCATCTGCTTACGTAATTAAGATTATAAATGTTTATTTTAAAATTAATATTTTTTCAAATAAAAATGAAGTTTTAATAATTTTTCTCTTACATAATTATTGGAATAATATAAAAGGAAATGGGACAGAGAAAGTACTTATTAATACCGAAATACGATACAAAATTAATATTCCTACCCCCATTTGAAAAAACAATCTCATTACTTGTGTTAATGTTTTCTTTAAATACTAACACCATACACATTTGAACGTAATTTTAATCTAATAATAAATTCTAATCATCAAATTACCAAAGCCTAATTATTAAATAAATCAATTAATTTTTTTTACTAGTAGTACTATATATCAATTTAAGTGTCCATATGACCTATGTAAAACAATAAGGAACCTCCTTTCGAATGGGCTTTACCAGTCTCCAGTCATAAACCAAGCCCAAATAGTCAAAAACCCAATGCTTGATGATTGCTTATTTCCGGGCCAACCCGCCCAAATTCAGCTTTGTATATAGATATACACACTATATGTATCTGTATGTATAATCTGTATATATACGTATTTAATGCAAACAATAGGCTTTTCTCTCTCCTCACGCCTATCGGCCAAGCTTTTGGCTTTTCGCATCACTCCATGCATATTCCTCCCCCATCCATACCCCATGTATCATCAAATCACACAGAAGATCCATACATATATATATACAAATAATGCTATCACAAAAAAAATAATCACATAATATTTATATATATATATATTGTGAATTCCATATATCAGACGGAATCACAGTATTTATGTATATACATGTGAGTATTACGTCATTATTTTATGTGATAATAACATTGTTATATATATACAGTTATACACACATACAGAGAGAATGAGGAGAGAGAAATACTGTTCTGAGAGCAGCTACACTACACTTTTGCTTTTTTACTTTTTAGAGGGAGGAAGAAAGAAAATTACCCTCTAAAATTGTTGTCTACAAAAGAAAAAATTTAAATCAGACCCTTCTGTTCCCCATTAATTTTTCTCTCTCCAAAATTTCACTGTTTTGCACAGAAGTAGTACTGTAGATTTCTGTTGATTCCTGTTCCTCATTTTTGTTTGTTTTCTTCTGTTTCCTTGCTTTTATATCACATTTTTCTTTCTGTGTTTTAATGTTTGTATGTTTTCTCTCTCTCCGCCCTTCACTTTCAGCAAAATTTTCGAGATTGGGGACTTAGGTAAAGACCAGGGGACCTCAATTTGAGCACTTTTTTAACTGGGTTCTTTCACAAATCTCATCTCTCTCTTCGAAACCAGAAAAAAACAGAGTCTTGATGAGTGAGAGAGGAGGCTCTCTTGGAGGAGAGAGCCTGCCTATCATATTCTTCTCAATCTTCAAAAATTGAAAGGAAAAAAAGAACCCCATTCCTCGAAATCTTAAAAAAGTTACTCCGCTTTCCGTTTAATTTCTTGGGTCTGTTTTTGTTTTTGTTCGTGTTCTGTTTCAATGGCGCTTAGTATTCACAGAGAGCAGCAACAGATGGATTCGAGCAAGTATGTGAGGTATACACCTGAGCAAGTTGAGGCTTTGGAAAGGGTGTATACAGAATGTCCAAAGCCTAGTTCGTTGAGAAGGCAGCAACTTATTAGGGAGTGTCCCATTCTCTCTAATATTGAGCCTAAACAGATCAAAGTCTGGTTCCAGAACCGCAGGTATTGATTATAACATATACCCACCAAAAATCTTGGTCTCTTTTCTCCATCTTTCCTAGTCTTTCGCATTTTACTTTGACTTTTCTTTTCCCCCTCTTTTATATTTGAAAGAAATGAGCCCACTTTTGGAGGGATAAGTGTTTCTTTAATCTGGGTTTTTTGAGCTACTGTTTCTATTTCATTTGGTTTAATGTTTCTCTGTTTGTTTCTTCTTCGCTGTGATTTTTCCTTATGTTTTTGGTGTCGTAAGAAATAAGACATACTTTAAAGAAATTTGGAATTTTTATAATCTGGGTGTTGAGCTTTTGTTTCTAAATAAAAGGTTTTAGTATATTTGTTTGTGTTTTTATCATTTATTGGTCCTTTTCAGTTTTTATTTAAGGAGCTTGAGATTTATTTAATGCATGCTCCATGGATTGTTATTCCTAAATTTTCAGATGTTTATGCTATTTGAACGTTTCAGACTTCTCTAAGTTAAAATTTGTTTTGGAAGAAAAAAGGGTTTAAATGTTGGTCAAGTCCATTTTTGAAGTGGTTTTTCCAATGAAAAAGTTTTCTTTGAACTTATGTGGAAAATGCACCTCAAAATGATTTTAATTTCTTGGTCAAGATCTCATTTTTTTCATCATTATTTTAGGAAAATGAGAAACAGAGGTCAGTTGATAGAAAAAGGATGGTCTTTTTATGTACTTCCTGATATTCCATGGCCTGAAAAGTACTTTTTTCTGCTCTGGTTTGTTTGAATAATGCCTTTTTCTAATAGCAGTGGAATCTTTCAGTGAAACGGCATAACATGGTGGGTGAGGGTTTTGAGCAAGGTGACACTGATTTTTTTTTGTCTTGGTTCACATGTATCATGTTTTGGAGTTTGTGTTACTGAGTAACAAGGACAAAATCATTGTGCATTTCAGCTTAAAATTATACCAACTTTTTTCCGTAGCCTATATGTTGTGTATTTGCAAGTGTACATTTTTTGGTATTTTTTTAGTTGCTCGTGTTTGTTGTAGATGATAAAAGTTGTCTATATTTACTGACATTTACTGATTTTGCTCTATAGTACTCATTTAAGAGCAACAATATAGATTTTGGAAAAGACATGTACTATTAAGTGTGTTTTTTAAATTGATCTAATTATATAACAAGTTAAATCAGCTTGATGCTCTCATTGCTATTCTACCGGTTTTCTCAGCGACTTGTTTTGGTTACTTTCCTCTTTTTTTTTTAGTGTGGGGTGAATGATATGGTCTATTTTGAGTTTGGGATGATAGGGAATGAACTGAGATATTTTTATTTTTCCGACTTATAACATTTTTTTTTAAATTTTATGAAGGGTGTTGAAATGGAACTTTGATGGTAGTCATGTAGTCATAATTTCAACAAGTGACATTTTTTTGGTTTTCTCTTTGCATTGCTTTTATTTAAAAGGAATTGAAGGAAATTCCTAACCTTTACTCTGAATTTTATGATTTACATGTATTTTTTCCCTTGAATTCAAATGCTAGTTTATGTTTTCTATTCCCTATAAATTACTTCATTTCTTTCTTAACATGTATTAGTATTGGCAGTGAATGGGATTATTAATGTCATTTGTTGCTTTTATACAAGGATTTATTAATGTCTTTATTTGCTTTTATAGAAGGGATTGACTTTTGTTTTTCTAAAATGTCTGGTGGCATTTCGTCTTGAATTATGCAGCTCTAATTAATGATGATTTTTATGTATTTCATGAGTGTTAATCACCCTATAGTTTGTGTAACTTGTACTGGGTTCGTCTCCTTGAGCCATATTGGTAAAAGATGTTTGAAATGTAATAAGATAATTATTTCATTTACTAATAAGTTTGAAATATTTTGCTTTAGATGCCGTGAAAAGCAAAGGAAGGAAGCATCTCGTCTCCAGACTGTAAACAGGAAGCTCACTGCCATGAACAAGCTGCTGATGGAAGAAAATGACCGCCTACAGAAGCAGGTGTCACATTTAGTTTATGAGAACGGGTACATGCGCACCCAACTGCACACTGTAAGCTGTCTCATTCTCCTAGTTGGTGTTTTTTGTTCCTTTTTTCAATCAACAGATTTTACATCGACTTATGCTGGGCGTTGTGGCATTAGTTACTTCAATGTGACATTAGCTATGACCAATGTTTTAATTTCAAGACTTTTGAATCTGTAAACCTTCTTTTCTTCGTTATTGTATTTTCATGTCTTGTTTTCTTTACATAGAACCTAATCATGTGAACTTTTGTAGGTATCAACAACGACCACTGATGCTAGCTGTGAGTCCGTGGTCGTGAGCGGTCAGCAACAACAGCAAAACCCAACACCTCAGCATCCACAAAGGGATGCTAACAACCCAGCTGGGTAAGTAACATTCATTTTTCTGAATCTTTTACGTGTTTGATATTTATGGTAAATATCTGATGAGTTCTTTGTAAATTAGTCTTCTCGCAATAGCTGAGGAGACCCTGGCAGAGTTCCTCTCCAAGGCTACTGGAACTGCTGTCGACTGGGTACAGATGATTGGGATGAAGGTATGCCAATTATG
Source organism: Panax stipuleanatus (assembly GCA_020205555.1). Classification (NCBI taxonomy): domain Eukaryota; kingdom Viridiplantae; phylum Streptophyta; class Magnoliopsida; order Apiales; family Araliaceae; genus Panax; species Panax stipuleanatus. The sequence continues at coordinate 10,374,855 of CM035125.1, read as the reverse complement.
CTTTTATAGTGGACTAATATATTTTTATTTTTGTCTATGCACATGCATGTATAGAATTCGCATCTTTTTACTTCAATACAGAACGAATGTTACATTTTTTTAACTACTTTATTTCTTTTTTATTCTCTTCTGTAGCCTGGTCCGGATTCTATTGGCATCGTTGCCGTTTCCCGCAACTGTAGTGGGATAGCAGCACGAGCCTGCGGTCTCGTGAGTCTAGAACCCACGAAGGTAGATCTTAGAACCTCTTTTATCTGCTGTTTATTTGTCTGGTAAAGTTGCATTGCAAAGTGTTATGGTTTTCTCTTGACATTTATGAATAATGTCTTGTTTCAGGTCGCTGAAATCCTCAAAGATCGTCCATCTTGGTTCCGTGACTGTCGTTGCCTTGATGTATTGAGTGTAATTCCTACTGGGAATGGAGGAACAATAGAGCTTATATACATGCAGGTTTAACTTCATTCTAAGCTTACTGATGGTTCGGTTGAAACTATTTTCAATTCCAAAATTTAGTACATTTGATTTGGATAATACTACAGTTTCAATATTTGAATTCTTTTCCTCCCAGACGTATGCACCTACTACATTGGCATCAGCCCGTGACTTTTGGACATTGAGATACACTACAAATTTGGAAGATGGCAGTCTTGTGGTATGTTGTTGTGAGCATGATTTTAGTTTAATAACTTGATCAATGAAAAATGGTCAATTGTTTCTAGGTAACGTTGTTCAAGCACTTTTTAAATCAAAAATATTTCTCTTAACTTTTTTGTTAATTTAAGAAAAATTTCAGTTAAATATTGTTCATGCTTTTATTAATGCTCAACTCCCTGTTTGTGAGTTTTTTTTTTTTGGAGAAGGGAAGGGATGGGAAAAGAAAGTTCTTCTTTCCAAAAAAGTTGGAAAGGAAGAACTTTTCCTTCCCATCCCTTCCCTACCCCTCTGAAACAAAACTCACAAACATACCCTAAAAGTACTTAAATCTTAGTTTTCCTGCAGTTACTTAACGTGATATATGAATTTATTTAAATTTTATTTATTTGACAGTCAATTATTAAATGCTTTCTTATAAACAAATGCAGATATGTGAGAGGTCTTTGACTTCTTCAACTGGTGGTCCTACGGGGCCTCCTACCACATGTTTTGTGAGAGCTGATATGTTACCTAGTGGTTATCTAATAAGACCTTGTGATGGTGGCGGCTCCATTATTAACATTGTTGATCACATTGACCTGGATGTAAGTAATAAATCCATTTGATTATTTTGGTTTTCATTTCTTCATATGCCTGTATTTCTTATTCTTTGGTTGGGATTTGTTTTAGCCTTGGAGTGTTCCTGAAGTTCTGAGGCCTCTTTATGAATCATCCAGAATTCTTGCTCAGAAAATGACCGTGGCAGTAAGAACTTCACACCTGGAAGTTGCACTTTCTACTATAATTTTTCAACTTCTTCCCATCTAAATTCGTTCTTGTATATATTGTTTCCAGTCCTTGCGACACATACGTCAGATTGCACAGGAAAGTAGTGGGGAAATTCAGTATACCGGTGGTCGCCAACCTGCTGTTTTAAGGACGTTTAGTCAAAGATTGTGCAGGTAAAGAATTTCAACCTTCAATTATGTACAATCTGAGCATTGATCATAAAGCATTGTTTCAGCCAACTATATTTACAGAACTGTTGAACCAAACTGGCTACTATCTAGGTTGCTTGAATGCCAGCCTATAATGCTTTATATGCGGTTCTTTAATCTTTATTGCCTTTTGACTTGATCTTTATGAAATTGCTTCTCAGGGGTTTCAATGATGCTGTCAATGGGTTTGTTGATGATGGTTGGTCAATCATGGGTAGTGACGGGGTGGAGGATGTTACTATTGCCATCAACTTGTCTCCAGGAAAATTTCTTGGTTCCCAGTATAACACGTTGTCAATGCTCCCAACTTTTGGGGGAGTGCTGTGTGCTAAAGCATCAATGCTTCTTCAGGTACTATCTAAGATCATGCACTATTATCATCAACACTGATCTTGTACTATTTGCATATAGTATTTCCTCTATTAAAGCCTCGAGTTTGTACAAAATTTGACTTTTTCACCTACATTGGCAATTGTCCGTATGGTTATCCAGGATGTACCCCCTGCTTTGCTTGTCCGTTTCCTGAGGGAGCACCGTTCAGAGTGGGCTGACTATGGGATTGATGCTTACTCTGCTGCATCTCTGAAAGCAAGTCCTTATGCCGTTCCTTGTGCCAGACCTGGTGGCTTCCCTAGTAGCCAGCAGGTCATATTGCCTCTTGCACACACTGTGGAGCACGAGGAGGTAAACAACTCATCTGTCTTGTGCTAATCTCGCATTCGAGTATTTTTCATCTTGCTAGTATTAAATCAAAAATTATTTTGATCATCTGTTTTCCTGTTAGTTTTTGGAGGTTGTTCGGCTAGAGGGTCATGCATTTTCTCCGGAGGACATGGCTTTGTCGCGTGATATGTACTTATTACAGGTTGGGTTTATTTTATAAATCTAAATGTGAAAATAGATCCTTAGTTTGGTCTTCTAATATATAGTTTTTTGTATTTTTTTTGTTTGTGGTTATTTTACTTCAAACTACTGTGACAGCTTTGCAGTGGGACTGACGAGAATGCTGTAGGTGCCTGTGCTCAGCTTGTCTTTGCGCCGATTGATGAATCTTGTGCTGATGATGCTCCCTTGCTGCCTTCTGGTTTTCGTGTGATACCATTGGATCCTAAATCAGTTCAGTGACATCTCTGAATCTGCTATAGTAGTTTTAGTACAATAAAATATTTTAAAGAACATGTTATCAAAAGCATGCCACTCAGTTTAAGTTTTTTTCTTTTAAATTTCAGGACAAGCCTAGTGCGAATAGAACATTGGATTTGGCTTCTACACTTGAAGTGGGACCTGGCGGTGCACGCCCCCCTGGTGAAGCTGATTTGAGCAATTATAACCTTAGGTCGGTTCTGACCATCGCATTCCAGTTCACATTTGAGAACCACTTTAGGGACAATGTGGCTGCGATGGCTCGCCAATATGTGCGTGGTGTTGTGGGATCTGTCCAGCGTGTTGCCACGGCTATTGCCCCCTCCCGGCTTAGCTCCCATCTGAGGCCAAAACCACTACCTGGGTTCTCCTGAGGCTCTTACTCTTGCTCGATGGATTTGCAGGAGCTACAGGTGAGAAATTCAGATCATCTTAACAAATAGATATGATCAATATTATCAATGCCTTGCACTTCAACCTTAATAAGAACCCGAAATTGATTTCTTGCAGTTGTTTGCTGGTTTTTTTTTTGGTAGTATAGTATGTTTTAAATAGTCGATTCTAGAAAATAATTTAGATGTAAAAGCTTCGGTTTTTATTAGCATGTTGAACGGATGCTTGTGTTTCTTTGTTAATCGTACACTGAGCTTTTCTAGCCTCGTCTTGATTTTCTTGTATTGCATTCCATATCAGGGTTCACACTGGTGTAGATCTCCTTCAGGCAGACTCTCAAGTGGGTGATGCTGTCTTGAAACAACTATGGAATCACTCTGATGCAATACTGTGCTGCTCAGTGAAAACGAATGTAATTGACGTCACATTTCGTTCTTAAGCCTTTTGTCTATTTAAACTTTTGTAGCTAACAGATGTTTGCAAAAAAACTCCAAATGCGCAGATATCTCCAGTCTTCACCTTTGCAAACCAGGCCGGTCTCGACATGCTTGAAACTACGCTTGTGGCTCTTCAGGATATAATGCTAGACAAGGTTCTGGATGAAGCCGGTAGAAAGATTCTCCTTCAGAATTCTCGAAGATCATGCAACAGGTACTACGAGTATCAAAACAACTTGTGTTGAATGTTGATTCTTGTACAGCTAACTAGAAGGAATATATTCCGAGGCTTTATGTTCCCTTTCCCCAGAATCATTCAGTTATACATTACTATATTTGATTGCAGGGATTTGCTTATCTGCCACCGGGAATATGCGTATCGAGCATGGGCAGACCTGTCTCTTACGATCAAGCCATTGCATGGAAAGTTCTGAACGACGACGATTCCAATCACTGCCTTGCTTTCATGTTCGTAAACTGGTCCTTTGTTTAAACAAGAGAATAATAGTAGTAAGTACCTTAAGATATCAGCCTTGGCTGTTCCTAAGTTTTATATATATATATATATATATATATATATATATATATATATATATATATATATATATATATATATATATATATGTATGTATGTATGTTTGTGATGGACATCAGTATTTGCCGTCTCTCAAGTTAATATTTATGCCAATGTTGGTATAGAATTTGTATGACTCAACTTTATTGTGCTGGGATTAAGGCTTGGAACACCTGGTGAACCTTTACTATCTATTTATATGCTTGGTTTCCTTTTTTTATATTGCTCTGCCCCTATATTGCACTTTTAAATTATTTTTTTTAGTTTAAAAGATTTTGCTTTATATGCTCGGTTTACTTGTTTAGTTTTGATTATTGGTTCTGCAAACTAAATTATGTTTGCCGTCATTTTTGTACAATGGTACGTGTTGTAATTATAATTTGGTTGATTTTTTTTGAAATATTAATTATGTACAATTTGGTTTATGTTATGTATGTACATACAAAATTTTCAGAATATGTAATAGGACCAAAAGTTTAAATAGTGTGGTCCTAAATTCAAACCAGAGACTGAGCATAAAAAAAGAAGGAATGAAGTCATGTCTGTAGTGTTAGTTACTATTAACTGTGCAGTGCTGATTAATACAGAACTGATACGCAAAGAGAGATTCTTTATTGGTTTGTGTCGATAGTGTATTGATCAATTAATTAAATTTAGTGGTGTTTTTTTAAATTGATTGTTTTATATTTTTTGACGATAAATTCATATCTATATTAAATATTGATGCAAGTCAAGTTTTTATTTTGTTGTCGTACAAGTTTTTATTTAAATTAGTCGTGAAATTAATTTACATATAAATTATTTTTGTTCTTATTTTCAATTTTTTCCTTACTCATTTAGGCTATGTTTTTCTTACATTATTGTCATAAAAAAATACTAGCCATGTTTGTGTAACAATTTTTTTTTAACAAAAGCATGCGGTAGTTTTATATTCTGTGGTGCAGCGTAAATGAAGCCGATGAATATAGATACTATTTGCTACTTTACTTTATTTTATTTTTTATTTATTTTTGGTGCAACTACTTTATTTACTTAAAGTTAAAACTCATAGGCAGCAGCAAATTAAATAGCAGTGCTATACGTGAGATTGATTTACCAAAAATGGGAGTCCAGACCACAAAGTCATGCATGCCCATTTTCATATCGCAGGCTTGCAGGTACGGACTGCTCTAACAGTCGTAAGCCTTGAGAGCATTTGTTCTTGATGTGACATATTATAAATGTACTTCAAAATTTCAAGATCTATACATTATTTTATATATATATATATATATGTATGTTTGTAGAGTTGTTGAGATTTGTACCATAATGTTTAAAACGTATTTGATGGGGTCTCAAAAAAGAGTGTATTTTGTTTAGCTCAATGAACTTTAAGGTATATTTTTTGAGCTAAAAAAATTTGGGGTGCATGTAGACCAGTTTAAACTCTTGAGGGTCTGTGTTTTAAATATTATGGTATAAAACTCAACTAACTTGTAAATTTTGGGGTTCAAATTATATTAATTAGTCTATATATATAAAATTATCTAAAATACCCCTTCACCGGTCTGTAGAACTAAAGTGCAGACGTTATGTATGACAAGTGCTAATATCATTAACATGACGACGTTATGCTCATATCACCCGTCCGCAGAACTAAACTACGGACGCTGAGTATATTCTATATTAATTTACAAACAGTGACGTTTTAAGGTAAATCACCACCCGTAGAGTTAAATTGTGAAGAGTGATTTACTTCTATATCAGATATGTTATTGTTCTTTCTTCCTCATCTGACATCTAAATACCTAAAGCTAATTTGAGAGAAAAACAACCAAGCAAAAGGAGATCGGTAAATCCCTGCTACAAACTTACATCTTTGTTAAATTCAACTCATGTAAGTTACAAATTCGTCATATGTAATCTTTTCTATTATTTTTTGTTATATACAAATTTCATAGTTGTTGTATAGAAAATTGTTGTATACAAAGACTTGTTAGTTACAAACGTTCTTTGTGTACAACAACGAAATATAATTGGCAGGTTAGATTAAACTGTTTGAGTATAATGTTTGAATAAGAGTTTTCTTAGTTATTTTTTATATATAATAATAATAATATCAATTTCTTGATATATATTTATTTTGTTTTTGATAATTACAAAAATGGAATTCAATTCCAGACAAGTCGATAATACACTGTTGTGGGATTAAGCTAACCACATTTCTACAATTGTATGTAATAATCCTCATTTTAGTCGTTCCCAAAGAACAGATGAGAGTGCACGCTTTTTGAATATTTAGGTTTTAACTGATGTTCAAAAATAATTATTTCATGAATGGAGTTTTGGAGTATTTACAAACACGAATATATGTAACCAATTAGATGCTTCGTTGATAGAAGTATTGATGGAACGTTGTAGAGTGAGACAAATACATTTCACTTCCGCACGAGTGAGATAACAATAACTTTAGAAGATATTTATTTTATTTTAAGATTGCCGATAATAAGTAACACCCAAGTCCCACATCGAAAAAAATGTAAAAAAATTGTCTGTGTATAAGGATAAATTACTAACAATAGTAACTTCAGTCATGATATTTTAGGGTGAGTTTGTGGTGGGCTAAGATGACATAAGATGATATTACTGAGTCAGTAGTTTAAGGCCTTATTTGGATGGATTTGATTCGATTCGGACTTAGAATTTGATCCTAGTTGTTTCATATGATATCAGAGCTGACTCTCGAAAGCTCGGATCGGGTCATCCGATTAGGTTGTCAAAGTCAGCCGGCATTATTCCACAATGACTAAAGAGACAAAGATCTGTATATTGTGTATGATTTGGTCGCTGTCAAAAATTTAAGTGGGGTAGTTTGTAACACCCTAGTCCCACATCGAAAGATATGAGAAAAATTTGTCTATGTATAAAGAATTAAATTACTAACAATAGTACATTCAATCATGTCCTTTTGGGTGAGTCTGTGGTGGATTAAGATAACCCAAGAAGATACTATTGAACCAGTAGTTTAAGAGGCCTTATTCGGATGGTTTTGATTTGATTTAGATGGATTTGATTCGATTCAGACTTGCGATTTGACCCGAGATTTGTTTCAAACTCGAATTTGACTCGGATTGTTTCAGAACCTATTACATATACATTAATAAGAAATTCAAAATAACTTTTATTGATCAAAATTAATTTAGTAACTCTGTAGCAGATTTTACAAAATTCCACGAGATGTAGACATGAAAACAATGGTGACCTACACCAAAGCGTACATCTTATTTATTATTGGGAATATATTATTTGCTTCATCAAAATGCGACGTTGTGCATACTAGATATCTTATATTTCTGGAAAATATTGATAAAGTATGTGATTATGCATGAGGAGTTGCGATTTTGACTGATTTGTTATGTAATTTACACAAATCAACCCGAATCGATGCAAATACCTTCTCTAGCTGTTTAACACTTGTTCAAATATGTTATTGACAGTAGTTTGATGTTTATTTATATTAAAATTGTCCCTCATACTGTATTTGTAATTTTTAACTGATTAATTATTATACAAATTTGTGTTTTACGAACGCTTGTCTATTAGAAGGCCTAACTATGCAAGAGGGATCGAGCATTGGATACCCTGTGCAAGAACGTGGGCCTGCCGAAGAAATAAAGATATCATGAAAGAAACAAAAAGACTATACCCCATCACAACTAACTTTTTTATAAAGGCGAATTTGATGGGATGACAACTGCAATGGTACGATGGATGTCATATGCAAAGTTTGATCATTTAGTGGCACAGAAGTATCAAGCAGCTTGGTATAGTGAGGCCTCTTGTATTCCCCTCATTTGGATCAACGTTTTTGAATTCCAAATGTCTGATCGTGTCTTGAGACAATTTGAAAAAAATAAGATATTTTCGAGGCACCGATAGATATGATTGAACTCTATTGAGTGAGAGAAGAGATCTGCACTATAGATTATATTCATGAGCGGAGAGATTATATTACCACTTGGTATGCATGACAAGGCATTATATTGGATTTTGTGATGACTACAAGATAAGAGGTTACTCTGGCCTAATAACTAAAGTGGTATAGACGGATGACTCGTACAAGAATTAACCTCCCACAACTTAAACTAGATGACACATCTACAACACGTGACTTATTTCATCAGTACGAAACTGTAAACCTTGTAAGTTTTATATTAAAGATTTTATCCACGAAACTGTATTGACCGATAATTTATCCTACATAATACATCTTATACGATTATCAACGCCTGATTTGACACTAAAATAAATCTACTCGAGCTCTCACGTTGCAACTTTCTCAGTTAATCCATTGCAGTTTGTAAATCATTCAAATTCATCGAATCATGTTTAATATCTTTATCTATTCTCACATTTGCCTCAGAAAACCCAATATTGCTCATACCTTCACCCAATAAGCTTCGTTCACTATCCTACTTGGATCAATCCCAACATTATTAAGGGTTTCAATCAAATCCCTAGAAACTCTTAAAATATTTTTTTATGTTTGAATCAGTGAAACTTTACTTGGTGACACAAATTCTTGATTGTGATTCAGTTCAAGAGTAGACACAAACCAATTATATTTACTATTATCATACATGCACAACATAAAATTTTGTTTTACATTATGTTCTATCAATTGAGTCAGTCCTCCTCTTTTCCTTAATATTTCTTCATCTTCAGCGATAACTTAATTTTTTCGTAACAATCATATATCCAGATTTACTACACTGATACAATCTAGAACAAATTTTTTGAGTATTCACATGTTTTCTATTAGTTTTTATTCTCACTTAAAATTAACACGTTTCTCATATTTTCTATAAAAAAAATTCATCATCATCCAGTGTATCAAAAATTTGACCGACATAAGAAATGATATCATCAACTAGACTTGTTACATCATTATTATCATGCATTTCTTCCCCAGTACCTTAAAAATTGAATAAAATGACTCCTCATCAAACAAATCCATGACAAAATAAATAAATCACATGTAAAAATTAAATTACAAATTATCGTATTTGGTTGATGTTCGTCTCTTGGTATGTTTTCTAGTTGACTATGTTCTCTCAACGGTATGAGAAGGCGAGGAATGAAGAAAAAAAATACGATTTGGTATGCTCAGTATATGCTCTACTCTCTCAATTTGATTGAAAATTTAAATAAAAAAAAATGATCATTTAGGTTAATCAATTCTACCGTCCACACTTTAGATTATGCAAACGATAAAACATATATTTTTTAGGGTAACGTCCTACCCGTCCACACTTGAGTTATGCAGACGAGTAAAACATATATTTTTACTGTCCGCGATTTAGTTATGCGACTGTGGCCTAATTACAAAAAAAGTAGACTTATACCTATCAATTTTTCTATTACTCTTGTATATTCTTATTGCATATTATTATCTGGAATGATGAGAAACATGCATGACTGAACAAATGAAATCAAGTAATGAGGTGACAACATATGTGTGTGTGTATATATTCCATGTGTTTAGTCATGATCATGTTTCTCATCATCCCATATAAGATGAATCAGGCACCGTAAAAATAATGCAAGAAGAAATATAAAATTTGAAAGTCTTAAATCAAACTCTTGTAGTTCAAGATGGCTTGTGTGAAAATGGGGAAAAAAAACCAAAAGTGTATATATGTAGATGTTTAGTTCTGTGGGCAGGGTGATATGATAAAAAAAAATGATTTAAATTTATCAATCTTCTATTCAGTTGTTTAGTCATGCATGTTTCTCATGAATCAAGTAAGAAATAAAGAATATGCAAGAAGAAATGAAAATTTTGATAACTTTAAATCGAACTTTTCTAACTCAAGATCAGTCACGGCCAAAATGAGATAATATCTAAAAGTCATGTTATGAAGAACGTAAGTACACAAAAGTACTTTATCAGTTTTATATAGGACTCATCGTCCGCAATTTAGTTATGTGAACAGTGATTTACCTTAAAACATCACCATTTGAATATTAATTGGGAATATACTCAACGTCAATATTTTAGTTCTGCGGACTGGTGATATGAGCAAAACATCGTTGTGTTAATGTGCTATTTACATTAAGGTGGTATTTGATAAAACTGAATAATTAAGATTTGAATAGTTAATATATACATATTTATAAATTAGATCATCTGAATGAAATAACATCTGAATCTAAAAAACTGTTTGATAACTAAAAAACATAAAATATTTGAATGACATTATTTTATCATATTAACACTTTGAGTTATTTAAAAATTTATTTGAATGATCTTAAAATTTGAAATTGAAAGAGTACAATATTTATTGATGCTATTTTTATCCATAAATTTTAAATAAACTAGTAAGAGACAACCCTTAATAGTTAAGATTTGAGTTTATGTTTTATCGATTAAGAGACATTAAAAATTAATTTTTTTTATCAAATTTGATTTGTCTCCGACCGAATCAGAGACAAATGTAAGATCTAACGAAAAAAATTAATAAATGATTTGTACGTTATCCAGATTAGATTATGTATGTAAAAATAGAACTTCAAAATATTTTCAAAAGTTTGGGTTTAAAATTTACGAATATCATATACTATATATTTTTGAACCTAGAATAAAAAATTTAATAAATAAAACTCTTTTAATATAACATAGAGAGTATTATACGTATATACACATACGGTACTTATGCTTGAATATGTATCATGTACTTTTATATATATACGTATATCATCTTCATGCATGAATGACAGTAAGATAGCATTAGTTGCATAGGCTGCATGAACTATTTACATAGATGCATATACACATATATATGTATATATATATATATAGAGAGAGAGAGTGGTAGGTATATATGGGCAGGGTTTAGGGCTAAGATTAGGGGATCGGATATACCTAGCGTAGCATCTTTTTTGGCTTTTGTTTTTCATTTTTTTGCGTGGTTGCGTGGGTGGGTGCATGGGTGAGTGGGTGGGTGCGGGACAGGGAAGATGGGTGAAGAGGGGGAGGCGGAGGGGGAGCGGGGGGGCGGGGGGGGGGGGTTAGATTATATACCCTTTTCAGCATTTGAAAATCAAGGCAGGTTTAAAAGTTGAGTCCGAAAAGCCTCTGTTTTTCGAGCCTCGTGCTGCAGCGGCAGCCTCTCTCTTTATTTCTCTCTCCGCATTTACACAAGCTGCTGCCCTAGTAGTATACACTAGTTACTTCTACGACTACTGCTGCTATTGCATCAAACTAGTGAGAAGTATCTTTTGGTGGTGCAGGCTAATTTTAAAAGGACTGTTCCCGCGTGGACGTCCTTTCCCCTGTGCTTTATCCTTTTGCTACCCTTCTCTATCACCAAGTAATATATATATATATATATATATATATATATATATGAATTAGCTCTTCAATTAATAAATGTATACTCTCTCTCTCTCTCTCTCTCTCTCTCTCATACTTTTAACAGCCGGCCAGGTGAAAGAACCAGTGAGCGTGCAATGAATCCTTTTCATGCCAGCCATCCTTGCTTGGTTCAACAACAGCACCAAAGTTTTTTTTAGTTTTAAAATTAAACTAGCTTTTATTAATTAAATTGTTAAGTTATCGACTCTTATTAGTATTTTTAAAAATGAATTTAATAGTTATCTATATTATTAAGGGAGGGGAGAAAATAACCTCTCTTTTAAGCATGCATGTGTCACATTTTTTTCTTTCCCTTTTAACCCTAAAAATTAGATTTTATTATAATTTCGTTCAAAATAATCACTTGTATTCTCTTTTCTTTTCTCAAAACATAAACATAAGTACGTAATAAATAAAAAGCAAGCTTTAATTAATCAAGCTGGCTTAAGATTTAGTAGAATCATTATGGGTTCTTCTGAAATCAATAGAGTTACGTACGTAGCTGCTAAGCTATCATCATGCATATTTGACCACTCGACTTTTGCAGTAAGTCTATATATATATTACTTGTGGATGGAGTTAAGAGTTATGGAGGAGGAGGTGATAGTAGTTGTAAGTCATTGAAAATTGGTATAGCTACTAGCAAGCTACCTAGCTTTTGTTTAATTTTTCAGTGGAAAGATTTAGAGAGAGAGAGAGAGAGAGAGAGAGAGAGAGAGACGTAGGTAGGTAGGTATATAGAGAATGATGGGTTTACTAGTTTGAGGAAGGGACAATATGGAGGTTATACTCAAGGTTTGTAGTTGTAAAGGAATGGGTGATCGATGGTGGTGATAATGATGATGAATTTAAGGTTTTTCAACTTTGGATTTATATATGTGTTCGATAGTTTTAGAAAGTAAATTAGGTAGTGTTGTGGTTTTGTGTTTGATTACATGGGTAGCTACTTTTTTTTTTTTTTTTTAATTATTATTTATCATTATTATCATAACGCATAATTTTTTTTTTTTTTTTTTTTTTTTGAAGGAATCCATACATAACACCGTTAGGTTATGAATAATTTAGTATACTCTTGAGGCATGCATAGAGAATAACTCTATTTGAAGGAATTCATGCATATCTAACGGTTGAGCTCCTATCTCTTAAATAATATTATTTGAGGGATCTTTTAACTAAAAAGGACTATATATATAATAATAATAATAATGATTTATATTCAAAGTTGAATAGGAGCTCTTATTATCCAATTCATCTTTGCGCGTTTAAAAAATAATATCGAATTGAATGATCTGAAATTTATTTTGTCCGCACAACTATTATGCGGATAAAAACCCATAAATTATATTACATCCACGTGCGGATAAGATCCACCATCTGCATAACAGTTATCTAAATAAAAATAATTACAGCTTTCAAATCACAAAAATAAATAATGAAAACTAAGTCGCTCATGACTTAATGGTAAAACAACCGCTCAAAACAAAGAAGTTGAGAATGAGACCTCATTCTTGTAGTTGAAACGTTGGACAGAGACTTGGAATGAAGAAAAATTTAATGAAAAATGGGTCTTGACGTGAGTATCTTTGTGAAAAGATTGAAAAGAGAATTAATCTTAGCCTTCCATTTTATTTAATACTCATCTCAATTATGTAATCCGTAACCAAAAATGAGAAGAGTCTTAAATTTATGAATTCGTCTATATTTCAAATTACCTTAAATTAATAAAAATAATTCTTATATTTGGAATTAAAGTACATTCTTATAATTTTTGAAAAAAAAATATCAACACATTCTATTTTTCTTATAAATCTTGGGGGACCTTAAGTAAAAATGTCAAAATTTCACAGGCTTAAAATAAAAATTCCAAAATCTCACACTAGCCCCGGCCCCGGCCCCGGCCCCATACTTCTCTGCGTTCCTGTATATTTGTATAGTAAAAAAAATGATATTTTATCACTAGACTATTATATTATTTCTTGATTTTAATTTTTATGCATGGTTTATGATTTATTATTTTATATTATATATGAAACATGAAAAGTTATCTAACAAAAAATAAAAATGTATACTTTAATTAAAATCATAAATAACTGAGTTTATAAGCTGACTTTACCCCACTTTTTAATCATATTCATAATAACACATACATAAACATAAATTATTTTTACTAAGCATACATGATAAAATTAATAATAATTAAAGAAAAAAATGTGTTTAGGCATATTTCACATACAGTTATTCATATTGGGCTATTGTAACATTTAACTTCTACATCACTGCCCAATTACACAAGGTGTTCTTACCATCTTAGAAGGACAAAAAAAAGAGAAAAAAGAGAAGCGGGCTATTGAGTTGGGCCCTAATCGTATCATCCTTGAGCAATACCAAAATTAGCCCACACCCGGAGGAGACTGGAGGCCCAAATTTTCTCATTTCCTCAATCCAACTCCATAACGTCTTCTTCCTCGTAAAGCAGAAGAGCCATGAGCGAAAGTGATAGTAAAGAGACGATGGAGGAGGAGGAGGAGCAGCAATCGGAGAAACAACCGATACGATTAGCATCGGAAGAAGTGTCGAATGAGTTCAAGACTCTGATAGATTCTCAGGATTTGGATTCTCTCAAGCAATTGCAGCACCTCATGTACTCTCTCTCTCTCTCTAGATCATATCAATTTGATAGTTCCTTTTGCAAAATTTTCAAACTTTTCTTCCATGTTTATCCTAAATTACTATTTAATTTAGAAGTGTGATCGCATGGTAATGAGGTTGTGTCGTTATATATGAGAAAATTGTGCCATTTTATACAATCATCATAAAAATAGACTCTTTTTGTGGAATTAATATTTTTTCCTTTTTCTTTTTTGTTTTGTTTATGGTACTCTTTTTGTGGAATGGAAGGAGTAAAAATTGAACAAAATTTTCGAACTTTTCTTCCATGTTTATCTTAAATTAGTGTTTAATTTACTAGTGGTGGCATGATGATGAAATTGTTTTGTTGTATTTGAGAAAATTATGTCATTTTATACAATCATCATAAAAGGAGGATTCTTTTTGTGGAATACATTTTTTTCCCTTTTTTTGCATATGGTACTCGTTTTGTGGAACCAATGGAGTATCAAAAAAATTGAACTTTTCTGTACATAGACTTCAGGTTAAATGCTTTTAGGAATGTCGAATACTTGGATAATTTGAGAAATTGGTCGAATTCCTTCCAGTTTCAATATATGTGATGGTACATTAGGCATTTGTAATGGTTGTGATGATGGTAGATGTTCAGATCAAGGGGAAATCTATTGAGAGATTTTTAACTTCATTTGACTACTCTCAAGCAAAATTTAGTGGCATTCTGTTTTCCAAATAACTTATTGTAATTTACTATAGTCTATAAGAACATTGGTTTTAATGAATCTTCACAACATATATAACATATACTACATTTATATATGAGTAAGTTCTGACTGACTGACCGACACCAAATGAATCACTTCCTATGTGCTAGTAGTACATTAAGGTATGATTACCTGGTAAAATGTTAGAGGCGCTCCTTTACATTTGTGAATAACATTCCTAAAATAATGATGCATCTCTCTGGCTAAAAACATACTTTGCTGTCCAATGATTGTCATTTGCATATTCTTTTCTGATTGTGGATTCTAGTTTTACGGTAACTAAGATTCTTAGACATTACTTTTGTATATTCTTTAAGATTTTTTTTGGTTTTGTATTTTTCCCTCCTCATTACTCTTTAGATAGATTTTTGAAGTGTTAACTACAGATGGTACCTTGAATTTAGTGACTTATTTCCTTCTACTGTATTTTTAAACTTCTGATTGTGCACATTTCAGATTGGGAAGGTTGCAGGACAGCAATGCAGTTCTTTCACATTTTAATGAATATTCAGAGCATTGCTTTACCGAGGTGTCCGGTGATTTCTCTAAAAATACACGTCTTTTAAAGTCTATGAAGTCTGACCTTGACTATATATTTCAAAAGCTGAGGTAAATTGTTCTTGTTTAAATATCATTAGATTAACTGATTACTTGTTACATAATTTTTGTGGAGTGATTATGATTATTTATGTAGCTTACATATTCTGGCTTGTCAATGGAGTTGGATGGTAAGATTTTGAGATTAGTTTACTTATAAAATTATAAAGGAAAAAGAAAAAGGATCTGCAAATAGTTCTATCTTATTTGTGTTGATGGGTAATGAAATTGTGCACATCACACCTCCCTCACCTCAGTCCTCAACTATTAGTTACATAGAATGGAACATGGACATATGATAGGGATCGATTCATGAGACGTCGTCGTCGTGGATGATTCGCTATTTAGTTATTTATTTATCAGTGTTTAATTATTTATTTAGTTCGTGGACCTGTTATTTATTAGTTTATTTCAGCATTGAGTTATTAATTTAGAGGCCAATTGTTAATAGGTTTAGGATTATTAGAGTTTCTTTTTATTATAAATATGTAATTCATGACAGAATAATGGACACACTTTGATATTGGAGTTATTCTAATTATTGGTTGTGATCAATACTTTTTCTCCTTATCGTGGTTGGGAAACCCTACGGGTAGTGGTTCTCCTACGGTTGGATCACCCTAGTTCTTTTATTTTTTCTTATTGATTTATCACTTCCAATTAATTATTTGTTCATTAATCTCTGTACTACGTCATATTATCATCTGAGCTTAAGGTTTTTCCATCAATTTCTTAATTTTTGGGAGATATTAAGTTTTTTTTTAAAAGTTACTGTTCATCGGAGTTATTGTTCATCACGGTTCACTGTTCATAAAAAATAAAAAAACTGCCGCTACTTCATTGTTTTGGAGATAGGGAGGTAACCCTAACTTTCCTAATTTAAATTAAAAAACCTTGTAAATTACCTTTTAGTACCCTAAACTTTCGCTTTCCATTTAAATATTGCCCCACAGTTTATTAGTTTACATTTTTTTCACCCCAGTTTCTTGCATAAAGAGAGCCCTGAACTTTTAATCTTGGCACTTTTCACCCCCAGTCTCATACTTTCTGATAAGTTAGGTCTATTTTAAAAAAGGTAAAAATAAATATTTCATTCTAAATATTTAGATTTTCAATATTTAATCACTTGAATTCCCTTCGTTCTTACTTCTAAAATTTTGGAAAGCCCGTTTTGGATTTATTCTTTTAAAATTGCATATTATTTCATCTCATTGCATATGATTTGATTATTATTAGCTTTTGGGATTGCGATTGCATAGGCTTAAGACTTGTAATTTTAATTTGCTTCAATTAAATTTCTTTATTATCTCAGCTTTGCACTTGCACTTGCATCATGACTAAATGTAACCAAGCTGCTTTAGAAAAAAATCAGAACCAATTAGTGGTCATAGTTACACAACTGGGTCAAATGAATGATAGGATATCACACATTGAACAAAGACAACTTGTAGTCGAACCTTAGGGGAATAATGGGAATGGGCATGTCGAAAATGATGGGACCAAGTTAAGAACAAAAAAGAGATTTTTATATTTATTATTTGGAGTTTTTATTATGTTTAATATAAAAGTAGTAGTTGTGCTTTATGTATTTTATTTATTAGTGGGGATTTATGACATTAATTAGTGATTAAGAATTATTAATAAAGGTATTTTAGTCGTTTAATACTTTTATTATTCCCCAAGTAATATTAGGGTTTTGTCTCTCTTTAAATAGTGATGTAATCCCCACAAGTCATGGAGACTACATACTATTGGTATTGAAGTTGTATATTTTATTCATATCTATGTATTTTATCCATCATGGCATTGATACGTGGAGTCGACACACTTGAGAGATCCTAGTGGTTTAAATGTGAAGTTTAAATCCTATTTTGTTTTTCATTAATTTTTCATTCTAAATCTGCCCTCCATCAGAAAACTTACATGTTAGACACTATGAACATCTAGACATAATCCTTATGATGATGACTATAGGAAAATCAAGGTCGATGTACTAGAGTTTGATGGTTGATTTGATCCTAATGCATTCCTTGATTGATTGTCTAGTATGGAAAAGTATTTTGGCTGGTATGAGATGTTTGAGGATAGGAAGGTGCGATTCGCCAAAATGAAGTTGGTGAAATTGGCCAGTTTATTCTGGTGTGGGGCTGAAAATATCGTTAGCACCTGTGAGACCCCGAGTGTCGTCCAAGAGTCAACCAGAGGAGACTAGCTTACCTACCCAACAAACCAAATCACTCCATATTCTTAATAGAAAGGAGTTTAAGCGGAGTGTGTTGGAAGAGAAGGTGTGAGTGCGGTGGTGGCTAGAGAGGTGAAAGATGTTACTGAGAAGAGTACTAGAGAAATTCCTAGTGATGTTAGGCAGATTCTACATGAGTTTGTCGATATTATGCCTAGTGAGTTGTCTGATGGTTTACCACCTCTTAGGGACATCCAGTATACTATTGACCTTGATCTAGGGTCTTCTTTACCTAACCTGCCACATTATAGGATGTATCCCACAGAGCAGACTGAGATGGGACGACAGGTTGGCGAGTTGTTGAGGAAGGGCTTTGTTAGATAGAGTATTAACACTTGTGTCATTCCAACTTTATTCACCTTAGGGGCTGATGGGAGTTTGAGGATGTGTTGTGATAGTCGAGCTATAAATAAGATCAATATCAAGTATAGGTTTCCCATACCTAGGTTTGATGACATGCTAGATATGACGACTGGGGCTCGTGTTTTCACCGAATCCGCATCCGAGTGGGAGATGATTGGAAGACTGCCTTTAAGACGGGACAACCTTTATGAGTGGTTAGTCTTACCTTTTGGCTTAACCAATGCACCCAACACATTTATAAGATTTATGAATCAGGTGCTATGTCTTTTCATAAGTAAGTTTGTAGTGGTCTATTTTGATGACATCCTCATTTATGATGTCCTTTTAGTTTTTGTTGTAGTGGACCGTTTCACTAAGATAACACATTTTATTCCTTGCAGCAAAACTGATAATGCCTTGTATATTGCCATGATTTTCTTTAGTGAGGTAGTGATATTGCGTGGGTTACCATTGACTATAGTTTCCGATAGAGATGTTAAATTTATGAGTTAATCACACTTAATTTTTTCACTACTTATAATTCACAGACCGATGGTCACTAAGGTTGTTAATAGGAGTCTAAGAGATTTGATATGTTGTCTTATGTGTGATCATGTGTCTACATGGGATTAGGTTTTACATATGGATGAGTTTGTATATAATAGCTCAGTTAATCGTTCGATTGGAGTAAGTCCTTTTCAGGCTTACACTAGTTATCAACCTAGGAAACCTGTTGATTTAGCTCATCTTCCTTCCGCATATAAGGCTAGTGAGTTTGTGGAGCCTTTTGTGCATATATTCACGATTTGCGTTCTGAGATAAGAAAGAAAATTAATTGAGCAATGAAAATTATAAGTTTGTTGTTGCAGATGTTTATTGCAGGTATCAAAAGTTTAATGAGAATGATTGATTGATGTTGCGACACCGTGCTAAGAGATTATCTCATGGCACATGAAAGAAAGTGCATGCTAAGAGGATGGGTCCATTTCGAGTTTGAAAGAAGGTTAACACTAATGCATACGAGTTGGATCTTCCCAGTGATATGGGTATTGGTCATGTATTCAATGCGGAAGGCCTTACTTTTTATCATGAGTCTTCTGATGATTTTGTCCCCTCTTCCACTTCTCCTAATTCGGATACATTTGCTAACCCTGATGAGCCTATACTTGTTTCTGCTTTACTTGTTCCACCTGCACTTCCTATTGTTCCTACACAACGTACAACAGAGGTTATTGAGGATGTTTTGATGAGCGGGTTGTGGCGACCAGACAGGGTAGTTAACGTCAGTTTTTGGTGAAGTGGCGCAACAGAATTGTACATGGATTGGTGTCGAGGAGTTCCGTCGGCTTGATCTAGACTTTTTGGAGAGAGCTGAGTTTCATTTTGCCAGAGGCTTCATTTTCGCAGCCGGAAAGTGTTTATAGGGATTGATATGTGAGAAGTCGTCGCCGTGGATGATTTGCTATTTATTTAGTTATTTATTTATCAGTTGTCTATTTTGTTGAGAAAGCAGAAAGCAAAGCATCCGAGATAGAGAGTGCTCAGTTAGAGCAATTAGAGAAGTGAGGGTGTAGAGAAAATAAACAGTGTTTATTTCTCACTTTTATTTTTCATATTATTTTCATAGTGGATTTTAGAGATCTCTCCCCGTGGTTTTTTCCCAGTTGGGTTTTCACGTAAAAATTCTTGTGTTATTATTTTATATCTCATACAGTAGTGTGCATATATTTATTCTTAGTATATTTTGTGGGCTTGATTTCTCAACAATTGGTATCAGAGCTCTTGGTTCACGCCGACGATCCGTTTAAAGAGAAATTAGGCAGGTCACAAATACAAGATGACAAGCACAAGGTATGAAGTTGAACCATTTGACGGTAAGTCAAATTTTAGCATTTGGCAGTGTACAGTCAAAGATGTATTGCCTCAACAAGGATTGACAAAGGCACTAGAAGGGAAGAAACCAGCGACTATGACAGATGAAAAATGGACGGAACTTGAAGAAAAGGCCGTGGCAACAATCAGATTGAGTTTGGCGCCACAGATCAAATATCAGGTTTTGACAGAAACCTCTTTGAAGGACTTGTGGGAGAAACTTGAGAAAGTTTACAAGTCAAATACTCTGTCAAACCGGTTATATTTGAAGAAGGAATTGTATCGGCTTCGGATGGAAGAAGGGTCAGACTTGACCAATCATATTAATGAGTTTAATAGATTGGTGACCCAACTAACCAGTATTGAAGTGAAGTTGGAGGAAGAAGATAAAGCCTTATTGCTTTTTTTCTCTCTACCAGATTCATACTCAACTCTCCAGACTAAACTTCTTGTAGGGAAGGAAAAGCTTGTAGTTGACGATGTAATGTCAGCAGTTCTGGACCAGGATAAGTTCAGGGGCACTACTTCCAGAGATCAAGGAGACAGTCTTCTTGCATTTTTATATGGGCGTGGCAGGGGTCCTAATCGGAAGAAGTATTCTGGCAAGGAACGAGAAAAGTCTCAGTCGAGACTAGGCAAGAAGGATAAAACTCAGGTTGAGTGTTATCATTGCCACGAGAAGGGCCATTACAAAAATTAATATCTATTGTTGAAGAAGGATAACAAGAAAAAAGGTAAGCAGATTGCGAATTCTGCTAATGTTGCTGAGCAAGTAGATGTGTGCAGCGACGGAGAGCAGTACACAGTGACAGAAAATGAAACTTCACAAGGTGATCTCTTATCTGTTAGAGACAGTAGCAGCCTTATAGATTGGTACATGGATTCCGGTTCTTTTCATATGTCCCCTCACAGGGATTGGTTTGATACTTTTACATCCTGCAATGGTGGTACAGTTTTATTGGGTAACAATGCAGTCTGCAAAGTTACTGGGATAGGCACCTTCAAAGTTAAAATGTTTGACGAGGTTGTCAGAACATTGGGTGATGTAAGGTATATTCCAGAATTGAAGAAGAACTTGCTATTGGTTGGAGTACTTGACTCTATAGGCTGCAGTATCCAAGTCAGAGATGGTGTCATGAAAATTACCAAGGGTTCAATGGTAATTATGAAACGCAAGAAAATGGGCACCTTTTACAAGTTGATAGGGGACACAGTTGCTGGTGGAGCAGCAATTTCTGTGCAGGATAATTCCAACAGTGATAGCACAAAATTATGGCACATGCGACTTGGACATTTGAGTGAAGGTGGAATGAAAGAATTTCACAAAAGGCAGTTGCTGAAAGGTATCAAAACGTGCAGTTTGAAATTTTGCAAGTTTTGTGTGTACGGCAAACAACGTAAGATCAGCTTCAAAGCAGGAGCACACACCAGTAAGAATGTACTTGATTATGTACATTCAGATATGTGGGGCTCGATCAAGCATACGTCAATGGGTGGGGCCCATTATTTTGTCAGCTTTATAGATGACTACTCCAGAAATGTGTGGGTGTATTTTATGAAGCAGAAATCAGAGGTTTTCAGAATCTTTAAGCAGTGGAAAGCTAAAGTAGAAAATCAGACCGAAAAAAAGCTGAAGTATTTCAGATCAGATAATGGCACAGAATACAAGGACAGGTCATTCCTACAGTTCTGTCAGGATGAAGGTATCACCAGACACTTCTCAGTTAAAAGAACTCCAGAGCAAAATGGGGTTACCGAGAGGATGAACAGAACTCTATTGGAACGTGCCAGATGTATGAGGTTGGATGCAAGATTACCCAAGAGTTTCTGGGCTGAGGCAATTAACACAGCATGTTATATGATAAATCGATCTCCTTCAGCTAGAATTGATTACAAAATCCCTGATGATGTATGGAGTGGGAAACTAGTTGATTTTTCTGTGATAAAAATCTTTGGTTGTCCAGCTTATGTTCATCTGCCAGTCGAGGAGCGACAGTCCAAGCTTGATCCAAGGTCAAAGGAGTGTACTTTCCTTGGTTATGAAGATGGAGTCAAGGGATACAAGTTATGGGATCCAGTATCCAAGAATAAGGTCGTCAGCAGAGATGCGGTGTTTAATGAAAAACACATGTTGAACAAGTCCGAGAATGAAGAATCTGTAGCAAGTGAGTTGCAGAAACACCTAGTTGAGGTAGAGCTTCCTAAAGAGATTGAAGATGGTCATCCTTCAGATTCCCAAGAGAGTTCCTATAATCTTGTTAGAGATCGGGAAAGGCGAGTTAGCAAACCAGTGTAGAGATATGAGTTTGATGACATGGTTGCCTTTGCCTTGATTGCTGGTAGTGGAGATCCAACTAGCTATCAGGATGTTATTCAATCCGAGGATAATGATAAATGGGCAATAGCGATGGCAGAAGAAATGGAGTCTTTACAGAAGAACCAGACTTTGGGAGTTAGTTCAACTTCCAAAAGTTTCGAAGGCGATGCAAGTGGGTGTTTAGGAAAAAGGAAGCTCAGTTTGATAAAGAAGGTGAAAGATTCAAGGTCAGGTTAGTGGCAAAGGAATTCTCTCAGAGAGAGGGAATCGACTTCAATGAGATCTTCTCACCAATTGTGAAACACACGTCGATTCGGTTGATCTTATCTATTGTAGCATCACAGGATATGAAGTTAGAGCAACTTGATGTGAAAACAACTTTTCTCCATGGTGATTTAGAAGAAAAGATCTACATGAAGCAGTTTGAGAGGTTTATTGAACCAAGAAAAGAGGGCTTAGTTTACAGTTTGAAGAAGTCTCTTTATGGTCTGAAGCAGTCCCCGAGACAGTGGTACATGAAGTTTGACAACTTGGTGGCTCATGGTTACTCTTGTTCGGAGTATGATCCATGTGTGTATTTCAGATCCCTTGATGATAGTTCTCTAATATTATTGACGTTATATGTCGATGACATGTTGATAGCAGCAAAGAGGAAGTCATATTCTTCAGCTAAAGAATTTGTTGAGCAGTGAATTTGACATGAAGGATCTTGGGTTGGCCAAGAAGATCCTAGGTATGGAAATTCATAGGGATCGTCAGGCAGGAAAGTTGTGGCTAACTCAGAAAGGATATGTGCAGAAGGTCTTGGAGAGGTTTAATATGAACAATGCTAAACAAGTTAGCACTCCGTTGGCAGCACATTTCAGATTGTCTTCACAGTTGAGCCCACAGACAGAGGATAAGGTGGAGTATATGTCCAAAGTACCGTATGCAAATGCGGTGGGTTGTCTCATGTATGCTATGGTATATACATAGCCAGATATCTCACATGCAGTCAGTGTGGTTAGTAGGTATATGGTAAATTCAGAAAAAGAGCATTGGAATGCTGTCAAATGGATTTTTTGTTATCTAGCAGGTACAACTAATTACGGTCTTATGTTTGATCGTGATACCGCAAGAAGTGAGGTTACAGGTTTGTTGATTCGGATTATGCTGGAGACCTAGATGCAAGGAGATCTACGACAGGGTTTGTATACACCTTTTGTGGAGGATGTATATGTTGGAGGTCAGTATTGCAGTCTACGGTAGCATTATCAACAATAGAGGCTGAGTATATGGCGTTGACAGAGACAGGCAAGGAGGCTTTGTGGCTTAAAGGACTAGTTGAAGAACTAAGTTTTAAGCAGGGTAGTATCCAGATTCAGTGTGATAGTCAAAGTGCTATTCATTTAGCAAAGAACCAGGTGTTCCATGCCAGGACCAAACATATAGATGTCCGGTATCACAAGATTCGTGAGTGGCTGACTGAACAGTGGTGACATTGCAGTTCGCAAAGTTCACACAAAGGAGAATGCCGCAGATATGCTCACAAAGTCGGTTACAACAAAAAAGTTCAAGCATTGCTTGGATTTAATTCACTTCGTCGAATACTGATTTCGTGGTGGAGTATCCAGGGAGAGGGATACATTCACATACACGAAGAAGTTCTCAATACGTTGTATTTGGAGAATATGAGCCAAGGTGGAGATTGTTGAATATTGGCTCACATTTTTGGTTTGTCGGTGGGAACCCTAATAAATGCATACACATCAATCTTGGAAGAATGAGATTTAACAGTCAAAGCAAATCTTCTCATCAATCTTGGAATAAGGAGATTTCACAGTCAAAGCAAATCTTCTAAATTTGTTTCGTGAAATCTCCTATGGGATTCACCTATTTATTATCTAAGGGAGTGTCTCCTCAAAAAATTGTTGAGAAATCGGGCCCACAAAATAATTAAGAATAAATATATGCACACTACTGTATGAGATATAAAATAATAACACAAAAAATTTTACATGAAAACCCAACTGGAAAAAAATCACGGGGAGAGATCTCTGAAATCCACTATGAAAATAATATGAAAAATAAAACTGAGAAATAAACACTATTTATTTTCTCTACACCTTCATTTCTCTAATTGCTCTAACTGAGCACTCTCTATATCGGAAGCTAGAAACCAAAAAGCAAAGCATCCGAGATAGAGAGTGCTCAGTTAGAACAATTAGAGAAGTGAGGGTGTAGAGAAAATAAACAGTGTGTTTATTTCTCAGTTTTATTTTTCATATTATTTTCATAGTGGATTTCAAAAATCTCTTCCCGTAGTTTTTTCCCAGTTGAGTTTTCACGTAAAAATTCTTGTGTTATTATTTTATATCTTATACAGTAGTGTGCATATATTTATTCTTAGTGTATTTTGTGGATCCGATTTCTCAACATATTTAGTTTGTTGTACTTCTTATTTATTGGTTTATTTCAGTATTGGGTTATTTATGTAGCGGCCCAATTGTTACTGAGCTTAGGGTTATTAGAGTTTATTTTTTTTATAAATATACTTGTAAGTTATGTCAAACTCTTTACACTTTGATATTGAAAT
Organism: Panax stipuleanatus; assembly: GCA_020205555.1. Classification (NCBI taxonomy): domain Eukaryota; kingdom Viridiplantae; phylum Streptophyta; class Magnoliopsida; order Apiales; family Araliaceae; genus Panax; species Panax stipuleanatus. The sequence goes on along the minus strand of CM035125.1, from coordinate 10,349,947 downwards.
TATCCTAATCATTGGTTGCGATCAATACTTTTTCTCCTTGATATGGTCGGGAAACCCTAGGGGTAGTGGTTCTCCTACGATTGGATAACCCTAGTTCTTTTAATTTTGGTTATCGATTTACCACTTCCAATTAATTATTTATTCATCAATTTCTGCCGTACATCATCCCTCCTCTCCTTTCAATTTCTTCCTATATACAAGTGTAGATCCCCAATTGGTAATTCTGTTTCAGTTAAATAGTTTGATGTTTTTGTTTTGCCCTTTTGTGAAAAAATTTCAGGAGCCTGAAGGCAAAGATTATAGCTACCTATCCGGATGCATTTCCAGATGATTCAACAATAGGAGCTCTAGACCGAAGACCCGACCTTGAAATACCTCAGTGACAGGCATCTCTAAAACTTATCACACATTACATGATTACTTTTATGTTTGTGATTCATTTAATAATTAATTGATATTCTGATGAAGATTTCAAACTGAAGACATTAGATTTATTTGACTTCCTGTATTATAACTTTTTACACGTTGAGTGATTTTCTTGTAAATATGTGAGTTCTACATTTGTTGCTGAGATATTATTAGATGACTGAGTCAGTATATGGTGAAAAATATTTGAAGTATATTTAAAGTTCACAACCAAATCACAAAGTCAATGCTGGCTGCTAAAATACTTGTAAATATGAATTTAAAAATCCCACATCTCACAGAGTTGTTATACCAGGCAGTGCCAGCGGTACACTTGTGCCAATTACTGCTTACTAAAAGTCAACCTTTGACAAACCCATTAATATTCCAATATTTCGGCGGCAAGTCAGCTTTTTTCCCTCTTGTTATTTGTTGAACTTAAACACATAACAAAGTCAACAAATTCTTTGAGTATTAATATACCAGTAGATCTGTCTTTTTCATTTTCTCTAGATTATAATCCCCTCGGTTACACATATTATTTAACTTCTTTCTATACATATTTAACAACACAAATATTATATTTTGTGACAAAATAAAATTTGTCACAAAAAATTAACGACACAATAAAATTCATCGCAAATAATTGTCGCTAAAAAATAATATTTGTGTTGTTAAATATGTATTTGGGAAAATTAGAAGATAAGCGTAATAGAGGGGATCTTACCCAATACATGTTTAATGACAATATAAAATTCATTGCAAATAATTAACGACACCGTAAAATTCGTCGTAAACAATTGTGTTGCTTTAAGCGTTGCTAAAAGTTGAATCTAGTTCTAAAGAACTTCCTACTCAAGTTGAATTAAAATACTCTACAATTTGCATGCAAAGATTTGAGCCAAGATTGGAAAGATGCTGAAAAATGCTTTAAATATGAAATCAAAATCCCAGATGCATTTGGTCAGTATTACAAAATTGGCTTGCGCTGTTTGCAGTGCCTAAAAGGATTTATTTTTTAGGACGTCAAATTCCTACTTATCATCTCCCCTCCTTTTTTTAAAAAAAAAATCTGAAAAGCCTCAACCCTTACCAGAAGAATGAATCACAAGCATATATTTTCTCCTCTTCTCTTTTTTCTTGTATTCAATATTCTGTTGTCTTTTGCTACTGGTTGCGTTGATGCTGAAAGAAGAGCTCTATTAGATTTTAAATCCTTACTTATGGACCCTTCAAACCAGTTAAATTCATGGCAAGGTCAACACTGCTGCAGTTGGAAAGGAATCAAGTGTTCAAGCTCAGGATTTGTTATAGCTTTGAACCTCCGGAACCCCAATCCCGATAGTGTCCTATTAAACCTTAATTCAGAACTGGTTTCAACTTCTTCTAATTCCACAAAATCCACTGCCATCAAAGGTAAAATTTCTCCATCTCTCTTCACCCTCGACAATCTCCGTTACCTAGACCTCAGTTTCAACAATTTTATGTCATCCAAGCTACCCTCTGGATTAGCAAATCTCACAAGGCTAACTTACCTCAACCTCTCGAATGCTATGTTTGAAGATTCCATTACAACACAACTCGCCAATCTTACTAAATTAACCAATCTTGATATCTCCTGTTCTCATATGATTTCTGACTTATCCACAATTTCTATAAACTTAACATCCTTATGGATCAGTTTTGGTTCCATGTCTTCGTATATTAATAATGGCAAGTTGTCTTCCTCGAATATAAACTGGCTGCAAAGGCTTACTAACCTCAAGGAACTAAGATTGAGTGGTATAGATCTTTTCGAGGCATCTCAGTCAACCAGATGGGCTGAACCAATATCATTTCTTTCCAACCTAGGTAAACTTCACTTGTCCAACTGCAGAATATCTGGAAGAATTCCTGTAGATCATCTTCTCAACCTCACTAATCTCTATTCTTTGATTATGGATTCCAATGATCTCTCATCCCACATACCAAAGCAGCTAGCAAATCTTACTTCCCTTTCCGTCCTTGATTTTAGAAGCTCTAATCTGCAAGGTCCAATCCCTTACCTTCCTCAGCTTAAAGGACTCAAAGTGGGAAACAATTATGGTATCACCATTGACCTGAGTTCCATGTTTTCCGTCCCCTGGCCGAATCTAGTGAGACTGGATGTACAATATGCACAAGTAACTGGTTCAATCCCGGATTCTCTTGCCAACAGCACCATGTTGGTTTATTTTTCTGCAGACAATTGCTCAATTCAAGGGACCATACCTTCTTCATTTATGAACCTTTCAAGGTTGGAAGTATTAAAGCTTAATGGGAACTACATCACAGGACATCTTTCACCATCAATATCCAACTTAAAAAGCCTCCGACTTCTGTCTTTAGCAGAGAACCAGTTGACAGGATCTATCCCCGAAACAATTTGTGAGACCTCCACTCTCCAAAGTCTCAACTTAAATGGCAATCTGCTGACTGGAGGTTTACCAGAATGCATAGGCCAGCTTCCTGACCTCTATGCCCTTGATATTGCCCTCAATGAGCTGAATGGAAGTATCCCTCTCTCTTTATTCCAAAGTTCTGACCTGAAAGTGATAAGTCTAGGACTAAGTGGATTGACTGTGAAAATCGACAATGGGTCCTTGCCGCCTAACTTCCATCCCCAAGCCTTGGAGCTTATGTCTTGTAATCTGGGTGGAAGAATCCCAGATTTCATTTCTAATCTAACTGACCTTCAATTATTACAGTTGGCTAACAACAATCTATCAGGACCAATCCCTTCTTGGCTGTTCAACCTGCCATCACTCTCTTACTTGGATCTCTCCCTGAATAACCTCCAAGGTTCTCTCCCACAAAATATTCGATTGCACTGGTCTGTGTGGCCAACAACCCTAAATTTAGCAAGCAACATGCTTCAAGGCCCCATTCCTTCTCGACTTGAGAATGTCGTAGTCATTGACTTATCAGGTAACGATTTCAAAGGCTATGTTCCAACACAAATCGGAGAACTGTTGAATATTAAATGCATATCATTTGCTGGAAACAAACTACACGGCCAAATTCCACCATCTTTTTGCAGAGAGGGTAATGTGCTGATGACCCTTGATCTGTCTAACAACAGCTTGTCAGGGAGGATACCTCCCAGTTTAGGAAACTGTACGTCTCTCAATTTTCTCAGCCTCAGTGAAAACAACCTTGATGGTAATATTCCATTTGAACTCCAAGGTGCCAAAAATCTCACGTATTTGGATTTACATGGCAATGATTTCAATGGAAAATTTCCAAGTGTCATTCGCGGATTTCAGTCTTTAGAATTTCTGAATTTGGCAAACAATAGATTTGAAGGAAAGATACCACAGTTCATCGGAGACCTCCATGACCTCCGTATTCTTGTGCTGGCTTCAAACTTCTTCACCGAATCAATCCCACAAGAGATAATGCAGTTACAGAAACTGCAATACATGGGCTTCTCAAATAATAGTCTCTCTGGTCCTATTCCTGAGAAATTAAAAGGTTTGAAGATGCTGACATACCGACCTACGGATGGGGAGATTCTAGGTTCTATTATTTCACTCATGTTTGTTGGTATTGAGTTGAATATTGTGGCCAAAGGATCATCACTTGAGTTGGTGTTGGTATACTCATCCACCAGTGGAATAGATATGTCACACAATGCTTTGACAGGGATTATACCAGAGGAGATGGGCCTTTTACAAGGATTGTATATGCTAAATCTCTCACATAATCGGCTTTCCGGTGAGATTCCCAAGACTGTTGGGGATATGAAGGGCTTAGAGTCGTTGGATCTTAGTTTCAACAGTTTGAGCGGCGAGATACCACTGACAATGGCATCGATGGATTTTCTTACGGTTCTGAATCTGTCTTACAACAATTTGAGTGGGAAGATTCCTGTGTCGCCACATTTTGATACGTTGTATAGTGATTATGGAGTGTATGGGAATGAGTTATTATGTGGTGTTAAGAAACCATGCGACAGGAATGACTCTTCTTCTACCACAAGAACAAGCGTGGGAGCTGGTGAGGAGGAGGAGGAGGAGGATGCTAAAGACAAGTATGTATTGTATGGGATCATAATGATGGGATATGGTGTCGGCTTCTGGGGATTCTATCTCATCTTGTACATGATGAAGGGGACATGGAAGGAGAGGTATTGGAGGGCCATTGACAGATTTGTGTTGAGAATCATCCCCCCTTTCTTTTAGAGGGAGAGGGGGAGAGAGTGTTTATATCCTTTGCAGCATTATAATTATCAAGTTTCTACATCAATGTCATCTTTGTTTGCAAAGAGCATGTTTAGGAATTGAATACTATTTTGAACTATTTTAATCTTTTGACAAGGGATTGACTATGAGTCCCTTAATGCGGTACTATTTACTCCCACAATAGCCATTTGATAGCTTAAAACCCACATGATTAAGACATAGTCCAATCCCAAACATATTTTTTTGTAAACAAACATTTTTTATTTGCCTTCAGGGCAATAAAGTTGTAATGTTGGTCAAGTTTTGTCAAGGTATTACATTTTTATAGGAAAGAGATGCATTGAGATTACTAGTATAAAAGACAAAAAAATTCAATGCACTCTTTCCTATTTAGGAATGCAATGCCTTACAAAACCTATTTTAGTCGTTCAATTTTTTTTTTGGTTATATTACCAGGGTTTATAGATTTTATTCATGAACATGTCAAAAGATGCATTTTTAATGACGGCAAAATATAGTTTCACGGATAAAATTACAATAAAATAAAATAGAAGACGCACGTTATAGTTTATAGTAGTATTTTTGACATCAAATCCATACAATTGGTACCAATTAAGATTGTTACTCCCTCCGTCTCAAAATAACTGTTCAGTTTTGACTTTTTTTAGTCAAATTGATTTTTTTTTAAATTAATAATTAAGCATGTATAAATATATTTTTAATATTATAAAAATTGGTATTAGTAGTAAATTGTATATACTTTTTTTTGTTATAACCTTTGCACTTATATTATGAAAAAATGGTACAAAAAATAATTTTAAAAAATAGTCAATTTAACTTTAAAAAGTTAAAACTAAGCAGTTATTTTGGGACGGAGGGAGTAATTTGTTAGTTTATGTCTTACATAAATGGAAAATGCAAGCCTTTCATAACGAAGTTTGATAGTTCCACAAGTTCCTCCTCGTATGAATAGTAAGTGAGGTCCTATTTTATGTGAGATCAAATTTACTTGTAGAAATATCAATAATTCTCATAATTAAACTTATATTTCCCGTGGCCAAATATAAGAGCTAAAGTTTTTCGATGTCAATATGCAGTAATAGTTTTGGAGAGCAGCCTATCTAATTTTTATTTTATTTTTTTAATTATTGAATATTTTTTTCCTCTCTTTCTTTTATATCATTCCTTCCCAAGTCCCATAGGTTTTATTCTTTGTAGCATGCATATTCTTTGTTTGTATTGGGGAAACAGAAAAGTGGGAAAAGATGGGATATAACTGACTAATCTAATATAATGTAATGAAGTGAAAAGAATAATAGTTGGAAGAGCAATGCTACTATCACATAAAAAGTATCACATAACTCTCACATACACACACATACATATTGTGGGTTCCTGCCTGACATGTGGGACCCGCAATATGTATGTGTGTGTATGTGAGAATTATGTCAAACGATTTATGTGATAGTAGCATTATTTTAGTTGGAAATTACAACTCCGTGCTTCCTTCCCTTCTGAACCCTGCTCTCTCTTATCTTTCTCATGATTGGATATCTGTACTCTTCTTCTTCAGCCAATCCCCAGCTTTATCTCTCTAGCCTCCTATAGCCTATAGCCCCCCGCCCCCCCCCCTTCCACTTCGTTTTCTGTTCCTCTGTGAGGAGCACCCAATCCTATTGCGTGACCGACCCCTTCTCTCTCTCTCTCTTAATACTCATGCAAATAATGTTTGATTTTCTCTCTCTTCTTCTTCTTCTCTCTCTCACTCATGCAAAAGCATATACAGAGAGATAGGAACTGTTAGTACATCCCAAACCACTCTCCTCCTCCTAACTCTTGTTTTTATTTTTCCATGCACACTTGAGTTTGTGGCATAAAGATATCAGAATGAAAGAAGGTGCTGCAGCAGCAGGAGGGAGTGGAAATGGAGGAAATGGGAGTCTGATTAGTAGGAGTGGTGTGGAAAAGGAGAGGACAAAGATGAGAGAGAGACAGAGGAGGTCCATCACCACCAAGATCTTCAACGGCCTCCGCAAGCACGGTGGTTACCGCCTCTCCCCTCGCGCTGATATCAACCAAGTCCTCCGTGAACTCGCCAAAGAAGCCGGCTGGGTTGTTGAACCCGACGGCACCACCTATCGCTCCTCCTCCCCCTCCTCATTGTCCCTCCTATCCTCCTCCACCACCACCATCACTCCCCCGCGACCACCCAATGTATATATACAAACACCCCCCCCCCCCCCCCCCCCCCTCCTCTATTTGCTCGTCTTGTTTTTACATGCAAGTAGTAGAACACAAATGAAAATATATATAGATCAAATTTATCGACTCCTTTTTTGATTTTTTTCAGGCTTCCAGCTATGTATGTCAAGCATGTGGTTCGGGAGTTGTAAAAAGCGGAACCTCAACACCTACCAGCAGCTTCATTGGCGGAGAATGTTCAGCCAATGCTTCACCTGCAAACGCCATCCCCATGAATGTCTACTGCTCCAACATTTCTTCTGCTGCTGGTGGTGGTGGTTCTGTGGTGGCTCAGGACATTAATAATAATAATACTCGGCTTGCAATGTACATGATGTATGAACGGCTACCAAGTGGTGCCTACCCCCCCGAGGGAGGACTATCATCTTCACCGTCGTACCACCACCAGCAGCAAATGTATATATCTCATGTGGCGTCCAACCAGACTACTCCGGTTGGTTCACCTCACCGCCATTCTTGATCATTCTCCCCCTCCTCCAGCACCCCTTAGCAGTAACGTTCATTCGACAAATATCCTATATGATTATAAGTATATATCACTGTCGTTCACCCGCATATTACATACTGTGGGATTAAGTATATATACTGATTACTGCCTTATTAAGTTGGAACTTTTTTAGAATCAAATATTAAGATTTCCATATAATTTATCATTACTGGACTTCAGAAGGTAACTAGCTAATTGAGCCCTTATAGATGTTGTTGTTCTCAGTTAACCCTAACCACACACTACATAACAAGAAATAAGCTCTTGGAACAAACACCCCAACACGGCAAATTCTAACAAAAAAGACCAAGTGTCAAACTTGATCCCAATCTGTGAATAATTTGCCTCTGAAGTTCAGTAAAGTGCCACAATGCAACAGCTTAATAACCTCAAATCCATAACTTGAACCAACATGCCCAGACGCAGAATAAAGAAGTATACACTAATGTTTAAATGTTACTTGTACAACCCTAAATAATTCTCGCAATAAGTTCACCTCTTTTTTTTTTTGAATCACAACAAGAAAAGTCATCTACCATACCCTAAAATCGTAAATGAGGAAAAATATCTGGACTTACACTTTTTTAGGTTCTATTGTGGTTTCAAGTGAAGCCAGGGATTTCCCCTGGCATTGGAGCCAACTCATTCATATTGAATCTCTCCTCCTCATAGAAAGAGGCTCGCACCACCCTGCCTCCAAAGAATCGACCTTCAAGGTCTATTAGTGCTTTTGTTGATTCTGCTGCTCTCTCAAACTGCACAAATATTCTGACTGCTTCATCAGCTGGGAAGTTCGGCTCTGTTATCTCAAATATTAGGACCCGTGTCACATTCCCGTACTTTGCACACTCTGATGCTACCTCACTTTCTAGATCATCATCTACCTCACCAGGGCCCACCTTTCAGGAAGAGCATATGCAGACATTAGCATAAATAAAACACATACTTTTTTAGATGGATCTAGAAATCAACTGCTGCTACTTAATATGATCATCCTAAAATTAACGTTTGAACACTGGGAGGAGGAAATGTGACATGCCATCATAATCAAACAAGCCATGAAAGTCTAAATCAGCAGTATTAAGTTGGTGCCATGAAGTACATAAAAAACCTTTACTGATCCACGACTTTTCCCAAGTAGGTACTTCATGATTCTACAAGTTAATGCACTGAGGTAATTTTTTTAACTAAACAACAATTATATTGATGAGAACTCTAGACAATATTAACTAAGACACTTGACTTTTTATAATGTTATAACGAATCTTTATTTTGTTTTTTCTTTTATTTTCTTCGATTGACCCAAATTTAGCAATCCAAGAAAATAAAGGTTTCGTAGGTAAATATGTACTCTTTTCATCGCTATTTCAGTTGTAGGGTTAGCTCTTGATTTTTTGTTTCCCAATAGATGAATATGAATGAATTAGTCTCTGGTTTGGTCCGCCATCCTGATCAATGAATTCGTTTTCAATAGATTTGGATTCCGAAGGCAAAAGGAGGTGCTAAGAGCATTGGTGACAAGGTGGTTTTCACTCAAATTAAGTAAAAACTAAAAAGCTATTGATATAATACCCAAAGCATATTGTCAAGAGTCGCAACTATTATCTCCAAACACATGCATGTCAGTATAACTATAACATGCTTATCAACACCAACCCAAAGCCGATCAGAATTATGGGAGTAAGCGCAGAAAATACGAAGAAGAATCCAGTATCACCTAGCAAGCATACAAGTTAATTTATAAAATTAATGTGTCATCAAATGCAACAGATGCCTTTGCCTAAATCCTAATTAGGCTACTTTTTAGAGAAGGTAAAGAGAGCATTGATTCTAGATCTGCTAGAGCAATTTGCTTAAAGAATACAATTGAATGCTTCAGTACAACCTACATGCTATAGGTGAGAAATGACTTGTAATTTAGCACAATAAAGGGTTGCATCTATAGAATGGTGCTTCGTCAAATCCATTATTTTAAGATTAAGATATGTCTAAGATATGGACCAGGAGTAACAAAGTTTAAAGCATATGCATTTTTATGTTGTCTATTTGAAGTTTTGAACAGCTCCAGCAATGCCTACAATTTTTAGTTATTATTTTTGACAAAAGGAGATTTTCGTTAAGGTTTTATTAACAAAGAGAAAAGAAATTGCAATGCATGTGGGAGCAAGAAATTCTCCTAAAACAAAAGAACACAAAGAAAAAGTAGAAAAAACATCCCGGGCATTACCAAAGGAACGCCCGCAAAAACCTATGCAGGTCTGACAAAGAAACTCCTTGAAGCTCCCGTGCACGAGCCAAATAATAGAATAGTCACTTGTGTACGAGTTTACAAGAGACCACAGGGATTCTCTCACTCAACCCAACAACTTTGACCAGAACAAATAATAGCTATGCTTAACAATATTTTACGTTAAGTCTGCAGCTTCACATATAAATTTCAGTGCAGACAGTGAGAGTTGTCAATAAACATACTTATGTGATCTTTATCCTTGCTAATCTTCGTTTTCTTTTTTTTTTGGATAGAATTATTCACCCTTTTTAATATTAAATTTTAGACACAATTAAACATATTTTAATTTCACACTCTAAGCATTTACTTCACATACAACATTCCATTTCCAAACCATCGTTTTATTCCTATTACAACATCACCAACTAGCTCAGATCACTTAATGAAAAGGGTTACTATCACACTTGTGGCAATGACATATTCGGAGAAACACAAGTTGTCATCCCAGTATTTTATTTCTGTTGATAATTTTGGCATCCCAGTATTATGTTTTAAGTCATCAACAGGTAGTTCTGGTATTGCAAAACTATAAAGGTTTATCAAGGCTTCAGCTTTTACCTATATTTAGAAGCATTTCTTGTGTTATTATGTAATATATGCTACTATTCCACTAGTAGCGTTTGATGTGATACGGAAGAAGAAATTCAAGAAATTTATTATTAATTTTGTATTATATAGAGATAAATGTTGGATTATTAATGTAATTATTTTAGTAGGATATTCTAGAAGCTTTATTATGTTGGTAGATTTTAATTAGGAGATTTTTAATTATGGTAGTAGATTTTAATTATGAAGAGTTTTTTTTAGGAGATTGTTCCTTTTTTGAATTAGGGTTTTTACTTAGTCTCCAAGTATCAGATTTTCTATTTAAGCATTGTAATACTTCATTATTTGAGAGATTAATGAATGAATTGATTTGAAATTAAAGTTGTGTGCTTACTGTGTGTTTCTTTACCGATTCTCTGCGGAGATGGATACTCTTATTACTTCTTCCTACCCCGTCCTACATCATAATTGGTATCAGGAGCCAGATATCCTGATATCTTTTAATTTCACCCAATTCCTTCCTACCCTATGTTTTTGGACTCTATCAAATTGTCGAAGTTCACTAAGGAATAGACAACAATTTTCCTGGACGAAAGAACAATCTGCAGCAGGAATCGTCGTCGTCGTAGTTTCCATTTATCCAAATAAAAACAGCGTTATTGTTCACTGTGCGCGACACTCTTCATCAAATTTCTGGTGTTACTTTTGCCAAATTACAATTTGGTACCCCCAAGCTTCTGAAATTTTCAATTTAGCCTATTAGGTTTATGAAATTTTCAATTCAGCCCAAACTTTCAATCAAACCTCTAAAGTTTCTAAAATATTCAATTTAGCCCCCACAATTTTTGAGTTTTCAGTTTAACCCCCAAAGTTTTTGAAATTTTCAATTCAGTCCCTCTACATTATACAATGTCTTCGAGATATAACAATTCAGACTTTCTTTGGGTTACGATAAAGCAATTTGAGTATCAAACTTTTGTCATATACGAGCAACTTACAATGTCTTGTGTCCCGTATAGTGCCGAATATTGAAAATTATGCGATGAGCTTGCACTTTCTGAAACAAGTCTTGCAAATCTAAATGTACATTACGAGTATATAACCACATGTTTTGTCTGTCCATATTTTTTTCAAGCACAAAAAAATGTTTATTTTAATTGTGTTTGTTCAACTAAAGCGATGCATTCACAAGAGGAGACCCGCAAAATAAATTCTTACAAGACAATTAATGAATGTCTCACAATACTTAAACGTATCAATAACCAATATGAAATTAGTGAGGATAAAAAAGAAGCAAGTACTCTCACATATTGATGTTTGTGAGAAACATGAAGCGGAAGTTAAGTGTCTTGAACAACTTGCAGATTTAGAGCATGGTTTGCAGTGAGGAAATTGAAGTTAAGTTTGACCCCATATATGAATACATCAAGGAAGATAAAGTTGAGGTCAGTCATGCTGATTTTCTATTTCCGGTTGATACATTCGAGTCTCAAGCTACGTCAAATTTCTATATTGTCATTGTTATTCCCGAAAATTGTGCTCATGACATTGAATGTTCAGATGCGCATGTTTTGTTGGAAGACATCTCCCGTACTATGATTTATTATTCTTCGATCTTTCAAAACTCGAGGACGAGTGGAGAATGATACGATACAGAAAAAGAAATTCAAGAAGTTTATTATTAATTTTGTATTATTATTTAGAGATAAATGTTGGATTATTAAAGTAAATAATTTAGTAGGATATTCTAGAAGTTTTAATTATGTTAGTAGATTTTAATTATGAGATTTTTAATTATGGTAGTAGATTTTAATTAGGAGAGTTTTTTTAGAAGATTGTTTCCTTTTTAAATTAGAGTTTTTATTTAGTCCCCAAGTATTAGTTTTTCTATTTAAGCATTGTAATACTTCATTATTTGGGAGATTATTGAATAAATTGATTTGAGATTAAAGTTGTGTGCTTTTGTGTGTGTTTCTTCTCCGCATATACTCTTATTCCTTATTCCTACCTCGTCCTACATCAATGTTGCTTCTATTGTTTAAAGATAAATCATTCTTATTGTTACAATAACTGATTTCCTAGGAAGTCAAGAAAGCTAAAACTAGGTCAATAGCCTAGTCCATTATTTCATAATCTTTGTTGGATTTGTGTTTCACATTGTTGTCTATAAAAGGCTACTTATCAGATGAAGGGACTGAGGAAATAAAAAGGATGCAAGATATAGAGTATTTGTTGAGTTTATCCGTTATCTTTCTTTCATCTGATAAGTAGCCTTTTATAGCAACAATGTGAAACACAAATCCAACAAAGATCATGAAATAAATGAAATAATGGATGGACTACGCCATTGGCCTAGTTTTAACTTTCTTGAATTTTTAGGAAATCATTTATTGTAACACTCACTTGATTTCCTAAGATAAAATATTACGTCTCATTAAAAACCTTGATTATCCCGGTTGAAAATAAATGGATATTCGTACGAAAGCCGAAATGAGAAAAATGAAATTGTGATGTACAAAGCCCGACTTATAACTCAAGGTTTTTCAAAGACCTGGTATTGATTATCAGGATACATACTCTCTAATGATAGATGGGTCATTTTTCGCTTTCTGCTAGGTATGGCAACCATAGAAAGTTTGGAAATACGTCTGATGGATGTTGTTAAGGGTGTAAATGAACTGAAGTCAAGATGAATATTGAGTTATTCAGATTTGGTTCACAAAATTTATCGAATACTTCCTCTGTCCCATAATAAGTGATGTTTTAGAGTTGAGCACAACCATTAAGGAAATGATTGTATAGCATTAAATAAAGTATCATTTGTTTATAATACCCTTTGTGTTGGTAGAGTTTCCCAATCGTAGTAAGGAGGAAAAGTATTAATCGCAACCAATAATTAAGATAATTTCAATATCAAAATATTTCCAATTATCTGACTTACATATTTATAATAAAAAGAAACTCTAATAATCATAATCCGATTAACAATTGGGCCTCAAAATAAATAACTCAATACTGAAATAAATCAATAAATAACAAGTACATGAACTAAATAAATAAAAAGACACTGATAAATAAATAACTAAATAGCGAATCATCCACAACGACGACGTCTCATGGATTGATCCCTATCAGTTTTCTTAGCAAGAGTTTAAATGAGACATAATCTTCTATCTCAGGAAATTAAAGGGGAGTGTTACAATAAATGATTTCCTAGAAAGTCAGGAAAGCTAAAACTAAGTCAATGGGCTAGTCCATAATTTCATGATCTTTGTTGAATTTGTGTTTCACATCATTGCCTATAAAAAACTACTTATCATATGATAGAAAGATACCGGTCACCGGATACTTGTCATATGAAAGAAAGATACCAGAGAAACTCAGCAAATACTGTATCTTTCATCCTTTTTATTTCCTCAGTTCTATAACACTTAACAAAATTTCACATATATGTAATCTATGTATGCTTATTATAACACCCACAACAAGAATTTCAGTAAGAAATTGAAAGGGCTAAGATCATGCGTACCATGTTTCTGAGCAGCACCACTCTAGTTGGTGTACCATTAATACTAACACTCTTCACCTTTTTATCCTCTTGCTGCTGCTTCTCGCTGGCATTCACAATAATCCCAGCTCGTCTATCTGTCTTTTTTGCCATCAACGGCGTTGTAATTCCCTGCTCCTGCTTCCCCAACCCTTGCCCTTTCTTCCACCCCATTTTCGCCATCATCCTCTGTGCAGCAGTCATCTGTCCACCAGCCCCAACTCCCAACCCACTTGTCTCCGACTTCCCAATCATAAACCCGTCCCCATTCCCTGGCGGCGATGGAGACCTTGGCACCGGAGCTGCCCCACTCATGGCGGCCCTCCGCTTCCACGCCTCCTCACCGGAAACACTCAAATCTCTCTCTCTTTCTCTCTTCGACGCCTCCCTCTCTCTCCTCTCTCTCTCCTCCTCTTCTTGCCGCCTCTTATCCAACTCCCTTTTCATCTCCGCCTCCATTGCCTTCTTCTTCTTCTCTCTCCTGTACTCCTCGTAATCGTTCGGCCTCGCCGGATCGTATTCCTCGATAACAGACGATGTTACCCCCACGAGGGCAGGGCCGTCGTTGGAAGAGACAACCACCACCGGCGCCGCCGGCGAAGGGATTAGTCTGGGTTGGGAAGAAATTGGGGGTTTTGATTTGGATTGGGATTTGAGAATTGTTTGGGGCGTGGCGAATACGGAAGAAGGTTTGCGTAGGGTTGGGGGAGCCATTTTAACACTGCTAGACCAGACATTGGAGGTGGGATTTGAGGGTTTTTCTTCGTCTGTGGAGGAAGGTGGAGGTAAATCTCCATATAATCCACCGAGCATAGTTAATTCGATAAAATTCTGAGGAACCCTAGAAATTGGGGATTGTGATTAAAGTTTAGGAATTTGTAGAGGAGCAGTGATCTGAAAGATAATTGATTAGACGGAATTGGGAAAGTGGGAAAACTATTAGTACTAATAAGTTAGAAATTAGAAGTTGTAGTATAAGCCAGCAGCAGCGGTTTGTGGAATATTGACTGAAATATAAAACTAACCCCTAATATATAGTTTTGTGACGATATAGTCCTTCAACTTTCATAATATACCCAAACATTTGAATATTACTTCCTCCGTCTCATAATATATGACATTTTAGAGTTGTACCTTGTACACAATAATTAAAGAAATAGTTGTATAAGAGCATTCATAACAGTTTTTTATCTCTATCCCTATTCTGTAGTCTATTAGGTCATTCTGCAAAATAAAGATTCAATTTTTTTACTATGTACCCAATAGGTTCCTTATATTAATTTTTTATAAAATGAAATTTAAAATTTAAAATTTAAAATTTAAAATTTTCAACCGTCAAAACATCAAATTAATAATAATCTTAAAATTTATAAAAGAGATAGTATAATTTATCAATTCTATTTCATTGTAAAATAATTTTTATTTTATTTTAAAATTTAAGTAATTTATGGAGTGAGTATTGAATGAATTGTAACAGCAAATGTACATAAGATCAATATTAACTTTTCAAAAGTTAATTTGTGATATTTTCAAATTTAAATTTAATATGATTAATTTAAATTTAGAAAATAATAAATTTTATAATTAATAGTACTTTTATAATATTTATAATTATATTAACATAAATTAAATAAATTTATATCAATTTTAAATTGAAATATGTTTGAAATTAATTTTTTAAAAATAAGTCAATATTTATTTTATAATTTGAAAATGAAGTAGTAAAAAAATATCAAGATGTGTATGATTGATAAGTTATCCACATAAATAAATGTGTGAAATGTCATTTTGTATATATAGATAATAGTCTTTTGACTCTCATATATTAAGTAGTAAAATCATATATAGGGATTAAAATAGAGAGTCAAATAAGGATAAAGAAACTGTTGATATATTCTTCAAAAATTAGGTATATAGAGTTAATTAGAAAAATTATTGTGAATGCTCTAACATTAAATATAGAATTAATTGTCTATAACACCATAAGTTAAATACACTTATGTCCCTTGAAATATAACCCCTTTTACACTTGTGATCCTAATATTTAAAATCTTACATTAGCATACTCTAAGTACACTTAAGTAAACAAAAGTAATCTCAAAATATACGGTTGAATGCTGACGTGGGCACGTGGCACCAGAAATGCGTATTTTTATAATATTTAAAGTATTTAACTGTATTTTACCATTTAAAAAAATAATACATGATATTCCTTCTCTCTTTCCTCGTTCTCCTCTACTTCCAGTCTAAGCCCCTCAAATCCATTTTCTCCTGGTTCGCCTTCTCCCTCCTCCTCGGCCCCTTCGCCCCCGCCTCCATCACAGCTGAAGACATCCGCGTCGGCCGCAACTGTATCCTCCAACCCCCGTTGTCGATCTGAATAAGAATTGCTCTAATCGCTGATCAAAACCGAAAAAGCAAGAGGAATCACTTCCCCTTTTTCTCTACCCGAATTTGTTGACATTTTTTTCTTTTTATTACATAGATTTGAGCAGTGAAGCTTACAGTTGAGGCTATTTTGTTGTTTGTGACATCATTTTTACTTGTTTTCATATTGGGTTCTTCACAGATCGTTTGATTTCAAGAAGAAGATCGGATTTAGGTATCCGGGTTTAGGAGATTCTGGTTTTTCGGTTTGGATTTGTTTCATCAATTTTAACAAGGATCTATCGCTTCAGCTGGGTTGGTGTTAGGCTTTCAAGCAATCGCTTATTTGGTGTTAAAAGATCAAATTGAGGATTGAGATTGTGAAATTGAGGTAATCTACAAGTGGGTTTTTGACTTTGAAAATATATCATTAAAGGATTGTTGTATTATAAAGAAAGGATTTTGCATCTGGGTTTGTCTAGCTTTAAGTTTAGGGATATTTATGTGCTTTTTAGGTGAATTTCATGATAAACTTGGTTGAAATTTGTGTGAATTTTGGAGAGGGAGAGACAGTTTTAGCGAGAGAAGATGAAGAGAGAGAAAGATGAGGGAAAAAATATGGGACCTATACGTATATATACATGGATATATTTGGTTTTATTGATAAAATACACTGAAAATTACACATACAGTGAAATGCACTCTTTGTTTGGTGCCACGTTAGCATTCAACCGTACTTTTTGGCCGAAAAAATTTTTGGACTCACTTTTGTTACTTAAGTGTATTTGAAGTATGTTAATGTAAAGTTTTGAACATTAGGCTCACAAATATAAAAAGAGTCGTACACTCATATTTTGAGGGACATATGTGTATTTAATTATAACATCATTTACCTTATACTTATCTCATACTCTTTTTTTCATCTGTAATATTTTTTTCATGAGGGATAATTTTGAAAATTTTTTGACTAATTCTCTTAAATTATATAAAACGTCAAATAATTTAAAAAAAATAAAATCATATAAAACGTCATATATTATATGACGGAGAGATTATATACCAAAACGATTAAAGACAATAAAGTTGAATAATTGAAAGTGATAATGAATGATTATGCTCCCTTCTTCCAAAATTAGATAATATTTGTTCAAAATAAGAAGATATCAAATTAACCTTGGATTACTTATCTAAGATTATTTCGAAAACTACATTGTTTAATTTTTACAATAAAATGTATAATAAAAGAGTGTATGAAAATTAAGATTAATTATGTGACTTTTATGTATGATATTCGATTCTCCTTTGTGGTGATGCTCAATTAATTATTGAATAATACTACTATCACATAAAACAAGTAACATAAAGATCATATATGGATAGGTGGCAGTATGTAATTTGTTATTGAGTTAAGTGGGTCATGTTAATAACAAATCACATACTGTCACATTAGCAGTATATGAGCGTTATGTGATTGTTTTATGTGATAGTAGCATGACTCTTAATTGCGTCCATATCTCAATTTAGCTTTGGATCATTCAAGGCATAATATCAACTATTTCTCTAACCTTCCCCCAATCAATTTTATGCACTAAGATGCAATTAAAGTCTATGATCTTTTCCGGTGTAAAAAAGGCTTTTAGAAAAATAAATTACAAATATTGTGAATGCGTAATAAATGACATCTAATTTGATTTATTAAAGAAAAAAATACACATGAAGATGAGTATTATTCATATTTATTGTTGTGAATCAATTAAGAAATTTCAATACGTGTATTGAAAGAGAGTGACATAAAATATTACATATTTAAATCAAGTTAATTGATGTTTTAGTCACTGTACTAAGGGTCAATTTTTATTGTGGTTATCAAATTTTTTTGTTACAAATACATTACTATACTCAAAAAATATTATAAAATGGTCATTGTTTAACATTTCGTCCAAAAAAATGAACGGAAGTGCTGACTAAATAACTATTAACATGTGTTAGTTATGTGGCAGATAACCTGAATTAGATTAATTGATGTTTTGCTCATTGTAATAGGGGTCGATTTTCAGTTTGGTTACTAAAACTTTTTTTGTTATATTCTCGAAATATCAAAAATATTACAAATTAGTTATTTTATTACAAAATATTACAACAAGTATGAAGAGAAAGTACATCATAACTAATTTAAATCCATAATTTTTTCAAAATCATATTTAATTTGGATCCTTCTAAACATCAAACCAAATGGCAAAATAAATGAAAAAAATTGGCCCAATAAACCCCCCTTAGATTTGTCAACTACTGCAAAAATCGGTTTAATATAAACTATTTCACTCTCGTTTTGAAGTGAAACAAGTAGCTTTGGGCGTCGTCATCGTCAATTTGTCGCTCTTCTTTTCTATTTTTTTTTTCTCACGAATATACAGATGTATAAGAGAGACCTATTTTTTTAAACTAAATTTCCGACAAGAGGTTGTGGTTCCGACTTAGTCCACAGCGAGAGAAAGAGTTGATGCACATAAGGTGTAAAAAACCATTTTTTTCGATAAATCCGTTGCTCGTGTTTAGAAGAGGAAGATAAACTTTGATTTCTAATTGCTTTTATTTCTTTAAATTATGTTCCTTTTTTCTTAAAACTTTAATTATCATCTTATAATATGATTGAGTATTAAAATAATTAGACTGACTTTATCTTCTTCTTTTTTGGTGAGCATTTTATTTTATTTTTACAAGCTTACCCACACATGTTACCTCATTAGAATATTCCACATCTATATGTCAAATATTTGTCAAGTAAGTTTTTCCGTAAATATTTTGGACGAGAAATTATAAACTCATTAATTTGTAAAATTTTTGATACTTCGATAACAATAATGTAACAAAAAAAGTTTCAGTAATCAAAATAAAAATCGACCCATACTACAATGACCAAAACATCAATTAACCCGATTCACTTAATCTGCCACATAATTAACACATGTTAATCGTTAGTCTAGTCAACATTTTCGTTCATTTTTTTGGCAAAATGTTAAGTAATTACCATTTTATAATTTTTTTTGAGTATAATAATGTGTTAGTAATAAAAAAAATCGGTAATCACAATGAAAATTGAGCCTTAACATTGTGGCCAATACATCAATTAACCCTATTAAAACAGTTCTTCTACACTGATGGGTCCAATTTTATTTTATTTTTTTGCTTCGACTCCCAAAAAATATATAGTATTTTTTGAAACTGGAATTTTTAAATAATCTAGTGATTTTGGTGTAATTTGGATACATATAAAAAACAGTGTTGCACAATCTGTAAAAATATTACATACATTGTATCCAAATTACACCAAACTCACTAGATTATGTACAAATTCTAGTTGGATAAAATACTATATTTTTTGGGAGTCAAGCAAAAAAAAAAATGGATCAGTGTAGAAGGATTGTTTTAATAGGGTTAATTTATGTATTGGTCACAATGTTAAGGGTCGATTTTTATTGTGATTATCGGAATTTTTTATTACAAACACATTATTATAATTCAAAAAAGTTATAAAATGGTCATTACTTAACATTCCGTCCAAAAAAATAAACGGAAATATTGACTAGATTAACGATTAACATGTGTTAATTATGTGTAAATATAACATAATATGTAAAAAACAGGGTTGCACAGCCGTATTATGATTTATGAGATATCAATGATATATTTTATTCTAAATTGACAGAAACTTTGAAAAGTGATCTTAGATAAGTAATTTAAGGTCAATCTTATATGGAGTATTTTTTTTTCCCTCATATATATTATATATAAAAACTAGAGTTCCTAGCTTAGTTAATATTTTGAATTTTTCCAAACTTTTAACTCACAGATGGTTTTAAATTTTATTTTATTTAAAAAAAACATCAATTAACCATTGGGCCTAAAGACAAGTTCAAATGTTCATTAATTGACTCAGCCCACCCAAATTGGGCCGACCGCCCCAGATGCAGAACTTTTCATTCCCCATTTCCACTCCGTCATAGAGAAACCCTAACCTTAAACCCTGTACTCTTCTCCTCCTCTCTAACTTAACCTTAAACCCTAGTGTTTTCTTAAAATTCAGCCATATTCAAAAGCAAAATTGCATCCATATTCCTCAAATTTGAATAGTTTCCAGTTAGTTAATCATGAAGGACAAAAGTTTCAAGAAGAAGAAAGTACCAGCAGCTCAAAATGGAGCAAAAAGGGGAAAGAAAAGATTTTCAATCCAACAAGACCCATTTTTTGACAATGATTCAAAACGCAGGCGCAATTTTGAAGATGACAACGTGGAGAGCAGTGACGATGACGATTCAGGAAAACTCAACGATGCAATTTCCGGCAAGGAGGATGCGGAGGAAATGGAGGTGGAGACGGCCGCCGAGAAGCGGAAGCGAATCGCTGAGGCGTATTTGGAGGAAGTAAGGGCAATGGCGAAGAGAGAGGAGGAAGAAAAAGATGACGAGGAGAGAGAAAGTGAGGATGAGAGGGCTAGAGAAGGCGAGAGGGATTCGCGTGTGGCTAATATTTTGCAGCAAGAGCAGCTTGAAGATAGTGGGCGTGTTCGGAGATTAATTGCTTCAAGGTATTTATGTGCTAACAAACAATGCCTCCAAATGAAATAATTAAGGAGAAGTTTTGTGGGAATTGTTGTTTTCTAGTTAGTGGGGCTTTAATTGTATGTTTTAGTTGTAGTATCTTAATTGTTTAATATGGGCTCAGATGGTAGAATGGTAGAATTTGTCACCATTTTCTTTTTAGTTGAACTGTGGGAAGTGTTGTAACTGAATCAGGTTCAATTAATTCAGAGTTAATTATCTACAAGACTGCAAAAAAAATAAAAAAAAGTTTCATCATTGGAATTACACTATTGAGGTCAAAATCAATTTACAATTCGCATATATGGACGTGTGTGTGTGAGGAGAGAGGGTGAGTGAGTGAGCAAATGAGAGAGGCAGATAGAGACTTTAGTGATACGTAGAACTGATCGAATAAATGATAGGAGACAGAGAGAATGAGTGAGCAAATGAGAGAGGGAAAACAGAGTCAATGAGTGAACACTGTGTTTGAGAGAGAGAGAGAGAGAGAGAGTTACATTTGGTTTTGGTCAAGGCTACTTTCAAAAGTGAACACTCTTGTTAGTAATAGACGGAGATTGCATGTATAATTTTTGGCAGTTGGTAGATAGAGTACCTATGCTGAAACTCATAGATGTCTATTTGATTATATTTGGCCTAAAATTTGTTTAGTTTCAAATGGTTACTTACCCTTAGTTACTTCGCCCTTTGTTCATGAATAGTTCACATCCTTTGTTCATGAATATTTGTTGTTCCTGGTATGTCTTTGTTTGATTAAAATATTACATAGTATGTCTTTGTTTGATCAAAATATTGCATAGAGACTGGAGCAAGGTTCGCCATTGAGGGTGTTGATTTCCCCCAACTTTTTTTTGCTGTGTTTTTTCTCTTGTTGAACTTTTTGTTGGCCTTTCCGTTGTATCCTCTTTCTTCTTGCAAGTAAAGTTTTCTTCTTTTATCTAAAAAATTTAAGGAGGCTATATAAGATAGATTTTGTGGAAATTATTAATGTCTAATGATGTGGTTTTGAAGTATGCATCATATCTGCATAATTGGGGTTGTATTGTTACAAAGGGTTATTTTCTGATTAGCTCATGTTTTAGAAATTGGTACCATCTTTTATCCATTTCTAAAAAGTAATGGACCGGTACTTCTGCTTAATTAAAACACGTGAGCTGTTTTGTTTTAA
The DNA here is from genome assembly GCA_020205555.1 of Panax stipuleanatus. Lineage (NCBI taxonomy): Eukaryota > Viridiplantae > Streptophyta > Magnoliopsida > Apiales > Araliaceae > Panax > Panax stipuleanatus. The sequence continues at coordinate 10,328,075 of CM035125.1, read as the reverse complement.
TTGATGAAATATCGTAAATAGTAAATCAACTTATAATCATTTCAAAGTTTAAATCGCTTTCTTATGTGTATCCGGAATTCCGGACATATGGGTGAATGTGTGTGTATCGGCCTTACACATTTGGACAATCGAATTTGCAGCTTTGAGGAAGTTTCTGATCAGATAAGTTTGATATTATTTTATATCTGACAATTGATAGGTATATACTATATAGTGGTACCTATGCTAAGGGCAGTTATTCCAATGTATTTTTGCAAACATAGAGTCGTTGATTGGATTATATTTTCTGAAACCCTTTTTGGAAATCATGGCAGGAACATGCGTTGTCATAATATAGAAAATGTCACTTATGGAAATTGTTTTATTAGAAACTCATGTTGTTCATTGTATCTAGGGTGCAAAAGCCAGAAACAACTGAAGGATTCCAGGTTTTAGTAAAGCACCGGCAGTCAGTTACTGCTGTAGCACTATCTGAAGATGACTTGAGGGGATATTCGGCTTCCAAGGATGGTACTATTGTTCACTGGGACATAGAGAGTGGAAAGAGTGAAAAATATGCATGGCCGAGTGATGAAGTACTAAAATCCCATGGTGTAAAGGATCCACAAGGGCGAGCAGTAAAGCACAGCAAACATGTTTTAGCATTGGCCGTAAGCTCTGATGGTCGGTATTTGGCGAGTGGTGGCCTTGATCGTCATATTCATTTATGGGATACTCGATCACGAGAGCATATTCAGGTATACCTCGTGAAATTATTTGGTATAAATCTCAATAATATAAAATATTATGTTTTCATGTGAGCTTTTAATGCTGAAATTTGGTATTGTCAATTTATCACGGCGATGATTTTCTAGAAAATTATTAGGTGATGAGACTCCTAAAACCTATAACAAATTTAATATAAAGTAAAAAGGATGTGATGTGGCTCCTAAAGTTAGTTTCATGAATGGCCCCTAGAATCCTATAGCTATCACTATCACAAGTTTTCACATTTATGTGTGTTCCTGCCTGTGCCTTTCTGTAAAAGCACCTGGTGCAAAAAGATGTAGATAACCCATTTGTTATGTTTTTATGTTGTTTCTTATTGCTATACAATTTACCCATAATTTACATTACAGGCTTTTACAGGCCACAAAGGACCAGTGTCATGCTTAACGTTCAGGCAAGGGACTTCAGAACTATTTTCTGGTTCATTTGATAGAACAATCAAGGTGTGGAATGCGGAAGACAGGGCTTACATAACAACATTATTTGGTCACCAAAGTGATGTGTTAAATATTGACTGCCTGAGGAAAGAACGGGTGTTGACCGTTGGACGTGATCGAACTATGCACTTGTGGAAGGTAAGCAACATTTCTCTTTGTATGCTTGCTTCCGAAGTTTATGTCGTGGCTTATCTAACCTTTGATGAAATACTTGAAATCAATTATTTTTTCTAAAGTTTGGTAATTTCCTTCCTTCCTTTTGTTATCAGGCTACCTATGGTTTTTTCCTCCTGGAAATTGGATTTCGTATTACTTTACTCCTAGTCAGAGCTTATCTTTTCGGTGTTGTGTACAGAAGAAGAAAAGAGAGAGGGGGGGGGGGGGATTGGGCCACGTCTTAAATGAAATAATTTCTCATATTGGATAACCTGTAACTTAGCTTGTTATATACAGGAGTCTCATTGGGTTCTCGTATTGCAGAAATATGCTGACATCTTAAGAAAATAACTTTTCCCCATCCAACTTTTAGTTTGTGATAGATAAATACCCTGTAGTCCTTATTTTTTCCATTAGGAACCTGCTCTTTTGTTTTCTTATTTATCGAAAGAATACCCACAACCTCTAGAATTTTTTTCCCAGCAGGGGAGGATTTAACTACTTTTTTTTTTTGAAGTTAAATAATGAAAACTTGAACTAATCATAATGTTTACAAATTGCAATAAATATTTATAATTCAAACTAAAAAAGAAATTTCAAATAAAAAACATTAAGATACAATTTAGAAACTTATTTCGGTTACTTGTCATGGTTCAATTTGAATGATTCTCCAAATGCTCAAAGCCTCAAACCAAATTTGTTTTCTATATTCAAACAAAACTATGAATAAATTTCAGAGCATAAACTAGTTTTGTACTTCTACGATTTCACTAAGCCTTAAAACTAAGAAAATTTTTGTACTTGTATTTAGAATTAGTTTATAAAATTTATTTTTCCCCCTCCAAGTTTAACTCTTTCATTAATTTGCCCTCTTAAATTTATTAATTTACATAGTTGTCATGCCCCTATACCTATAAAAAATAATTCAAGCAGAACTGCTTATATTGCCCCGTATATAGATTCGCCCCTGACCCGGTATATGTTATCAGATCAAACTAGTACTACTTTTCATCTTTGGTATTTTCCGATACTAATAGAATATTCAAAATATTTGGCTTGTCCTTGCACATAAATTAATGATGAGAATGCTCCCACTTGAGGTGGAGGAGGGAGTGAGGGACAAGGTTAGGAGTCTGAAAATGAGTCTTAAATTTGTTGGTATTACTTATTTAGTTATTATGCTAGGTACCCTTTACGTATGCACAGCCTCTCGAATCTTCTTGTTTACTGTGACCATCAAACAACACATCCCAAATATTTTGTGATGTACACATAGAAGTTATCCCGTAAACTGTAAATCATATATATCCGAATGTATTCACATCTTTTTAATTGTTTATCTGCCATTGATGTATCCTTTTCTTATTTGGCGAAACAGGTCCCTGAGGAGTCGCAATTAATATATCGTGCTCCAGCATCATCACTGGAATGCTGTTGTTTTATTAGTAACGATGAATTCTTATCGGGCTCTGATGATGGAAGTATTGAGCAATGGAGTGTATTGCGGAAGAAGCCAGTTCATATTGTTAGAAACGCACATGCTTTGCAGGCTCCAGACAAGTTGGAACAAAGTGGAAATGAAGGACTATTAAATGGGCATATAGGTGAAAATCAACTTCTGTTTCAATAGTTTACGCAAACTAGTGACTAACAATATGCCACTCTCTCTCTCTCTCTCTCTCTCTCTCCCTCTCCCCTCCCTATCTCTCCTGTATAGTGATTTCATACGAACATACAGCTGGATTGTGTTTGTTCCATGCTACTGTGCACTTTCTAGCTGTGAATGTGTTTTTGTGGCACCTTCTTTATCATTATTATCCAGATTTCTAATGATATGCAATCTTTAGGAACCATCACTGCAGGAAACTCCATCCACAGTCCTGAAAACTTGTGTGTATCAGCACATTCCTGGGTTGGTTCGGTTGCTGTATGTAGAAGCAGTGATCTTGCTGCATCAGGAGCTGGTAATGGTTCAATTCGACTTTGGCAAATCGAAAGTGACTCCAAAGGCATCAGGCCATTGTTTGAGCTCCCACAGGTAAGCTTGTGCATGGGCATGAATATTGTTTTTGAGCTGCTGCTCCCATTTGATTTGTGATGGAATCACTGTTATGTAGGTTAAAATGTTTTAATATCATGTTCCTGGGTCGTTGTAGTCAGTTCTACGCTTACACTCTTCTTCTCTTAATGCAGGTTGGGTTTGTAAATTCGTTGGCCTTTGCAAAATCAGGACGGTTTCTGGTTGCTGGGGTAGGACAGGTGAGGGTTTTCCCTTTTCTTCTCTATTTTTGATGTTTCCCGGTTATAATATGTTTTCATATACGCCTATTCGTTTCTGAATAGAAACTGTTTAGATTTCTGTAGTGATGGCATATTTTAATTTCAAAAAAAAATACCTTTTTCCATAGGAACCCCGTTTAGGAAGGTGGGGGTGCCTTTCTGCTGCTCGGAATGGAGTTGCTGTGCATTCTTTGCAGCTCTCATGAATTGAGCACATATGTATTATAAGGTCTTCAGTTTTGACTCGGACTTATTGAAGTTGAAAGGGGAAAGAATCATGACTGTTTGTTAGTGGTAACGTTTTAATTTTATTAATGGTTGAGAGCATTCATTGTTTTTACTTTTATCAACTCTAGTGCATCCAATTTTTGAAAATGCTACTATACACCCTTGTCATAGAGAGGCTTCTTTTTCACACATGTTTGGATGAAGATGAATGTATCTACCATTTTTTTTTCTTTTGCTTAATCATACAGTTCATAACCTAGTTTGTTCAGTACATTTTGAATTGCGAGTCAATTTACATAATTTTAAATTAATATTAATTCATTTAAGTTTTTTTATAAATAATAAATATAATTTTTAGTTGTAATATGCTAAAATCAAATCGATTTTTTAGTTTAGAATTTTGTAAATTAAACTTAAAAGAATAAATGGATCTCTCTAATGGAGGAAGCAATTTAATTTTTGTTCGATGTTTGAGATTTTTAAATACAATTATATATATTCTAAACTATCTAAAGAGTCCTAATAATTATTTCAAGATTTCTTGTCTTTAAAAAATAAATAAAAAAATTCATTTTAAATTTAAAAATATCTTGCATTGATTTTGAAAAGTTAAATTTCTAGAACAGAGTATTGTTATTATAGTGAAAAGATATTAATCTCTAATTGCCTCCCCCGCACAACGCATGTATGTATAATACCTGGGTATTTGATTCATCCAAATTTTTTACCCAACAGTTTCTAATTACCCATTTACTCCATCCACCCCCACGACCCCGCCCCCCCCCCCCCCCCCCCCCCCCCCAAAAAAAAAAAAAAAAAAAAACCCAACTAGCATAAGTAGAAGCCACCACCTTGTGAAGCTAAGCTTTACCAATTACCATACACCACTAAATTGTCATACCCTTCATATTTCAATTAACTGACGATTTCTTTACAACATGTTTATAACCCTGTGAAAAAGAAAAAATGTGGAGAGCCATGCATCAATTTGTATCCAATGCTTGTCATTTTTATTGTGTTTTGGAAAACACGTTCCACTGGGCAACTGTGCAAGTAATATATAAACACGACTAGTTAAAATATGGCACACAGCTAAAACGTTTGACATCAACCTAAAATGATCATTTGCAAGAAAGGAATCGTTGAAATGACAACCACCTGCCTTCCATCTTTTCCTCAACACGGACGGATATACTCAGCACCCAGTAACCTACGGGTGGGGGAGAAAGAATGATCAGTTCTACCTGACAATAATGTACACAAGATTCGGAAAATACATCTGATATAACCAACAGGGAAAAATATTCCACCAAGAACTTGCTACCCACCCCCCCGGCTTAACCGTCAACATAGCACAAATATAGAGAAAAACCAAGTAACCTGATTAGTTCTTCTCTTCATGTTCTGCACCTCCAGAAGTGCCTTCTATTTCAGTAGGCTTCGCCACATTGATTAGATGACTTGTTTCAGAGCTTGTAGTCTCGTTAGGAGTGGAGGTCAAATCAGCATCTTCTGATTCTGGTGATCCTCCGACATCACTTTTGCCCAAATCTATCGACTCACTAGTGGAAGATGGGGACGCATCTGCTGTATAGGGCTCAACATCATCCGTATGAGACTTGGACTCCACTTGAGACTCCTCATTTGGTAAAACTGGTGGCCTATCTGCAGTCGAAGGTTCAGTAAAATCAGTACTTGCATCTGTCGGTTCAACAGAATCTGTAACTTCATTAGACGGTTCAGCAGACTCCGGAATTGGATTAGACGATTCAATTGAATCTGGATTTGCAATGGATGATTCGGCAGAATCTGGAGTTGCATCAGTCGGTTGAACAGAATCTGAACTTTCTCTCCATTCAACCCATTCAGGTGGCTTTTCAATCTCAGCCCCTGATTCCCTCAAGCCCTGGGACAGATCCTCAAGTGACGAACTATCTAAAGACATTTGCTGTTCAGGCACTTCAGATGTTGTAGCGTCTACCAAGTCATCAACAATAACCTCATCATCGCCACCCCCATCAATGACACCAGTCTCCTCGGTATTTACTGAAGGTGAAGCAGCTGGACTAGTTGTAAGCTCTTTAACTATTCTATCATCCTCAAAAGCAAACCAGTTGGAATTTGTAAAAAGCGATCCACTGAAAGCACAATATGGCGAAAAAAAGAAGCATTAACCATGTCCAGCGACTAAAATATTCTCTCAGCAATATCAGAAAGTTGAGCACTCAACAGGCTTGATCTAATAATTAAAAGCTAAGGTGTCCCAGAAGTACTCTTTCTAGATAGTCAACAGAAGCAGAGGATAATGTTTTAAATCTAAAGAACAATCAAAACTAAAAACCATCATGATCTACCAGTTAAAAATGTACTTTGTTCTCTAATGCTTGCAATATCATGCATTAATACCTCCAATAAAGATCCAATGCATCACACAAAATACAGTTCCCATTTAACATATAAATAGGATTAACTTACCTTTCATGGTCATCTCCCAGCCGAAGCGAAGATATGACGACTTCGGCAGATTCATCATCAAAGTAGACGTCCTACCAAAATGGATTGCAAGAAATCATACATATATTATAAAAAACCTATTATGTCACCCAAACAACAGTTTCAAACATTTACAAAGAGGTAATGCAGTCGGGGCACGATTGCGCGCACTCGGGCAAAACATAATTCACTTCAATATCCACAAAAAACTTGAAAATGAGCAAGCTAACACCTTGTTAGGATACCACACAAATGTACCATATCCCCTCGAGCTAAACCTAAACTGACGAGGAAAAAAATATTCCTTTCACCTTGTACATTTATAAGATTAAATAATAAATTCCAACTTTAATTGACTAATCAAACCTCTATGTCAATACAACACCCCCGCCCCCCCCACACACACACAAAAAAAAAAGCACGCGCACACACTGTGATCATAACTGGACCCTAAATCCTACTCCATTAACTTCTGGCATCACAGAAACCTACTCATAAGCAGCCCCGATAAGAACCCCCTCATGTTTAATTTTTGGGTGCTCCTTGGTTAATTTAATGTTTTTTCTACGGGTAATTTGGAGCTGGAATGAAGTGGATGCATATGTGGTCGTTTTTTGACCCATAAGTGATATTCTGGTATACATCTTGTGTAAATGGGTTCCACCCACTTTTGGGGACTTTTTTCTAATATTCTATGAAGAGGTTGGATATATTTTCTCCTCGGAATGTCTTTTAGGTATATTTGCATGGACAATACCCGTGCTTGTGCAATAATATTCCAGACATACACAATCACAAGAGCATCTCAAAATCTAATATATTTAGTGCTTCTAGGTGCAAGGCCCGATATTACAGGAACCGGAAAAACAAATTCCAAGGAATCCAAAAAATGGAAAAATTGGATCTACAAGAGTTGGGGTTTGGCTAAGCCGCCCTTTAGCTCTTCGATTGAAAGGTCCAGCCAGGGGTAACCATCTTTCATTACCAACACAAGAGCACGATCTGTATAAGATACAGTTGCTTCTTAATCGTAAAATATGTCATGAACAGTGGGAGGTCACAGAGAATTGATCCTTGACCTCTTCACTTGTCCCCTCAAAGAGTTTGGGTGAGATCAAGGTTTGAGCTTGCACCGCAAGTTAGGGTTTTTCATTTGCAGATCAGATATATATAGAGTGAAAGTAAGTAGATCGGTATTTATCTTAACATTTAAGGCATGAGGGGAGAAAGAAGACAATTCAAGGGACATAAAGAAGAAAATGAACAACACAGTATTTCAGGAGCTACGGCCTTTGAATTTTGGTGCAAATGAACTCCCATAAATTTATTTAATTGATAATATGAAAGGAAATGAGGTTCATCACTGAAGACAAACCTAAACATACCTCATCATCTCGTTCCAGTGAGCCATGACCCTGAACCAGCAAAAACATAAAATGTGTTAAAAAAAAGGTATAATCAATAATTTAAAATGTCCCTTCTGCAAAATTGACAGAGTTTCACATTACCCATCATGGGCCTCAATTACACAATTAAAATAATCAAAATCAATATGTTTGTGGTCATAATCTGCCCCCTCACAACCTAACACATTTAAAAATTCATGTGTAAAATGGTAATTTTAATGAATGTTTATGGGTGATGTACAACTTAAACGTCAAACGTAAAATGATTTTGGATCAAGAAAAAGGAAGGACGTCAAAAGTAGGACAACAGAGTAGAAATGGTTGATGATTACAACAAATATTACAACATATACAAAGGTATTGTGTAAAGCTAGAGGTCAAAAATAAAGGGATTTCAACCAAAGCTAATATCAGATCACACAAAACATGGCGTATTGTTAAAGTAATCAGAAGGAGAATACAAAACATGTTTGACGTTAAATCGACTTTATTTCATCCTTGAGCTTGAAAATTCATAGAGCCTAATAAGTTCGTATCAGTTTATATTTTAAGTTGCCAAGGAAGCAGGAGATCTACATAATTGAGTAACATTCTCGGTTCTGCATCATTTTTTTGAACTTACAAAAGTCACAGCAATATTAATCAAAATGTGGTGATCAGATGACTAAAATGAAAGCTCAGGCTAATACTTTCACTAACTACAATCTCATAATTTATAGTTCAGGTAAACTCATCAGTCGTAGATTTGTTTTATGTGTAATGATGCAAGAATTCCATGTAAGGAAAGACCTAGGTATTAATTCCAAAAAGATGCCATAATCGTATAAAATACACAGGAATATTCTATAAAATAGTTTCAGTATTGAACTTTTTGTTCAAAAGATCCATTTTTTTCAATCTCATACTTCTTTTTTCCTCTTTAATTATACTTTTTTCTATCCACTGCTTCTTAAATTAAGACTTTGCTTAACCTCCTCTTCATGATCCAACTCTTCAGTGAGTATATTAGCCCGAGTTTTCATTCACCTCGGGATCAGCCAACTCAAAGGGTACCATCACAAACCATGAAGCCACAGGTAAGAAGAGTTTATTGCTAGTTACGCAATTAATCTCATTGATCAATGTCCCTGTTTATCCATAATTCTTGTCACACAGAATCGTCCTCTTTCTCCAAGTAAACTTGTACTGCTTAAAATGATTGTCTTGTTCTATATAATAAAAGTAATAAAAAAAATTATTGATATGTAAAATTTATTCATAAGGTGCTAAAGGATGCCAACATCCCACTACATATATAATATATTGTATTTGAAATAGTAAAAAAATAAGCACACATAAAAAGCATGTCGAGCAACATGCACAGTACCTCTTCATTGTCATCATTGCTATATATACCATATCGAAAGGCTTGGCTTAGATTGTTTGCTAGAGCTGCAACATCATAATCTCTGTCTTGGTAATCATCATCGTCACTGTCCCTAGTCCGGTCCTGTAGTGCCGTGGGCCGCCTGTTACAGTTGATGAAATCTTATACATATCACATTAAAAATAAAGAAGAAAACATCAGGTTACCAATTTGAACAAAGACGATTATCATGTTATTTCTCATAACAATATCTAAGAAGTTGTTACAGAAAAACTAAAGATGGTCTGAAACCAAAACAACAAATTCAAGAACATGACGCTTTAGATTTTTTCAATCAGAAATTGAACCAAATCATTCACTTACATAAATCTGAAGCAGTAAACCGAGGTTTACAAACTGAAACAGTATTATTGAGGGAAAATCTACTCCAACATTCTCGTGGTAAACATGTGCAAATATCTAAGGTGTTCACAAACTGACAAAAATACAATATCAGCAATACCACTGTAGATGTCATTTCTAAACTTATCCACCGAGCATGTAACTACTAAAGGTAGATAAAACGCCAGTGACAGCAACCCCTTTCTAAATGAAAACATAGATATGGAAAGCAACAAAATGAAATTAATATATACAAATATCTAATATTTTTAGCAAACAATTTCCCCCTGTTTTAAGTAACACACAACCACCCATATCCCATTTAGACTTCAACCATACAACTCAAGCTAAATGCTGAGATAAAACAAATGTTGGGGCCTGCATCTCCACCATGCATTCATCCAATGCTTTACGCAACCAAAACACTATGGTAGAGTGCAAAACTTATTTTTCCCCCAAGTATCATCATAACACAACTGTAGACATAAATATTTTTTCTGATAAGTTAAATATTTCACAAAATATGGCACACATTTATCAATTAATTCTTTCAGAATATCATTTAACAAAATAATAACCAAAATTGTAATTGAGGTACACCCACCCACAAGCCCACTGGTAGACATTTTCCAATGTGTTGCGCTTGAGTAGTACATTTGAATGCCAATCTGCCCATTCACTATTTTCCTGTCACAGAAATACCACGTACTCAAAGCTTAGAAGGTTCAAGAAATACAGAAGTAAAAAAACAATAAATAAGTTGCCTGAATACTTTTATTCCTCTATGTTAGTGTGTGTGTGTTTGTGTGCACGTGCACACATATAATGGCAAACAAATACATATAGCCAGACAAGCACACGCAAAACCAGTAAAAATAGACACTTTCAAACAATATGGAATAAACAACTACATATAAATATAATTGGAAGCCATAAATCATTAATGTTACAGAAAAGTAATATTAATTTAATAGAAACAAGGGATTTTAACATCAATCATCAAGAACGAACTTGATTCCCTCAGTCTACGTTTGGATGTCGAGAATCTTAAACAGGGACATAATTCTCAGCAAAATTAAAATAAAGAAAATTAGTAGTGTTTGGTTGCTTAAATTGGCAGTAAAGTAAGATTTTAAAATTTCCCACGAGACAAAATCCTGTATAAAATGCAAGATGCAATATGAGGGTAAATGTTTCCGGCAAGAAAATAGGGGCTACATTTTCCCATGACACCCAAACATGCATATGGGGAAAAAAACAGTTATATTATTTCTTTTCCTTTCCTTAACTATCCTGTCCTGACATTCACACGCACCCTTGTGGATTTATCTCTTAAGGATTTATGTTAGAGTGCCTTCGTGGAAGTTAGGTTAAAGAAAGATTTCAACAATGAGTTATCATGCTGCACATTGAGAATTGAGAAATTTCAAGGCTACAAACAAGAAGTTTTGAGCGAAAACCTGCAGAAACGCCTGTATGCCACTATTGTTATTCCCCAATTGAACAAGTTTGTTAGATATACGTGTAATGTGTCCAATATTTCCTATCCTGGGTGGTGATCTCCCTTCAGCAGGGACAGTTGGCTGCAAGACACATTCAATTTAATTGAAAATAACCATATTGATTCAAGACATGTTACCTGAAAAAGATATCATTACAGTGATATGTGTGCTATTTACATAAATTACATTTTAAAGAATAAAAAGATAAACAAGAAATTACATTAACAGTAATATACAATATATATGTATTCCACATATCGTATAAGAACTAATTACTACCTTGCTTTTATCAGTTGCCAGTGTGGAATTCTTCTCTGCTTCAAGAATTTTCCCAACAAGATTACAGTCACGGAGGAGATGTTCAATAAGAGGAGCATTTTTGCTCTCCAAGCAAGACAAAATTATCTGTTCTACATGGTGATGCATGAAGTTATTGTATGGATACCTACAGTTATATAGAAACCAAGGTTACAAAGAATTTTTTTCCCACTATATATAATGAAACAAATAGATAAGGTATATCAGAGGGGCCCTTACTGAAAAAATAATTCCAAAATACGCTTAATTGCGCCAAGGCGGATCAATTCATTCTCGGCAGCTTCACTACTGACAGTCACCAAGACTGAGATGAACTCTATAATCTGAAAGTTCCATTTGATTAAAAATTAGAATAGAGTAACATTTATATCTGGTAAGCTAATGACCATGAAACCACCTATATAACTTCACCACTATCAAAACAAAAAAGCAAATTCATTATTTTTTATTGTTTTATTTTTTGAAGACAGTGGAAGCTCCTACCCTTAGGTGTGCACAAAATAAACCACCAAATGCATGCAATACCCCACCAACCATGTACACCGCGCATTATCCTATAGTAAACTATGAGTGGGTGGACCCAAGGAGATTATTGTCTTTGCAAATTATTAAAACCATGGAGATTTGACTTGAAAGACACTTATCGGTCACTACCACTTGAGCAAATTCATTTTTATTATTTACAAGACAATTTACTCATCGAACAACAATGAATAAGATTTCCCTCAAATGCCAATTATACAAAGATTACCTTCAGACGATGTTTCCCAAGTGGCGGATGCAACTTTCCATACGTCGTTACCAACAGATTTTCCTCTGATGAGACATCCAAAAGCTTGAGCAAATCACCTGCTTGCAGAGAACCAACAAAATGTGTAGGTCCTCGTGAAGTCATAATGCCATAATATCTCACTTTCAAACATTTCTCCCCACCCCCCACACCGGAAGCATATAGGTATAAGCAGTTGAAAAATAAAAACTTATTAAATCTTTTTGAATATATATAGTAAATCTAGAGCAGAAGCAAAACAATGTATCACAAATTTCCACAGTTCTGAAGTACTTGCCCATATATTCACCATACACACCATAGGAAGAAGGGATTCAGATCCAACATACTGGTCTACCAATCATATATTTTTATAAGCAAACTAGTAAACCAATAAGATGCCGAAAGTAAAGTGCTTTAAAAAGTGGAATGCGTACAAATACGCAATGCTGCTTCATATTGAATGTTGTGCCATTGTTTCCTACAAAACTTGGTTCTTAAATTGATGGTTCATTCATTCAATCAAAGCTGTGAGTGGTATATTGGTATAAAATTTCCAAGATGGATTTGCGCCAATATTTGAAAGTTTTGGGGGTATATGTCAACTCTCTTAGAATCTTTTTCTTTTCTGTCCTTTTCAATAAGTCAACCACTTAGAATCATTGGAATGATAATTACCCATCTATATTGCTCTTACTAATGAAAAGGGTAGCATCTAAGGTTCCAAATTTGTTATGCCATACCCTTTATAATTCATACATTTAGGTGCCTTGAGCAAGGGAATATAAATATACAAGAAGGTTGTTCAGATCACCATGTTTAGTGTTGGAACACAATCTTAACACATATCAATAGAATTCTACAAATATAAGGCTCCAACTATAATTTATAACTTTGCCTAGTTGATCCTAAATACCACAAATGCAAAATTACGAGATTAAACTCAAGGTATTTAGCTTCCAGCAACTGCAAGCATTCAACAGAATCGGTTATCATGCTAAAAGTAGCGGAGAGGGAAGGCAGTGTTCTAAAAATACTTCTAGGACCCCCACCTAGGCCTTAGGCGGTCCTCTAAGCCTCCATTTGACTGGGCGCCTATAAGGAATGAGTCATCTACCAAATTGAATTAATGAAAGGTTTTGATGCTTTACAATACTTGAAATGAATCTTTCTATGACTGTTTTTTAGGGAAAAAACATGTAAATTTGAAATCATTACATCAAATAAATGTTACATATTTGTATCATATCTAGCATATGTTTATATAGTATATATAACAATATACAATAAAAAGTTAAAAACATAAGACTGCCCAAGACCAATGCCTAGGTGGCCTAGGCTCTAAGCGTCCCCTCCACCGCCTATGTCTGTGCCTAGCAAGTTATAGAACACTGTCGGGAAGTTTTGAGGCTAATTTTTGCTGTTTCAAAGTTGAGGCTCCTACTCAATGTTGGATATCTCAAGGTTGAGGCTAATTTTCGTTGTTTTAAAAAGTGCAGCTGCTGCAGCAAAAACCATGAAATATTAAGTAAAAAAACTTCTTCCTAAAATACGATAGTAATTCTTCATTAAACACAGAATCATCAAGGCTGTACTAACATAATGATGAGAACATTGCACAACATATCCAGAGGACTTCTGTATGAGGGTGGAGATCATTGCTAGCACACACAGACTCAAAGTAAATATCATGCAAGTTGAACTTACCTAGACTTTCCAGCATGCCTTCCACTGTCTCAGGATTAGCAGCTATTACGGATCCATGAGTCAATTGGCGATTGTATGTATAATATGTTCCAAGTGATAGCCTCTTAGGGTCTAACAAAGATATGCATACAGACAATGAGCATACCAATACAGATTTTGGTCGTGAGTCTTCAAGAGCATGACGAAATAATCTTCCTATAAAACTGCGGAGGCAAAGATAAACAAATACATGTTTACCAGATGGTGAGGCAAGGTAATTATAATATTTGCTGTGTACTTCCAATCAAGATACTAAACAGATGCTACCTTGGGCCGGAGATTTTAGCAGCTAACCCTGGTGGAGCATACCGAGTTATAGCACAAAGAGTTTCTGCTGCATTAGCATGCACTTCAGGAGAATCCTGTAATATCATGTTCAAAAGTTAATAAAACCATATCATAAGACTGTAAGAGCTTAACTAATAACTTAACTTTTTTTTATAATAGAAAAATAATTCAACTTCACTTTCAAACATCAAGGTTTCTAGCATTCATAGTCTGCTATAAATCAACAATATGGATAATCAGTCATCTAAATATACTTCTAGCATCAAATAATGAACAAAGCAACTCAAATGTGCACATTCATGATGGACGTGGATCTTATTTTTTGAATTCAAAACTGATAATTGACACCAAAACAATTCCAATGGGGCCACTTTGTGGACTATTACAGTGAGAGGGAACGGGAGTGCATGTACAAAATACACAATGACAAGGTCAAAAATCAGAGAGAATTTATACTTGATGCAAAGCTCAAAAGCTGAACACGAAACACAAAGAAAAGCACTTTATCTGGCCAAAAATCATTAAACAAGTCCACGAACATATATTTTCTGGTATATATCTAACTCTGACAGAAACTTTCTAAATTCAAGATATTAGATGAAAGATGCAACTTACTAACGAGCTGAACTTATCCACAACCATCTCTAATACATCCGTCTCTTCCAACCATTGCATTGAGTCCACATAGTTAGTGTAAAGATGTTCATCAGCACCTATCAAGCGAATCAAAACCTATCCAAAGGGAAATGCATTAGCAAGTTTTTTTTTTTATCACATACACGAAACTATGCGAACAATTGCTAGACAACAAACCTCCATGATGGATGTAGTACCAATTAGATCAACCAGCTTCCTTATGATGTCCTGATGAGCCTACATAAATGCATAATGGAGCAATCAGCCCTTACTCTCATAGTCATCACACGTAAAAAGCAAGTAGAAAGCTAGTACCAAATAGTATAATATTCAGCACAATTAACTGGTAGAATAATCTAAAAAGAACTATTTTATTATTCATGCAAAATTCATTTCTTCTATATAAGTCATGAGTCATGACCAAACACGACCATACATGTCTGGTACCCTATATACTACATCATAAAATGGATTACTACTATAAAACCCAATAATTGTGTCATACTAAAATCTTAAAAAACCTCATTTTCTTAGCTTAGTAACTAAAATTAAAGTATTATCTTAGCATATTATACTAATATAGTCATTCAACCATAAAATCCTCCATTTTTTAATCTTTACAATTAGTGTATCAGCACCAATTCCACATCAATGAACATGTTTATCTGTTGCTCTATCAGCCTATTACGTCAACAAGAGAGAAAAAAGAATAAAAAGAAAAGAGAGTGCAACAGGCGTGAAAAGGTTTACTCGTGGTGGATCTAGACTTACTAACACACTGAATTAGATCATGCTTTTAATCTAGCTGTACGGCTGTACCAGAGGGGGGGAGTTTAAAACTTACAGAAACTGCTTGTTTCTTTGGTAATGTTACGGATAACAAGATTAAAGAAATCAATGTTCTAAAAGGCGCCAAGCGGGAGGCGGGAGGCGGGATGCCGGGGGGCCTAGGCGGAATTTTTTTATTTTAAGCCAATTTTAATATTTTATCTTACATTTATCCAAACAAAACAATAATATTAAGCAAAACAATCTATAATAAAGATAATAAAGGCATTTGCTTAAAGTTCAAACACATATCCATACTGCCAATGTCAAAGTTCAAACACAAACATACAATTATTCAAAATTCAAACATATCTTTAACGTATTAATTTTATTCATAAACAAGATTGCTATTAAATAAAAAAAATTAAAATTTCAAGAATTCAATATTAAAACTTTAGAAACTACACATAAATTTAACAATTATATTGAATTAAACTAAATATTACAAATGTATCATCATTTATATAATTTGAAGTTAATACAAATTCAAAAAATTACAACTATTATAAAATTATCCATTTTGACTTGATCTTATTCACTTCTTGTTGTGATTTGATATACTACAACTTGCATTATGAATATGATAAATCATTAGAAAAATAAATATATCAAAATCTGGTTTGAGTAGTTATTAAAAAAAAACCTCTCCGCCTAATTTCTTGGAGGGATTTTTTTAGCGCCTTGGGCCTAGGTGAGGCGTCAGGGGGGCTAGCGTCTAGGCGAAGCGCCAAGGGGGGGCCTAACGCCTAGGCGGGGATTTTTAGAATACTGAAAGAAATTACAAGGATATCACATATGGACAGAGTAAATTTTATTTCCATTTTTTCCTTGACCCCACCCCAAATATATATGTTTATATATATATATAGAGAGAGAGAGAGAAAAAAAAACACCTACTTGTCACCCCTCTACCCTCCCCCTCAATGTAACATATTCAATCATCCACTTAATAAATATGAAAAGGAATATTCCAGTGACCTACATTACAATGACGCGTAGTAATTCTCATTAAAAAGATATGAAAACAAAAATACTGAAGTGTAAAACCCCAAAAAATAAAAAGTCATCCAAAATAAATAAATCCTGCCATGTACATGACCATAATTAATGAATGTGCATGTGCAACAGTGTTTAGATATATATACACCACAATAATATACATTTCATCACATAAAAAAAGGAATTTTGTAAATGTAACTGAAAAATAATATGGACTTACTCGAATATAATTCATAAAAGGAACTGTCTTCCGCAGTAACAGGCATATGACGACCTAGCATATCAAATCAACGCATTAAAAATTCAGAACAAGAATAACTGATATTGCCTTCCAAAGAGAAAGATGCGAGAAACCTAAAATAAGCTGGAAAAAAATCCCTTGCTTCCCAACCAACAACATGAATGCTCTTTAAAATATATGTTAAAAATAACAGCCACTAGAGTAAAATAAAGGATACCTTGCTAAAGTAACCAGCCAGAAGCGTACTATGAGGATGTTCTGGTTCCAAGAAGGAGAATAGCAAATTCATCAACTGTTTACAAAGACATGTAAAACCAAATTGTATAATTAGATTGTTCAAAGTAGTAAAGTGAATATCAAAGAATAAAAATATATATATTAGACCTATA
The DNA here is from genome assembly GCA_020205555.1 of Panax stipuleanatus. Lineage (NCBI taxonomy): Eukaryota > Viridiplantae > Streptophyta > Magnoliopsida > Apiales > Araliaceae > Panax > Panax stipuleanatus. Next base: position 10,310,844 of record CM035125.1, on the reverse strand, counting down.
GTATTAAAATTAGAATGTAATAACGTCTCACCTCCTCATCCTCTACCAATGCTTTTAGTATGATATCAACTTCACAAGTAAAAATTTCACAGGCAATAAAAGGAAATCTGTAGAAACAATTAATGAAAAGCTGTCATTAGACATATCTAGGCAGTAGGATACAATCAATAGTAATCCATCACAATATGCATCCCAGAGTACAGAGGAGAATCAGGGGAACAAACTTTACACGTCCATCAACAGACACCTACTTAAAAGTTCGCCCTTTTTCAGCATCCTCAGGAGCTTCTTCTACTATGTATCGAATTAGTTGTTCTATTTGAGTTCTTTCTCGCAAACTGCAAAAAAATGTCCAGGGTAAAAAAACAAGTACTAAAGATTACAAACTGACTAAAAATTATCAATTTAGGATAAAAGAACTGAAAGCAATCCTAAAATATTAATATAATTTATGTCTATGAGAACAGATTTCATCAGACAAACTTTAGACATGTTTTCAGTCGACATTGTATACTTCTTTAATTAAAACAACAGAACAAAAGAATATCACATACTGGCAACAATATATCTCGGCTCGATTAATACTAAAAAAATAAACAAAAAAGATTTGCAAGAGAAATCCCAGATGACTCAATAGTCCATAGATGCTTTTTATATGAAGCGGATAAAGAGTACAAATCAAGACAGATTGTCATCAAATTTATCAATGATACAACAATGCAAAGATTACTTATGTAGTTATGTACCATCCAAACAGAGATTTTACTAATTGTATGTTTTCAACAAATTTCCATGCTACAACTGGATATGAAAGTATACTTAGTATAGTAAAGAATATGAATTAGAAACCATACAAAATCACAATCACATGTGATTGCCTCAAACAATCACAATAAAGTGGGTTCTTATATGAAATATATAAAAACAAGTCATGCATACTACATCTTTGAAGGGAAAGCAATGATGAAAAATTCACGAAAAGCAACCATAGTTCAACCATAAAGAAGTACAAAGAATGAGAAGAATACAGGTAACAAATTACATTGAGAAAATTAATACGGTCGCCTTACAAAATTTCCATGCTAAAGTAAAACAGTGTATTAAATATTGGATTTGATTGGAGTGCCTTACAAATTAATAAGGCGACTATTAATAGCTTTGCACTCTTGAATTATTTCATCCTCATCCAGAAGCTCCTCCAATGTAAAGTTATCCTTATCCAAAATCGTCTCCACCTGTGATGGTATGAAATTGAAAAGACAAGCATATCATATCTACTAATTACTTCTTCTTCTTTTTGATAAAATATCTAGTAATTAATTTAAACATTCAAATATGAAATCACAACTTTCAAATTTAGAATGGCATGATAACCAGGTATGGTCTATTACGTATATCTACAGGCAAGAGACTATGGTATCTTTAAAAAGTGCAAGTGAGTGAATCAATGGTGCAGTTACACTGAAAAGTGAACTCGTGTTCAGTGTTCCAGCACAGTTAAGGGAAGACTGCCAAAAAGATGTATAATGGTATAGTCCTAAAAAACTTCTTTTGAAACTAAAACCAAACCATGGATGCAGGACACATGGTGTAGAAGGGTTTAGAGAAGGGACAGAGGAGTAAGAAAGAAGGGTGAAAGTGGCAGAAACATATCCTCCCAAGTCTCAAGTAATCGGTAGTTACAAACAAAAACAAATAAACTTATTTCAAATAATTCAACCCTCTTCATTATGTAGGGATACCATACATGTATATAAAATCTAAGACATAGAGACCATATAAACTTGAAAACTATAGAATAAGTAAAACTCTAATACTATTAAGATGAGATAATTAACCTATTAAGGAAATAATTCTAGTTACCTAAACAGTTAATACTTAGGAATGTAGATACCTGAAATACTTCAATAACCTGATTAACCTAGACTCCTAATTACTACCAACTATAATTAAAACCAATTAGTTCATCATAATATGAACTAATTTTCTAATAATCCTCCAATCTTCATGTCCCATACCTCATCAGCCAATCTAAAAGAGTATCTAAATACCACAAAAGTAATTAAGCAAGGGACTCATTAGGCACATTCCTTGCCCAAAGTTTGAGGTGCAGCTGTCTGCACGAAAACTATTCCATTCTTTCTAAAGAGAGGTATCCTTCTTTTGTTAACTATCTATAATATTTATAAGCTTCTTTCGGCCTTTTTTTATTTGCTTTATTTCTTACTATTCAATTCTTCCACAATAACATAAAATAACTGGTGGAGTATTAACATCTTTTTCTTCAATAAAATTAGCTAAAATCACTAGGTATACTAAAGAAAAGAATGTGGAACAATTCCAGTAAACACTCAAAATAAAAAAGAGCAGCACTACACCCATATGTAACAGAATAAACCCAATAAGTAGAAGATGGATAATACGGCCAACTTTGTACAACCATATCAATGAGGGGGGAACAAATTCTGAAGTGTGTTTTGTTGGTGGGGGGAGAAGGGGGGGATGGCAAGAGATGGGGTGATAGACATTGACAATGGCTTTCATTAGGCAGACGAAAATATAAAACTAGCTATTATGTTAAATTTAATTTATGCATTCTTTCAAATCTTTGAAGTTTTCCTATTTCAGCCACAAATGCTTTATTTTTTTTAGATGAATCAATTTCATAATTTACTCTATTTTTGGCATGAGGCTCTCTGACTTGAAAGGAGCTTGCTATTGTAACCTTTCCTCCCGTTAAACTCATTTTCATATTTAGATAAATTTTTCATTTCATGTTATTTATTTTTTTGACAAGTATATTAAAAATTTAAACACACAATGTCCATGAATTACTTCCATATCTTACTTACTAGGCTACTACAGTGGTGGTTCCATTCTAGACACTATACCTTCTTAGGTGGTGTTTGATAAAATTGGGTAATTAAGATCTGAATGGTTAATATATCTTAATAAATTAGATCATCTGAATGCAATAACATCTAAATCTAAAAAACTGTTTGATAACTAAAAAATGTAAAATCTAAATGACACTATTTTACCATTTTAACCATTTGAGTTATTTAAAATTTTTATTTGAATGATCTTAAAATTTAAAATTGAAAGAGCACAATATTTATTGAGGCTATTTTTGTCCATAAATTTTAAATAAGCTATTAAGAGACAACTCTTAATAGTTAAGATTTGAGTTTCTGTCTTAGCGATTAAGAGGCATTAAGAGGCAAAGAAAAATTTACCAAACAAGATTCGCCTCTGACCGAATCAGAGGTAGGTGAATTAAGAGGCATTCAGACACAAACAAACACTACCTTAGTCCTATTCACTAAACAACCACTAGAGTGCTATAACAAATTTGTTAATTAATTTCTTTACCAATACCTCCTGAGTTCTTATTCTTCAAAAGTTGAGTTGATATGCATACATAACAATAAACATCTACATAACCAAAAGAAATCCAAGAATCTCAAGAGCTAAGAAAGCTCACATTAACAGTAGTACATTTACCAATCAAAAGAGCAGACCTTAAAACAAAAAATATATATATAAACAAAAGCCACTCAACTATCGTGCCAAATCATAATATTCAAAATGCCACATCCTCCCAATTTTCAGAGAACCAAATACTAACAGAAGAATTCCAAAATTTTCGTTTCAATACTGAAAACATAAAGAATAACTGGATCTAACTAAACAGTAATTCAAAAATATACGCCACTGACAATCAAATTACTCACCGGAGACGCAGTGGACAAACCCGCCATACGCCAAAACATCCTGAGACCCGAACGAACTGCAAGGATCTACAAAGCGCAACCCTAGAGGCGGAGAATCAATAATTTTTCTCGTCGATTGTCAAACCCTAAGATTGGAGAGATTGGAGAGATTGCCGAGGGCTACCCAGGGAAAACGAAATAGAGATGCAAATGAACAAAATACCTGTAATTTCGGGACGCCGGGACTGTGTTGTGAATTGAAAGGAGTGAGAAAATTAATTTTTAACGAGTGTCTGGGTGTCTATAATATCTTCATAGATTTATTAGATTTTGTAATAATACAGAAATATAAATGTATCATATACCAATATTCAATAGCATTTTTCACCCATAAAACATAGTTTTAAAATTTTCTATTCATGTCCATATATAAAGGGGCAAATAATTCCAATGTTTTATTTGGAATGTTATGACCCAGTAAATTTGGAGGTCAAATTGGAGAATTTAACATGCCATGTACTTCATTTTTTGGTAAATGATTGATGGCAACATTTTTAATTAAAAGGAATATTGTTGTATGGTATGGATTTTTTTTTTACAAGGGAAACAATTTTGTGATTCTCAAAATAGTTTGGCTAACAATGTAATTTTCATCAATGAAATAATTTAAGGATAAAGGTGCAAAAATATCCTTGTGGTTTTACCCAAAAGTCGATGATTTTTTATTAAAAAAAGTAGGTCTGATATTATAAATTTTAGGTCAAATGTGCCCATGCCTTAAAGGACATGTCACCTAAACTAACTTCACCAATACATAGACATATTTTTGCTGACGAGGCATGAAGACATAACAAAAGGCATTTCCATATTTCAAATGGGCAAAAAAGCCCTAATCAAAATAAATCAAAGAAAATAGACGAAATTGAAGAGAAAAGACGATAAAGTGTTTCACGAGTTCAACGAAGAGTAGTTTAATCAGTATCGAGGAAGTCATTGCTCAAGGTGTAACTGAACCGAGTTGAGCCGAATATTGAGTTGCTCAAATTTGGTTCACACAATATAGTGACTATAAAATAAGATTTGATTGAGTCTCGCTTAGCTATCAAGTCGAGTACGATCAGTTTGAACTTTTTAAACTAATGTGATCCAAGTATCAATAGAAAATTGCAATTTAAGGAGGTTCGAGTAATTTTTCGAACATTAAAATTTGCTCATATTTAAATTATTTATATTTTGAATCGAGCTTGAATTGAACTTTTAGTCTAGTGAATACGAATTGAGTCAGAACTGTTTGTTCATTTTACGACCTTATTCCTAAGGGTCTATTGCAACCATTTAGGCTCCATAATGGAAGTGGTAACACATCAATATAAATTTCATGACAAGTCTTCCCCAAGGTTTTCCCAATGTTGGACGCAATTTCGATCATTGTAGATAGATTGACCAAGTCCGCTCATTTTTTACCCATACGATAAAACTATTCACTTGAGCGTCTTGTTAGTATGTACATATGTGAGATTGTGAGATTTCATGGCATACTAGTATCCATAGAGACCCTAGATTCACTTCATAAATTTGGATCAAATTACAAAAAACTATAAGCACTAAGTTGCTGTTCAATTCTGCATATCATCTCCATATGGATGGGCAGTCAGAAAGGATAATACAGACTCTTAAAGATCTACTGAGACTTTGCGTAATAGACTTCAAGGGAAGTTGTGACAAATACTAATCCCTATTTAAATTATCGTACAATAACAATTATCAAACAAGTATAGACATGATGACTCCATCTGAGGTTTTGTATGGACGAAAGTATAGCTCTCCAATATGCTTGAACGAGGTAAGAGAAACAAAATTGTTGGATCAAAGTTGGTACGCTACATAAATCCAAATAATCAGACAACGAATACAAGCAGCACAAAAACGACAAAAGAGTTATGTTAATATTCATCGAATGAACGAAGGATTCAATGTCGGAGACCATGTATTTTTACGTGTTGCTCCATAAAAAAAGTTATGAGATTCAAAAATAGAGGAAAGCTCACTTTCGATTTATTGACCCATTTGAAATTCTTGACCTAGTGATAATTGTGACTTACAGACTAGCTTTACCGTCAATCCCATATTCATAATATTTTTCACATATTCATGTTACGTAAATATGTGAAGGACCCAAACCATATAATTGAATTAGAACCAAACGAGATAACAATTGATTTAACGTATGAAGATGTACTTATCAATATATTAGATAAGAAGTAGTAGATTTTACGCTCAAAGGTTATACCTCAAGTTAAAGTTTTATGAAAAAATCATGATATAGAGGAAATGATCTGAGAGTTATAATCTAAAATGGGAGCTAGGTATCTTCACCCATTCGAAATGTCAAGTACACTAATTTCAGGGGGAAATTTCATAAGGAAATGAGATTATAAGGCTTTAACTTTAATAATTAAAACTCGATTTCTCTATACATATTATTATAAATAGTAAGACATTAAATTGATAAAAAGGTTAACAAATTGTCAAATACATAAAATGATATAAATAACCTTCTTATTAAAAAATTGTCGACGAAGTTGTTATTTTTAACTATTAAAATACCTGGTGATAAAGTAACAATAGCACAAGTATTCAACAGTAACGCACAGTATTCCATATTATTTTATATTATTGAACCAATAATTGTCACAGTATTAAATGCACAATATTTTATATTATTTAACAAATAATTGTCACTGTAGCAACTGTATTAATGAAAAGTTACGTAATTAAATTAGACAGATTCATTATTTGAAGGATATGTGATAAATTAAATGTAATATTGAAATGTGAATAATTAATGTGTAGTGTACTAAATATAATATTGAAATGTGAAAAATGTGGTTAATTGATTAATGATATAAATTAAAGATAGTATTAAAATATGAAAAGTTTGGTTAATTGATGTGTAGTAGATGTTGGTTAAGTTTTTTTGCATATAAGCAGGGGGCTTAACACGAGGAGTTTCATAACTTTTTTTCCCTATCCTCCCTTCAACTCTCTAAAAATTGCTCAAGTTTAAATGTCACTATGAGTTCGCTAATGATACATTAAGTATTTGTGAATATCGATACGAGTGCAATTTTTTCTTCTATAAAAGAGTACAAGAATTGTGAATGTATTTGGCTTTAGAGCAAATACAATATGATTGTTGAGTGTCTTTAACATGTTTGGGAAGGACACATGGTGAACGTTTTCTTTGATTTGGGTGCAAAGAGGAATTGTTGATTAATATGCTCATGACCATCGGTGGTACAGTTGGTTAAATCTTGATGGTGAAATTTTAAATTAGAGAATATAGTAGACATTATGGTTTATTTGACTCCTCTAATAGATTGTTCATTCCGCCGTAATTATTTGTTGAAAACTTATGTTGTTTAGCATTTTCTAAATATATAATTTATCATTGTCGAAGGCTAAAAATAACATTTTTTTGTTATCTTATTCATGGTATTATTACTAGGTTATTTGAGCTCACTTTTTTGTTTCATAATTCCTTTTATGATACGAGAGCGTAGCTAGGGCTAGCGAAAAAAGCAGGAGAATGAAATGATAGTCTGAGTTAGTAGTTGTAATAGTCCTCACCATGGTGTAAAACAGTGTGACAATAATTGTAGTGATACTTAATGTGCATATTGTCGTGCCTTACACTATATTGTAATAATAAAAAAATAAGAGAATTTATGTATGTTGTTTGTATTTTGACGACTCAAATTGGATTATATAAACCAAAATTTGAGGGCGTCACATTATTCGTGTAATAACTTATTTTAAGTGTATTGTTTTGGGCTCAAATGCAATACACCAAAAGTAATGTCGTGCTTTTATAGGTTCAATTGTTGCAAACTTTATTGCCACAAATGTTACAAACATCCTTTTTGATATTTTATGAGGAGTTCTATAAAAAAAACAAAAACAAAAACAACGTGTGTTTGTACACCATTAACAAATAATATGATTAAATAAATCATAAATTGACTGTATTTTGATCCTAAATTTGATCAAATCTTTTAGACATATTTGTACACTTACAACATACATAACTAACTTCGTGTACTTGTGTTAATGAGTTTGGCGAGAGAAAATATTTCGATGTCGGTGTCGAAGCAAACTATTATTTTGCTTGAAGTATATAGTGTATATTTGGTTACTCAATGTTTGAAAATTCAAGCACACTTGAAAATTTTGTTCGTTTAGTAACAACTTATTTTGAACGCGTATTATTTATTTCACAAACCCAACGTATAAACCTCAAGCACCCAAACCAAAACACAAATTACTTTTTAAAACTGATTATAATCAACAAACACTAATTAATAATCACATTTTTTTTAACCAATCCCAAATATACTCTAAATCAAACCAACATAATTAACTATCAACAATGAGTTTTAATCAAACCAACATAATAACTGAGTTTTAATATTCGAATCCTAATGTACAAGATACAATCACCCAATAAGTAAAAATATATAATGTTAATTTCCATATAGTTGGTGCTACGTGGGCCATTAATAGTTTTGGTCATATCTTGGCAACCAAATAAGTAGAAGACCCAGCCATTACAAAATTCCTTACGAGTTAACTCACCGAGTTTGTTCTCCAATCATTTGAAATTTGGATTTTGAATTAGCCCCTTTCCCATTTAGTACTGTCCCACCACTGTTTCCGCCAACTAATGTGTTCGATTTCAATTGTTTATAAACAACAATACAAATGTATACACTATACAGTACATGTATATGTATGTATACATACACACTTCACTACTACACTTCTCTCCCCCTCTCTCTCTCTCCACCTGTAAATTGTAATTGATTGAGTGATTGACTGCTGTGCTGCATTTACATTTGCTGAACTTTCCTTTTTCTCTCTCATCATTTTGGGCTGATTCTCTCTGTCGTACTTTACTATGTTCTACATGGCACGCCGCGAAAACTTCCAAACGTATTTGGTACCAAATTTAAAGCCCTAGAACTAAGTTTGTTGAAGTATCTGTGTTTTTTAGTCTATGTTCTTCACCAGATCTATCCCATCGAGCTCAAGGTATGTAAAAAAACCCACATTGTGTTTACTTTCTCTCTCTACAATTTTTTATTTTATGTATACACTAATTTCTTACGTCGAAGTATTTCTCTCAGCTTGATCGCGTAAAAGTTTGAATTTTATGCTCCGTTAGCTACGGTTTGTGATAGTTTGAAGAATTTCCCTTTGCTGTTGAGTACAATTGTTACTTTTGTTTGATAATGTAGTTTTGTGATTTGATGGGTTTTTTTATTTGCTTATTTAGTGATGTGGTCTGTTTGGTTTCCGGGTGAACATGGTAAAAGAGATGAAAAGAAAGGAAATTTGGATTTGAATATTATGTTTGGTTAGGAAAATGAGAATAAGAGACCTCAAAGCTTAGTTAGACTGGATTGATATGCATTTCAATGTTTTTCTTAAAGAATTGAAAAATGGAAGTTGTTAAATGGTTTCTCTTTCTTTTTTACCCTGCAAATTCTTGGAGACCAAACAGAGATGCTGCTATATTATTTAATTCAAATAAAAATTGTCTTTGCCATATGATTGGCGTAATTCAGATTAAATTTACTGATTTTGTATTTTTAAAACCTGAACAGAACATGATGCAGGAAAGGGAAGCTTAAGTTTTTATTTAATTATGTTAATTTTATCCTAAATATTTCTTTTGTAGTTTAGTGGATTTTTGAACCAAAATGGAGGACCCGTTAGTGGCAGCTGGTGACAGTTCAGTTGAAGTGAGTTTGAATTCAGAGCTAAAAAAGCCAATGTCCGCCGGAAGTGCAAAAAGAACAGCAATAATGGCCAAACCAACTGTTACAGTACCAACCGGGACTACCAGAAACAGAATAGAACCAAAGCTTGGTTCTCAATTGAGCTCAACTGCGGCCAAATCAACTGTGGCCAAATCAAATGTGACCAAATCAACTGTAGGTGGTACTTCACGAAGTTTGAGTTCAGTTCCGATGACTAGAAGAAAAAGCACAGGAGGTTTGCCTGAAAAGCAGCCAGTCTCAGTTACAAGTAAGCAGCATAATACTGCTAGTTCAGTTACGGGAAGAAAAACCACTTCTGTCGCCTCCTCGGAGCCATTGAGGCGGTCTCTTCCAGAAGTTCGAAGGAGTTCCCTTTCTTCGGTAGCTAGCAAACCCTCGACCAGGCCAAACATTTCAGAGACTAGAAAGTCGGTTCCCATATCACCTGTTGGTAGGACTTATAGAACATTACCTAACTCTGATGCAGGGAAGCAAGATTCTACAAAGAATTCTGCAGTGAAATCATCGCCAACACTTTCTTCATCGCGAAGGGTTTCTTCAATGTCATTAGACAGCACAGGTAGCAGTACAATCAGGAGGGCAGTTTCAAAGGTCTCTTCACCATCGTCTCGATCACCTTCAGTCTCTAGTGGGCCAAAAGTAGGCCATTTGTCAGCATCACGAGACAAAAATTCTAATTTATCAGGTCGTCGAAAGGTGGCTACACCAGAAAGTCGGGATTCACGTTTCATTATACTCCCCCAAGTAGAAATCAAAGTTGGTGATGATGTGGTAAGCACTGGTGGACCTATCAAACTATAAAATTTGTTACTTTGTTGCAAAAATCATATATAAGCATTTGAAATGAGCAAAGTGTAAGACATTGCTTGTATGCTTAACCCCAGATGCCTCTCTTGTATTCATAGTTACGTATATTCTGGAGGTTCTTGAAGTTAGTAACATCTAGTCCTCCTTAAAGGTTGTCAGCTGCATTTAAAGAACATGTTATACTCTCCTTTACTTCTTTTTACATATTATCATATCGAGATTAAACTCATTAAATTCATTTTTGTAATTATCTATAACTCTCATGCCAAAAGTGTCATTATCATTATGTTGGTACACTATCATTCTCAAAAGCTTATGTTTGGATTTAGAGGTCTTTTAGTTCATCTTTTATTTCCCAGAAAGTATCATATATTAAATGGAGGACGTGTACTTTAGCATCAACTGCAAATGATGATGTCTCTTTTCATAGATTTTATTTTGAAATGTGTGAAAGCATTCATAAATGTCCCTACTCTTATTTCTTGGTAATTGTATACTTCGTTGCATTCTCTCCAAGTATTCATTATAAAAAAGATATGAGGACAAGTTACTGGCAGTCTGGCAGCGCAGGAATTTAGTTGGAAGGATACTGCTTCATAATTTTTTCTTCTGCAATTTGTTTTGTGATGCTTTACTCAAGCCTTGTGATCTTTCCTGGTATTCAATGCTCAAACAATTCTGATAATGAAATGGTATATTGGATGGCACAACATCTATGTAGTGTGTTTTGATAAATTTACCACGTCAAGTCATCTCAAAGTTCTAAAACATTTCCAGGACTGAGTCTGAGAAAAGTATAAAATACTTAATTTTCAAGCTCTCATCCAATAATCTCCTTTTTTGTGATGTTCCCCCAGTGCATTTCCGTTCTAGTGTTCGCACCAATAATCCAAGAAGGACCATCACTACATTTATTTATTACTAGAACTTTATAACTTGTTCTGTACCTGTAAATCTATGATTTTACAAGAGTTATGACTACTAAAAGAGATGGTTCACAAATTGAATTCAAGCTGATATTTTGCATACTTCCCCGCATCTTCATTTTCTAGTCTCTGCTAATCATCACAATTTTGTTTTTGTTTTCATATCAGAGGTTGGATCTTAGGGGTCATAGAATACGTAGTTTGAATGCTAGTGGGTTGAACCTCTCACCAAATTTGGAGGTAAGCTAATATTGTGTTGAATGCTTCATTTCTGTTCTGGAGGGGATCTTTCTTGTTTTTATTTTCCTTAGTATCATTAAACTTTTGTTTCTTACTCGCATTAAGTCATACAATCTATTCCATTGTTTACTATAACTTTTTCATCTTTTTTTCACAAACCCAAAAAAAAAAGAAAAAGAAGAAAAGGAAAGGTACATATTTCGTCTGTCAACTCAAGCAGACAGGCTTAAGTTTAATTACAACAAAAAATAAGACTATGCAATTGTGATTTGTTACCACATATTAGAGTGTTCAACTCATTCATGTGATTCTTCTGCAGCAGGTAACACTTTGTATTGGTAATTGATGTTATATACATACATTGATTTAGCTTATCTGTAATGCAGTAAGAATGTTGAGTTGTTGACATGTTTATTCCTGCAACTTCAAGGTTTATTAAACTTGGTGCTACACTTTGGTCCTATGTTGGAATGGAAGCATTTGCAGGACTTTGGATTATATAAACATTTATAGATCTAAAATCATGATGGGCTTTCAGAATGAGGGGCAGTGCTAAAGTATGATATACATTGTTAGGCCAATTCTCTAATATGTTCATGTGTTAATCTTTCAGAGTAATTGAAAAACTTAAAGATATGCTATTTTAGACGACGTCTCTTTTTCTATTTATTAGGACTCGTGCCATCAGAAGTAAAAGTTTATTAATTTATTTTTTGATTTTAAAATTTAATTTACTTTTAATATATTAAGGCCTTTTGAATATTTCTAGTTATTTCATAACTTAAACTTGTTTTTGACAGTTTGTTTATCTCAGAGACAATCTCTTATCTACTTTGGAAGGTATTGAAATACTGAAGCGGGTGAAGGTTCGTTCACAAAATGCAAGCTGTAGTTTTCATGTTTAACTTTGCTTGTTTTCCATCTATTTAGAAATCAAGGGACACTCGTTTATGAAGGAACGTGCGTGCACTTGCTCAGTTGCTACTTGCTTGTCATGAAATTTTTATGCAATTGATATCTTGGTCTATCCTTTTTTCGTGCAATTGAAGCTTGGTAGTCAATCATTATTGTTTACTCTCCAGGTCCTTGACTTAAGCTTTAACGACTTCAAAGGGCCTGGATTTGAACCACTTGGGAATTGTAAAGCCCTACAGGTGTAGTTCGGTTTTATTAGTCTATGCCAGAGTGAAAAATGTTGAAATTTCTACCTATATTTATGCAACAAGGTTCTGAAAAGTTTTAATGTTTTCTGTAGCAACTTTACCTTGCTGGTAATCAAATCACATCACTTGTAAGCCTTCCCGAGCTTCCTAATTTGGAGGTAAAGCATAAGAACTAAAATTTCAATTAATTTGTAATTTTGTTTTTGCTTCCTGCTATCCTGCTATGTTCTTCAATAATTGTTTACATTTAATATGAACTTGTATATCTATATTTTTTCCAGTTCTTGTCTGTTGCTCAAAATAGGTTAAAGTCTCTTTCTATGGCAAGTCAACCTAGATTACAGGTTTCTTTCTTCCTTTGTCTATTTGATAATAGTTGCTTCTTGTTAATGTTTTTCAATAAGCCACTTTCTGCTATTGTTTCAGGTATTAGCTGCCAGCAAAAACAAATTAACAACCTTGAAGGATTTCCCTCATTTACCAGCACTTGAGGTTAGTCATTCTATCTGCGTGCCTTGTTTCTAATAGATACACATAATCAGCTAATGTAAAATTGCTTGTGGTACAATTCAGTTGATATGCTTTTGTAGGGATTTCAGTTTAGGATCCTTGGAATATGATTTTTTTTGCTTGCACTACCCAATATACAAACGCAAACATATACATAGAAAAAATGAGCATCATAATCTAAGCTCAAATTCTTGCATATGATGCTGGATAAGTAAATCCAACAGTTACTTGGTCTTTAAACAACTACAAGTGTATTTATGAGGTATAAAATGCATATTTAGTTGAGTATCATGTCCTGTTATAATTTTAAGAAAAATGTCATTCCTGTGTTGATTGTGTCATTTCATTAATGCATTTAGCATCTGGCATATCTTATATGGAGATGATAGGTACCAGATATTTAATTTATGAGTTCCTTTTTGCGTGTTGTGATACTTCTGTATAATACAATTTTAGAGTTGCACATGCATGCTTATTGAACTATGGTGGTCTCCCTTTCAGTATCTACTGCTATGTTGTTGATGAAACCCTCTCCCCCCAAAAAAACATTGAAATAAAAGATGATCTCACATCCATGAGTTTGTAAAACATATTTGTCCTTTTCATTTTGACTTAACAAAAGTAATAGTTTCTTCTTTTAAAATTTGATGACATGACAAAGCAATATATGGGATTTTGTGATTGTTGAAGCTTCCCAAATGTTTTTCTCATTATGTTAGTTTTAGGTAACTTTTCTGATTTAATAATTAGATACATTTTCAAAGGTCTCGTTAATATTGTGAGGGGTACAATTTTTTTTAATTAATTAAACAGTTTTTTTGTCTGGTTTTGTGGGTGAGTGAAAGGGATGTGAATAGGGGTGAGCATTCGGTTATAACCGAACCGAATAGCTTATTCGGTTATAACCGAAAACCGAAAATAACACATTTTTGATATCCGAACTGATAACCGAAATAGTAGATAACCGAATTACCGAATTACCGAATAACCGAATTTATTATTCGGTTATTCGGTTAATAACCGAAATGAAAATAATATATACAACATATTATCAGCATAAAAATCTCATTACCAGAAAAAGAAAAAAAAAGCCACAGATTCTTATAAACGAAAAGGATCTAAAACGGAGCAATCAACCAAACCAAATTATTAATGGCAATTCAATTTCAACTCAAGTCAATACAGAACTACCAGATTAAACCCCCAAATCTAAAGACACCACAACGAAAACATAGAAGAACAAACTCATAGTAATAATAAAAACAGCTCAAATCTCTCTTTTATCACAATCCAGATCAGATCTAAGAGAGCTGGCCACAATCAGCAACGGTCACAGGCTTGGAGGTCCTTTCAGAACTGGATCCCGGCAGTGAAATCACCTCCCTGGCACATGAATTGGGGGATCACACGGTGGAAACTCGATCCACCGTAGATTTTTATGCTGATAATATGTTGAAAATTTGGGATTTGGGATGAAAGAGGCGAAGAGGCTGAGATGAGAATTTGGGATTTGGGATGAGAGGCTGAGAGAGGGGAGAGAGGCGAGAGGCTGAGATGAGTTTGGGAAATGAAAAGGGTTAGTGACTTAGTGCATACAACAGACTTGGGTGAATAGATAGATATAAGTATAAAGTTATTATTTTTAATTAATAAATTCGGTTATTCGGAATTTCGGATATCCGAATAGCTTAATTTTTACTCCCGAACCCGAAACCGAAAACTGAACAAAAAATCGGATATAACCGAAATTAGAAAAAAAACCGAATAACCGAAATAATTCGGTTAAAAAAATTCGGTTATGTTCAGTAATTCGGTTTTATCCGTTTTTTGCTCACTCCTAGATGTGAATCCAACAACTTAGCAACAGAAAAGAAAGACATTGAAGCGATTTTTTTCTTCTTTCTCGGTTCTTGCTTTGAGCTTAGTATGTGAAATCCACTGGTCATAGAGGTGTCAGCTTTATATTATAAAACATATTATTGTGGTTTTTACTTGCACAGACTGATGATCTATATTCCTTGGCTATTGTGACATGATGCAGCATTTACGGGTGGAGGAGAATCCTATACTTGAGATGCCTCACGTAGAAGCCGCTTCCATTTTGCTTGTTGGCCCAACGTTGAAAAAGTTCAATGATAGAGGTGCATTCTGATTTCATTTTTTTAAATCATCAGTTGTGATATCTTTGTTCCCTCAAATTGTTATTTACTTTGCATATGCTCTTACTAATTTTGTTTTTATGCATATAACAAATTGATCTGTGAGCATCTTATTCCTCTTTCTTCAACCACTTTATATTTCCTTTCCATTGAAGTACTGTAGTTCATTTGCATATCAAATCTCTATTTTGAAGACCCACCTGGAAGTTAAGTTTCTTATAATTAAAACTCACTATCTATTGTCCCTAATGCTTTGAAGATGGACAATTCTTGTAGATCTTTCTCCTGAAGAAATAGCGATTGCCAAACGTTATCCTGCACACACAGCCTTGTGCATCAGAGACGGTTGGGAGTTTTGCCGCCCAGAACATGCTGTTGGTGAGTTTTTTCGCAATTACTTGTTTTATCACCACTTAAAGTGTTTGACCTGCCTTTCCCATTGGTTCATTCACCCTTTTTAGCAATATCCATGTAATTCAAGTTTGTGCTTATATAGTTATATCTTGGATTATCAAGAAAAGAATCCATATGTCCAGTGACAACAAAAAAGGAAAGTGCAGACTGGCTACAAACATACTGCATCAACTTTTGAATTAGTCTTTGGGCTTTGCTTTGTCAGATAGCCATTAGCTGAATCACATTTCTGTGTTACTTAGATGAGGACTTTACAGTTGTATTCATGTTAGTTTGCTTGATTTGGACTAGACTCAGATAGACTCTTTTCACTAGCTACAATCTTAAGAAAATTAATTTTGAAGGATAACTTAGATCCAAAGGCTTTGACATAAACGTAGAAGGTGTTGGATCGGTTTCCATTATAACAAACAACGTTCAGAAACAAAATTTTTAGAAATAAAGATGCAAACGGCAAAAGAGTTGGATATAGCTTGTCATCTGAAACAGATAGGAATACAGGAGATGAACAAGGGATAAAAGATTGCCTTTGGGGTGTGCAGATGAAGAGGAACACCTGTGTGGGCAATGGCGGTTACTTGCCTTTTCGTCTATTGTGTTTTTTTCTGAGATGGGTACTTTTAGGGAAAGATTTACTAAGGAATTAAAGAAGTCTCCGACATGAAGGACTTGTTATATTTAACTTTTGTTTTTAGGACTATTGGGAAGCAACATGTTACTGTTACACTGCAAAATATAGCGTTCATAGGCTGGTCTTTCTCCCAAGTCTTAATTCATTCTTACTTTAAAATGTTTGTTGCTTTGTACAGACTCAACTTTTCGTTTTCTGGTCAAACAATGGGAAGATCAATTTCCTCCAGGCTACCTGCTTGAAGGAGCTTCTGTTGACCAACCGTTTGAAGAAGATTCTTGTGGCTGCCACTTTCATTTTAGCAAAGAGAAAACTGGAAGCGATGATTTTGAGTTACTCTTGAAATACCAGTGGTTTATAGGAGAGAGAACTCCTTCCAATTTTAAAGCAATACCTGATGCCACTGGAGAGGTGTGGTCTCTTTCTGTGTTTCCAGAGTTTTAATGTATTAACTAATTTGTGATTCTGATTAATTTTATGTCATGCTGATACCTCTGGTGGCCAGGTCTACTGGCCAAAGCATGACGACGTAGATAAGATTCTAAAGGTGGAGTGTACTCCTATTCTGGGAGAAACTGAATATCCCACTATTTTCGCTATATCTTTGCCAGTTTTACCAGGTAATTTTTTTATATTCTGTCTTTTGCTTATATGCACCGGAAATGATCAGTTCATACTATTTTTTTCTTCCACTTAAAATTTTGTCTTTTAGAACTATCAAATAGGTGTCAGACAGATCTTTCATGGATACCTACAATAATTCACACTTTGTCTCTGCATGCACTCTGCACTTGCGTTAATTTCACTAATCTCCCTTAAGCTTTGCATTACTCAATCTGTTATGAATTGTGTTTTAATTTTTTTGTGCATGATACTACATGCTTACTGCTAGTCTGCTAGAGCTCAGTTGTTATTGGTTGTTGCATTGTACTGTGTTGATTTTTCTTACTTCTGTTTTTCTAAAGGAACTGGATATCCAAAAGTTTTAAAGATTGATGTGCATGGGGAATTAGTGGAGGGAAACATAATTAGGGGTTATGCAGAAGTTGCATGGTGTGGCGGGACTCCGGCAAAAGGTGTTGCAAGGTAATATCCATTCTTAGGTTGCACAGTGTATAGATCAATCTTTCGAATTAATATAGTCGCTGAAAAGGCTATTATGGATTGCTAACGAAGTGTCAAGAATGTAGAATGTTATTTCGCAGTGTGCACTTGGACAGAATAGTCTAACTTCTTGCTCCTCATTTGCCAGCTGGCTAAGGAGAAGATGGAATAGTAGCCCAGTAGTAATTGTTGGGGCGGAAGACGAGGAGTATCGGTTGACTCTAGATGATATTGGTTCATGTTTGGTTTTTATGTACACCCCAGTAACAGAAGAAGGTGCCAAAGGGGAGCCTCAATATGCAATCACAGATTATGTAAAACAAGGTGGTAGAAATAAACCTGTCCATATATTGCTCATCGTTTTCTGGTGACTTAATTATAGCAATTTCAAGTGTTTCCATAAGTTATGAAATCAGAGCAAGTATCACTGATTCATATATGTTGGCCTACATCATTGTAAGAATGTTGAGATGGCTGCAACTACATGTTATTATGATACTTAAAATACATGTCCAGTTGAAATGTATCATTGAAATTCTGGGCATATCATTTTTGTATTTAGATTTTTGCCTGAACATGTATGAAGCTATCAAAAATATGTTTCACTAGGGTCTTTATTACTTTTCTCGTTTGTATCATTATTCTTGATGCTTATATGTTGAACATCATTTGACATCTTAGCGACACTGTCAAATTATACTTGTATATGACAATTTAATTACATTACTTGAAAAGTATTACTGCTGTGATGTTGTCTAATAGCCCATAAGGGATAATTTGTTTTGGGATTTTGGTTTATAGAACCAAGATATAACTTTCTTTGTGTTATTCACTTTTTATTATTATCAGGAAGTGATGCTCTTGTGTTTAAGAATTTTTTAATATGTGATATATTGTGTGGAGTCTCATGATAAATGAGTTGAGTTGAGCCTGACAATTGGCAAGTTCTTTTAGTGGTGGTGATGCAGGTCACCACATTTTGTTGAGTCCTTTGATTTATAAATGAATGTTAAATTTTAGCACCAGATCTTTTTCAGGATAATGAATGATGGACCCAATGTTGCTCAAGATTAGCTTAAGTTTTTTCTTCATAAGAGGGGGAGGGGGATTCAATGTCACATCTTCTCCATCTCATACCAAATAAAAGTATGGGTGTCACAACATGTTGTTCTGTCAGTTGCTATAATAAATTAATGCTGTAATTTAGCACCAGAACTTTTTTCAGGATGAATGAATGACGGGCCTGATGTTGGTCTAAATTAGTTAAATTGTATACAGCACAAGAGATCTCCTTCATTTATTACCAAGTAGTTCTCTATTCTTCTCGGGCACAATTTGTAGCATTAACATGCAACTATGTAAGCATATAAACCCTTTTCTTTTAATTTTAATATTTGGCTTTCATTAGGTACACTTTTACTTGGCATGGGGGGTAGTTCCAGCCCAGACTTCATAGATATTGTGTATATTTCCTTCGCTGTTATTATCGTAAAGCATAGTGAAGTTCAACATATAGCACACTCCCACATACATATCTACCTTCACCACATTTAAGTATAACTCACTTTTTACTTTATCACTTTTCTCTTGTTTTTCCTTCTAAAGGATCAGTTGTTTCCCTTCTTTTTCCAAAATTTGAAGGTTTTTCTTGCTCATCCCTTTCACAGCTAGGTAAAAATACTTATCTAGCGAATTCTTTTCTTATTGCAGCTCCTCCATCAGTCAATAATGTGCAAATTGTTGGAGATGTTGTTGAAGGAATTACCATTAGAGGAGTTGGCGAATACTTCGGGGGAAGAGAAGGGCCCAGCAAATTTGAGTGGTTGCGTGAGAATAAGGATACAGGGTTAGAATTCTCCTTTCCGATTCTCCTTTCTTGTGAGGTTTTAGCATCTCATTTTCCTAAAATGCATGGCGTCATATTATTAATAAATTTTATTTTCTTTTTGCAAAAGAAATAGCCCAAGGTTTAAACTTTAAAACACTTCTTGACTAATGCTACATTCATTTTTTCAGGAGAAATATTAGCTTAAAGTGTTAATAAGAAACATTTATTTTGTCTTCCTTTTTCATTTGACAGAGACTTTGTGTTGGTATTGACTGGTACGACTGAGTACACTTTGACCAAAGAAGATGTTGGTCAGCGCTTGGCTTTTGTTTATATACCTATGAATTTTGAGGGTCAGTACATCTCCTTCTATTCTGTTGAAGAAGTTACGCGTATTCTTATGATGCAGCATGCTCATAGATTCTTTGATCTACTAAATAATGCACTGAGATTATTCATGTAAAATTTATTAATTTACAATTACAGGACAGGAAGGAAAATCTATGTCGGCAATGTCTCAAATAGTCAAACAAGGTAATTCAAATTGATGTCTACAACTTATTAATTCATGTTTTGGGATGTTCGTTGCATATATTTTTTAGACATTCAGGAATGGTGAGTAGATATTGGTCACATGCTCTTTATCATCCTCTAACTTGAGAGAACGTAATCTACTTTCTATATAGGATATAAATTTTCAAACGTATATAAATCTCTACAACAATGCTCTAGTCTACATGCATCTTATTATGCCACTTATGTAATAAAATGACTATTACCCTACTATTGTCTTATTATTGTGTAAAAAAGTAGGATTTTAGACATTTTTTGGCTCTTTATTTTGGAAATTGTATATACTTACAAATGGAAAGATATATACATATCTGTACAGTGCTATCTTTATCCTTTAATGTTGTTCTCTTAGATGTTTTCTGTTTGATGGTTTTAATTTATGGTTTTGCCATAAATTATCTTTTAGCTGTAATTAAGGGTACCGGAGTTCCATTATGTTGCAATGGTTACTTAAATCCTTTTGTTGTGATGATTTTATGCTGATGCAATTTCCAGCTCCCCCAAAAGCAACAAATTTGAAGATAATTGGTGACTTTAGGGAGGGAAGTAAGGTTACCGTGACTTGTAATGTCAGCGGAGGTACTGAAGGATCTAGCAGAGTGCAGTGGTTTAAAACAAGTTGTTCAATATTTGAGGGCGAGAATGGTCTTGAAGCTGTTAGCACGTCAAAAATTGCGAAGGTAGTAACTGATGCTTATATTTGGCACATATGACATCTTCTATCTTGTATTTTTGAGAAATAACCTGAATTAGCTTCTGCTTTGTGTAGGCATTTCGAATACCTTTAGGAGCTGTTGGCTATTACATTGTTGCGAAGTTCACACCTATGACTCCGCATGGTGAGTCTGGCGAACCGGCATATGCCATATCTGAAGGAGCAGTTGAAAGTAAGTAATACATGAGTGTTTATATGTAATGCTGAACCTGGAATAAGGGAAAACAAGAGATTAATATTTACAACATTTATTTGGTTCAACACATGTATGTTATCAATTCTTATTAAATAAAAGCTTATTTACTTGTTGCTGTGATTAAATGAAGGGTGTTTTTGTTATTGAACTAGAAATCTTGTGTTACACTTCATATGATAATTGTAGTGAATAATAATCTTCCAAGTGCCCCGGAAAGTAATTTTATTAAATGATTACCTGGATTAACTACAAGGACTTTTGACACTTAGGAAACATAGACCAAACTCGCAAATTAGAGACTGTGGATTTCTCTGCAAGTCTTTCTAACATTGTTATGTGTTTGCGTGTGTGAATGTGATTGGGAAAACTACCTGCATCACAATTTATCTTGGTTTTAGTCCATTCTAAATAGATGCGATGCCATTAATGTTTCTGAATAGATATGTATAGAAAGTCCTTTCAAGCTACAAATTTTTTAACTGGCTGAACTTTTATTCTTGCTTTTTGGTTTCCTCGTTATTCTCTCAATGATTTCAGCAATATAAATGCTAGTAACATGTACTTATAATCTTTGCAGCTCTTCCCCCAAGTCTAAATTTCTTATCCATCACCGGTGATTATGCTGAAGGCGGAATACTGACTGCTTCTTATGGGTACATAGGGGGGCACGAAGGGAAAAGTATATACAATTGGTATATTCACGAGGTATACACAATTTTTTATTGCAGCTTACTGGTCATATATAGGTTATTTGCACGGCTAAGAAAGAAAAATAGGTGGAAACTTCAGTCAACTTTGGAACTCAAATTGCATGCTACATAAAATCAATTCGAATATGGATAAACTTTTTCTATGATCGTTATAGTTGGATTAGTTTCAAAGATTGCTCTTAAGAAGATGTACTATGAATGCCCTCATAAGGTGCTGGCAAGTAAATATATTCTCTACCTTTTTTGGATATTCATTTCCACCTTTTCATGGTGAAATGTAGGAATTTAAAGGACCTACCAGTCGTTGAAACTTGAAAGCAGTACAGCTTCTCACACATAGAATATTATTTTAATATTTTTTGTGGGTTGCGCTAACTCAACTCTTTTATGTGGTTTTCAAGATAACGTTATTTGTGATGATATACACAATACCCCCCTGATAATTCGATTGAAGATAATTTCTAATTAAGTTAAAGTCTCCTGGTATCTGTGTGCATGTTTTGATGGCATTTTTATGATGATCAATCAATCATTTGGAAAATTTGGTTTAATATATTTTTGATAGATATTTGCTCTCTCTGCTCATATGGTCCACGGTGTTGTCAGGTTGAAACTGATTCAGGTACTCTAATACCTGAGGTTTCGGATTTTCTTCAGTATCGTGTTAACAGAGATGCCATTGGTAAATTCATTTCCTTTACATGCACGCCAATACGTGATGATGGGATAGTTGGTGAGCCAAAAACTTGCATGGGACAGGAGCGTGTTCGTCCAGGTACTTGCATTTCCCTCATCTTTAAGTTGTATTTATGTACATAAAAATTTATTGGTGTTGCATACAAAAGGCTCATGAGATGGGAAATAACACATTTGTTAAGGAAAAAGAAGTATAAATGTTTACTGCATGTTTTCTTAAAGAAAAATGATGCAGTAGGTGTAACTATCTAGATTTTTAACCCTTTGTTTTTGAGGATATTTTTCACTTACTATTTGAACTTTAACCCCCTTATTTAAAAAGTCTGAGAAAATCGTAATAACATTTTTGAAATGTATCGAAAGGTTTATACGTGTTCTCCTTTCTTATTTTTTTTTCCACCCTATGTAAGTAGAAATTTTAAATGCTAATATTTTAATTTGATTAGACATTGGACAAAAAGAAAGTGCAATTGTTCCATACTACATCCCTCTTTTTGGTTACTAGAAAAATTTGGATGGTTTACCAGATAACTGAGTGGCGCATTGTCCTTCTAGCATGTTTAGCAATGTTTGCGAACACATATACAAACGAGAGGCATTATAGTGGTGTTTTTTTGGTAGGTAACATTAGAGTGGTCTGCAAAGTTTGGAGAAAATTTCACCGACTGCAACACCCAATCTTCACTGAATACAAGCATACCTTAGAATATTTTCTGTTTCACTAAGTCTTTCTTTCGCATGAACGCTCATCGTATAATTGGTTGTGGTCTATAGATGACTATGATATGCTATTTTTACAATAACTTAATGTAAAACACCTTAAGTTCGTAGATTGATTATGCATTACTCAGCTACTGAATTTTTGGGCTGTTCTGTATATAATCTATTAATCTTCTATGTATATTAAAGCGACTATTCTTTGAGCATAATCATCTATCATAATCCAAAATCCAAATAGCTAATTAGGGAATCCTGGCATTGCTTCATAAACTGAATTCTAACTGATCATCAGGTAGCCCAAGATTGCTCTCTCTACAGATAGTTGGAGTTGCAGTTGAAGGCACTAAACTAAGCGTTGACAAAAAATATTGGGGTGGTGATGAGGGAGAGTCAGTTTTCCGCTGGTTCCGGGTATGATAATATTAGTACATTCTCTTCGTGCCTTGTTTCTCATTAAATTAGACTCCATAGTTATCATTCCATTTATGTTTTTAATAATCAGAAGATTCTTGACTAAAACTGCAGTCTGACAACACTAAGTGCTTCATATATTTAATATCATTACGATTTATTCTGCACTGCCAAAAAACCTCCTTCACTGAAATGTTTATTGCAGGCTAGTTCAGATTGCAACCCGAGTGAAATTAACGATGTTGCCACTACTTCGTACACGCTCTCAGTTGATGATATCGGATTTTTAATATCAGTTTCATGTGAGCCTGTCAGAACTGATTGGGCTCGTGGTCCTACCGTGCTATCTGAGCAAATTGGACCAATTGTGCCTGGTAACGTGCTAAAGAATTTTCAACATCATGTTTTGATGATTTCTTATTCAAGAACTGATCAGTTAATTTTCTAATTTCTTTTTGCTACTTTGGGCCGAGTGGTTGGCATAGTTGTTAAGGCGTCGTCCAGGCGATGAAAAAATGATACGGCGATGGGCGCCTTGAGGTGGAGCTGCTAAGGCGTGCTCCTTGAGATGCTTTGGGATGCCTTGGCGACGCCTTAACAACTCTGTCCCAATCAAAATATTTACAGTTCTGATCCATTAACCCATGACTCATCGATTAAAAACCAGGGAGAAAGGAAATAAAACCCTAAAAAACTTATTAGTAATCGGATTCGACACATCTTTCTCAGACTACATATTTGTGATGCTTGCAACTTTATTTTCTATGTGGTGTTTGTTGAATTCCTCATTTATTTTACTAATTTTTAATATCAAGTGTTTTGTTTTTGGATTGTTATTGCCAAGTATTTACATAATTATGCCTTTAATGTTATTCCATAGTGTTATGTTTTGAGTTTTAATGCATATGAAATTTTATTGCCAATATACTTGTTAAGTAAAATAAATAATATATTAATTGCACATTGTAAACGATTTGTTGTCATACGGACGCCATGGCGGTCGCCTAGGCGTCCAGGCAGTCGGCTACCGCCATGACTCGCCGTGGCGCCGTGACAACTATGGTGGTTGGGCCAGCAAGGCTTAAGGTTGCTAGATAGATGATGGAGATGAAAAATATTAATTTTTCTTTTGAGAATCATTACGCTTAAATCTTTTTGTATCTTGTTCTCTGATACTACATTTTATCACAGGGCCACCAACTTGCCATTCACTTGAATTTCTGGGAACACTGGTAGAAGGAGAACGCTTGAGCTTTATTGCATCTTATAGTGGAGGGTGAGACTTGTGAACCATCTTCCTTAGGATGACCTGAGCTTTTTCCACATTATTATGGATGTTGTTTATTTAGTCAAAGCTATTCATTGGTGATTCAGGGAAAAAGGAGACTGCCTCTTTGAATGGTTTCGAGTGAAGGATAATGGTATCAAGAAGAAACTAGATGCTGGTGGTATGATTTATCCACTTCAAAATTTTATGTTGGTAGTCTGCTTTTACTATCTGATTGGTCATAGTTGAAAAAGTATATATTTTCTTACCAGAGTATTTAGATTTAACTTTTGAGGATGTGGGAGGAAGTGTGGAACTTGTCTATACACCTGTTAGAAAAGATGGAGTCAAAGGAAGTCCAAAGAGTGTTGTATCTACTCCAGTTGCTCCAGGTAAGTAGTTTTCCATTTTGAAATATCCAACATACATATAAGTGGTAAATAAATTGTTTGATATTTGTATATTGATCATATGTATTTAAATTATAGAAATGTTAGTAGCAAGTTAAATTAGGTAGTAGGAAATCTATAATTTTTGAACTGGCCCTTAAGGACACCTGGCGGCTGCTTTATAACTGTAATTCACTAAGAAGAATGTGATTTCTTTTGTTGTATTTGTCTGACTTGTTGATAATTATATTCACACGAAAATATTAAAAGTCCATGTCTAGTTAAGTTCATTTTCGTTGTATTTGTTTGAGTTAATTGATGATTAAATTCATATGAAAATATGATATATACATGTCTAAAAAATATGCAAATATGAATTTTACGTTTGAATGTGTAGCGAATTTCAATATGTGCACATTAGTTATCTATCATAGAAGAGAAAGATTATAATTGTTAGCATTTCCAACTTAAGTAAATAGGTTATGGAATTTTGGATCTGGGTACACGATTACGCAACTAATGAAGAAAATTGATGAAATATATTTTGTCAAGTAGTTTTAATAAAAAGGTAAATGAAAACAACTTGATTAAACTGGTGTTGGTACCTTTTTCTATAAGTTGATTTGCTGAATTGTGATCCGTTAACACTTAAATAATTCTATGTAGGAACGATACCTTACTGTGTTACTGTTTGTCTAATTTTATTACTTAGGAAATACACGTAAGTATATGTGATCGACTAGTAATACAGTAGCAAGTAAGGTATCGTTCCTATATAGAATTATTTAATAATTATTTACTAATTACTAAAATTATATCAAATTAATTCTTATCTAAACAATTGATTTAGAAAAATAAAATCTAATTAAAATTAACAACTAATTTATTATAAAGACAAGGATTAAATTCAAATTAAAAGACTTAAGATAACAATTTCCCCTACTATTTATTTAAATAGCTTTACTCCCTTTTTAATTAATTAATCATATAGAATCGTTAACTGAGAATTCTTAATTATTTATAAACCTCTTGGATTGTCATATAAAAATATATTGTCTAATTAAATCTCTATATCCTATGAGATTTAAATTAGACAATGATTTAATATCAGATTCTCTCTTTGGTTACATAAGAGATATAGGTATATTCCTATTCTATATACGAATCATGAATTCCATCCCATACAGAATACACAAACATATGCTATCATATTCAGATCTAAACCTATAATCCATCTCCCAATTTCATATAAATTATCACATTAATTACTATCAAGTTAATTAATACATGAGTGCACAAAATATGATAAACGATTCATATATAATCAAATAATAATAAAAAGGAAGCAAATTAATTCAAACTACACATTGGGTTCCAATTGTAATTTTAATTATAAATTTAGCTCATAATTGAAAAATAAATCAAATTAATTTGATAATCCATCATGTTCAAAATACAAAAATTAAAGGAATATGGAAGAAATAAGAATTTGTATTTATGTGCGATCTTCACTTTGGCCTTCAATCCTTGCAATACTTCCTTTGACTTCTTCAGATCTGATGAAAGCCTTGCTTCTAATTGTATACTCCTAACTATTCTAATCTCTTCTAATTATGTACCTCATATCATGTATTTATAGGTTACAAGTCCAATCCCTAACATATGTAGAGAAACAAATCCAATTGAGAGTCAAAAACATGCAAAAAAAACCCGCGTCAAATCTTGGTATGACCACGACACCGACGTTGCAGCACTGATTTTCTGATGGGATGGCGCTGCAGCGCCTGAAATGAACTAGGAAATGGCGCCGCGACGTCAAGCTGTTTGTTGGTAAAAAAGCCATAACTTTTGATTCGTGAAGAGTTACAGGACGTGCCACCTATCAAATCGAAGCTCTAGACGAACTCTACAATAAAATTCAAGTTTCAAGTTAAGAAAAGTATCAAACTTGGCGTCAAAAGCCCTTCCATTTCCCCTTCCTTTTCTTTGCTTGTATATTTTAATCCAAAAGATGTCCGAATTGCCCTTTTTTATTTCTTCCTACAAAATAAACATAAAAACAATACAAATACATAAAAATAACTTAAAATACTTGAGATTTAAGAACTTGCAAATTCTCAAGTTAAATGATACTCAATTTATAGGTATAAAACCCACTTATCAAATACCCCCAAACTTAAATCTTTGTTTGTGCTCAAGCAAAACAAAAACAAAAAAAAAGTAAAACACAGGACTTTAAAATACAACTTCCTCGAACAATGAATTAATTTGAATATCAAAATTTGGCCTCAAAGATTCTTTAAATAATAACTCGAGCAAAACTTCAAAATCATGCATTGTCTAAAACTCAACATAATTATTAGCCTTACTTTACTCTTATCCTTTATGTGTGTGTGAATTCATATGTATCAAACTAATCAAAACTTAGATAAGCTCATCAAATCAAATGCCTGAAATCAAAGCTCTATGTTTATTTTTACATCACTCTCTACTAATACAAGTAAATATAAATTAGAAGATCAAAAGGTTTTTTAATACATTAAACACACTAGGATTATTAGAACATTAACCACATACCTTCCCAAGTATACACTAAAATCCGCTAGCAAGATTTTTTTTCCTTTTCTCGGGGAGTGCATTTTATGTTCCATCTCACCAGCGAGTGCGTTTTTTGCTCCATCTCGCTTCTTGCACGTGTTTATGAGTGAGTGCGCTTTACGTTTCATCTCAACTCGCCACATGACCTATTTTTTTCCTCTTCTTTTTAACTTGAGAAAGATCAATCAGTAAACAATCCTAAAAAAATTACCTTAATCATTTCCCTTAAATTATATTTTACCTCATATTTTACTTCAAATAATATTCAAATAAGATATAGTTTCAAAATATCTTCCATAAGCATTTAACCAAATAAACTTCCTCTAAATTAAATATAGCTCAACAAATGGATATGTGCATAAAAGTAAAGGATTTCAACATAGTAATAACCAATAAAAAAATAAAAATTCAGACCAAGCTAAATCCATCAGTCTATCGAGAACTATTAAATAATCAATCAAAATTTATCATTGACCAAAAATTTTAAATTCAAAATTTTCATTGCCCGAGAGACTCATCCTAAAAACAATACTACCCCATTTTCATAAGAAATACGATTACACTTAGCATGCGCAACAAGTCTTTAAACCTTATAGTTATCCCAAGTGGACGAGTTGTGTCTCGTGAGGGTTTGCAGTGAATATACCCACAAAATTCAAATTTCACAATAAAATCTTTGATATTGACATAAAAACAAAACGTAGAGAGACCTCCAAACTTGAAACTGACATTATCCTTAACGTAAGCAATAAAAAAAGAGGTCAACTGTTGCTATCCGCAATTGTCTTCTACCATTTGCTAAGATGCATGACCTGAAAAACAAAACAAAACAAAATATCAAAACCTATAAAAATACACTAATAAAACTAAAACTAAAAATTACTACTATGAAATCTAATGAAATCTTTGGTTCGACATCTGTTGGTAAAAAGGCCAAACTTTTGATCCGGGAAAAGTTACGGGACGTGTCACCTATCAAATCGAAGCTCTCGACGAATTCTACAAAAAATTTCAAGTTTCAAGCCAAGAAAATGTATCAAACTTGGCGTCAAAAGCCCTTCCATTTTCCCTTCATGCCTTTGCTTGTATATTTTAATCCAAAAGATGTCCGAATTGACTTTCCTTGCTTCTTCCTACAAAATAAACACAAAAACAATACAAATACATAAAAATAACTTAAAATGCTTAAGAACTCGCAAATTCTCAAGTTAAAAGATACTCAATTTATAGGTATAAAATCCATTCATCAATTACTTGTGAAGTCTTTAAACTCAAATAGAGAAGCATTCAAACGTTTCTGGGCTTTCGTACAGTCCCCTCAAGGCCTCAACATGAACTGTGCATCTTAGCATGACTGATATATTGGAAGATATAAATTGTCCTTTAGTATTTTATTACAGTTGAGTAGAAATTGCTAGTGCAATCATGATGGTAAATTTATCATATAAACCAATAAACCAGCAACTGTTGCTCACATACCATGCCCCTCATGGCTCAATGGTAAAAAAACTACTCATAAGGCTTGGGTGCATGAGGTCTTGGAATCCATTCTTGTCAAGAGTAAGAATGTTAAAATTTCAGTCAAATAACAAAAAAAAAACTGTTGCTCGAATCACATTGTTGTTGTCTATGGCTTTTTCTTGATAAGTTGATATCCACAATTATAAAATTCTCTATTCACTGTCCACAATTGTTTTTGCTACAGCTGCTCCTATTGGTGTGGACCTTGTAATTCCTGATTGTTATGAGGAAAAAGTGGTTGTTCCTCAAAAGATATACTTTGGAGGACAAGAAGGTGATGGAGAGTATATTTGGTACAGAACAAGGATTAAACTTGAAGAATCTGCGCTTAGGGACATATCTAATGCTTGTGAGGATGTTGTCATATGCGGAAATTCATTGTAAGTCTGGTTCAGTTTGAATTCTTTCCAGAACTGAAGTATCCTTTTAGGTAATAAGCTCCAGCACCTGTTGTACTATTGTGACAGAATGTACACACCGTCGTTGGAAGATGTGGACGCTTATTTGGCTTTGTATTGGCTGCCAACTCGTGCAGATGGCAAATCTGGAAAGCAACTAGTATCGATTACAAACTTGCCAGTCAGTCCTGGTATATTTTTATTTCTCTATCTGAAGTCTAGCAAGTCTACAGGTGCAAACTCACCTATTTGTCCTCTTGATCATTAGAAATAAATAAATCTATCCCAAAACATTGGTCAATTTGTGATGCCGCTACGACATCTAAGCAGGCTGCTACTTCAGTAAAATTCGAATGTAGTAGCCTATAGTGTCTTTTATATTAATTTCATCTAAAATTCTGCATGTTATATGTTCTTTACAAACTCTTGAAATGTTTGAGACGTTCCTGTCGTTCACAAGAGTTACTTTTGGACAAGGCATGCTGAACTACAAGGAATCTTCAATTATTATCCCTCTAATATTGCATGTATTTTGAGTGTTGTAATTGCGGCTCTCCTTTGAAATTAATCATGCTTTATGTTTCCTGTTGTTCAGCTTTATGAATTATTTTCTTGATGTGGGCGTGTAATAATGTAACAGCTCAACCAGTAGTTTCCAATGTTCATGTGAAGAAGGTTTCTTCAACTACTTATTCCGGGAAAGGAAAATACTTTGGTGGTTATGAAGGACCAAGCATTTTCAGCTGGTATAGAGAAACTAATGAGGGAACAATCATTCTTATCAGCGAAGCTAATTCTAGAACTTATGAAGTTACAGATGCTGATTACAATTGTCGTCTGTTGTTTGGGTAACGATTCCTCTCTATATAATGTCATGCTATTTGTCTTTCTGAGTTATCATGGTAGCAGTTTGTTAAAGAATTTACTGGAAACATGCTTGCAAACTACTCCGTTTGTCTGGGTTTAAGTGACCCTTTTTTGTTGAGTGTTTGTGGCATGGATTTTAAGACCGACGGAAAACCTATTTATATATTATAGTCATCACCAGCCAAAGACTGCAGGCTTTTGAAGATTCTCTGTGGTCATTAATCTTCTTGTTAGTTCAATTCAACAAATGAAGCCAATATTTATCTTTCGCTGATATTTAGACCATAACCCAACATTGCCTTTTAGACCATAACCCAACATTGCCTTTTCTTGTCGCAGATACAGATTATCATCAAAAACTCTCTCTCAGTTACAATATTTATGATATCCATTATTGAATCAATTAAAGAGGCTTTAGTATTAATTGCATTAGTCGCAGTTTCTAGCAACTATTCTATCAGTTGCTTATTTTATTTTACTGTCACAATTATCATGAATTCTGCTGCATACTTGATGTAATTTTAAACTTTGTTCTGTGCATCCCCAGGTATACCCCAGTTCGCTCTGATTCTCTTGTGGGAGAACTCAGATTATCTGTGCCAACTGATTTTATTCTCCCTGGTACTCATCACATCTTGCTGTGCAACAGCTTACTTTTGTAATATAGCCATATGTTGTTTATAACTAGTGTAGACTCTGAAACAATTTAGACTTTCGTTTGTTGTTCTAGCTTATTAGGTACTGGACATGCACCTTGTATGCTCATCGAATCTAAGTTTTTGTTTTTACCATACTTTTAAGGGTATTGATACTTTATAAGACGTTCTTCTAATTATATTGGATTTTCTTTTACCTTTGAAATATTCTGATGATTGTGGCTTATATTAATTTTATCTACATTGTTGTAAACTACCCTGATTTTTTGACTACATACAGTCGGAACTCTCTGTTTGTTTGGTCAGCTGCTTTAGCTGGTGCATCAATTCTACATACTGCCTCCATTCCAATGGTTATCGTTAGTCTATTTAATTACAGATTTTTAGGTTTGCCTAAAACACATATTGCACCTTTTTTTTACTTCATTTATATAAATCTGTGCTGAAATATACAAAAAAAGCCTATCTCATAGATTAGACAGGGAGAGTAGATGTTCTATACCTTCAAGATTGAAATTGCATCTTATGTCCTAGATGGTTGCTTGTTCACTGCATCATTTATCACTTTTTCAACAATTATTTTCTAAATTTTAGTTGCTTTTAATTCTCGTCTTAATGAGAGCAATTAGTAATTACATCATGTTCCACTAAAAGGTGCATAATCAGTTTTTTGTAATTTTCTGATAATTCCGTTCCTATATAGTGTGTTATGGATTGTTGTCTAATAATTAAATTGCACTACAGAGCTTCCAAGAATTGAGATGCTCGCCCTTACCGGTAAGGCCGTTGAAGGTGACGTACTCAGTGCTATTGAAGTAATTCCAAAGAGTGAACCACAACAGCATGTTTGGGGCAATTACAAAAAAGATGTTCGATACCAGTGGTATAGCTCTACACCATACAGTTCACCACACATCGTGTTTTTAATGCTTTGTATCAATAAGCAATTTTGTGAATCTTAAAGCAATAATTTAACATGTTGAGGACAAGATATCTAGAATGTACTACATAATTTTGAGTGACAAACTTATTTATTTATTTAAATATTTATGTTTTATCTTTTTGAAATGTTTAATAACCTATATTTAATAAATTAATATATTATTTGATTTATGTGTGAGCCAAGTTCAGCCGTGAGGATACCTCAACTTATGCAACTTGTTTCGTATGGAGTTATACAGAAGATGTACAAAGCTTATTCTTTGGTCTCTCATATATGATCAACATGGACATCAGTTAGATGCACAGTTCTGATATTACATCATACTGTCATCCGATTGCTATCTTGAAAATACACACTCGTACTTATTACCATAGAAACTCAAGTATTTTTTGATGTTAGATCTCATTCTGTCCACCTACTGTAGCTATTCTTTTGTTTTCAATAAACAGGGCTGGGGTCACTGCCAAACCCCCACCCACTATAGTGGTGTTTCTTTTAAAAGAAAAAAAAGTTAGTTTTCAAAAATCTCATTCAATCCACCATGAAATTATATACGGTACCAGCCAAGCCTCACAATGTTTGGCATATTTTGTAAAAGCAACTTTTTGCTAGCTCTACGAAGAATTTGTAAAATAATTTTAATTACACAAGATCTTTAGTGGGATATTATATCCATTTTCCTTTTTTGTCATGTGACATAAAGTTTGATGCAGGTTTTGTTCATCTGAAACGGGAAATAGCAATTCCTTTGAGCTATTACCATCACAACGTTCTTGCACCTATAAATTGCGTTTGGAGGATATTGGTCGGCGGCTGCAATGTGAATGCATTATGACTGATGTGTTTGGAAGGTCAAGTGAACCAGCGTATGCCGAAACAGCTACTGTTTCACCAGGTCTTTAGACTCTTCTGTAAAAGTTACTTACATTTGTGAAACTTATTAACCAAAATTTGAATTTCAACAGAAAAGGTGTGTCTGCAGCTGTTATTTAAAATCTGATTTTAGTTCACTTCACATTATGTGCATGGTCGGCATTGTATACAAATACCCTAGGATGGGAATCAAATGTGCACTTGATTTAAATATATAAACATAAAGATGGTCTAACAAATTTGCACTTCTCCAGAAAAAAAAGAAAAAGAAGAACAATACAGAATGTAATTTCATGGTCCTTATGCCTGAAACAGATACATAATACATAGTTCATTTGTATTACATAAAAGTATACATTTTATCTTGCAAGAGGCCGTGGAAGAATTTTCATCACGTTGTTTTACTCTCTCTTTTACAAATTACAAATAGTTTTCCTCTTTTCTCCCTCAATGCTTGGTTGGTTATTGCCTATTGGTATCAGCAAGTACCTATTGTTGTCATCATCTTTACTATAGTCGTTATTTTCTTCTCAATGTTTTTGTTTCTTTTCAGGGATTCCTAGAATAGATAAGCTGGAGATTGAGGGTAGAGGCTTCCACACTAACTTGTATGCTGTACGTGGCATCTATAGCGGAGGGAAGGAGGGAAAAAGTAGAATCCAGTGGCTTAGATCAATGGCTGGAAGTCCAGATCTTATCTCTATTCCTGGTATGCTTGTTTTTTGATTTGATCTATGTTACATGGACTTGGCAACTCCTACAAGGATCTTTAAAAGGCACGACAGGGACACCCCTATTCTTAGAAATTTTTGGTTCATTTTCCACCAAATTTCCGTGTCAAACATCCGCACCCATACCTATGTCGTGTAATGTCGACATGGGTACTAATAGAGAAGAGTTCATGTAACATAGGATTTGATCTTATAATTGAGGAATCATTATATAATATTTGGTTGGCTTTATTATTGTTTCACTTGCATGAATAACTAAATATGGAAACAGAAACATAAGTGGTTAGGACTTACCATTTGTAAGAGAAAAGCGTCACTACATGCCCCATTATATGGAACAAGTGATAAACAACCTGTACTTAACACCTCTCTCTACCTGAATCTATTATAACATGTTTATTGTGCTTTTAGGCTTGTGTTCTCAGGCACCTATAGAGTATGTATAGATACAAGATGATAATGGCTGCCGTAAATCTTCCCTTCACTTGTGTCCTTTTTATCATCTACAGCACTCCTACATCAATATTTTGTATGTTTCAGGGGAGACTGGAAGGATGTATGAAGCTAATGTTGATGATGTGGGGTATAGGCTGGTAGCAATATATACTCCTGTAAGAGAGGACGGAGTTGAGGGACAACCTGTTTCTGCATCAACAGAGTCAATTGCAGTTGGTAAATTTGAACGTCTCATCTTTTTTTATCTTCATATCTCCTTTTGCTTTTATTGTACCATATATATTATGGTTGTCATCAGTTGCATATTTACCATATAGTGAACTGTTGTGGCAATTACATGCTTTTATATTTTCCATTGAAACAATGACCTAATTATCTTGAAATTTGCATACTTTTGAGACTTTTCTGTGCTTTTAATTACAGATATGCCATATCTTAAATTTAAAGTTGCTTTATTTCTGGATCATTATTTCTATTAAGTACTGTAATCTTGTTATCAGTATTACAAAATGCTCTAGGCATGAGTCACCTTTCAACGGCATAATTCACATAATACTATTTGTTTAATTTATTGGTTTTTCTGTGAACAATGGTTTTATAGTTTTGCACTTTTTGATTTATTTATTTATTATTTTTTTTTTTGATAACCAGTCTCAGATCGAGTAAATGAGATAAGATAAGTGGTTTAAAGGATTTGATCACTGTTTACTAGTAAAATGGGTTTAAGCATTTTTTTTCTTTTCAAAGTGCTGCTTATTTCTATTGGTAAAATACATTGACACAAATAGAATGTTTAAACTATAAACTGAAATCTCTGTAATAGCTGTGTCAACTATAGTTTATTCCCCATTAATCATATTAGTTAGACAGGACATCTTTTCTCGACTAATGTTTCAGATAACTAGATGATCAGCTTGATTATTTTCATATGCCGAGAATGATCATTCTTGTCTTTGCTTGATGAGATCTGGTATGAGGTTAAGAAATGTATATGCATAGACTAAACAAGAGGATATATGAATGTGTCAGTCAGATAATAAATTACGGGACAGTTGATTAGGAGTAAGGCCAAGCATAATATGTAAAACAGGTTAGGGAGCATAATATGGAGCTGCTGTCGCCTGTCAATTTCTAATATAGTAAGCTTCTTGATTCATGTTTTGTTTTCTGCAATTATTTTGCATGTGATCTACTTGCAGAGCCTGATGTTCTTAAAGAAGTGAAGCAGAAGCTTGATGGTGTCTCATCAGTGAAGTTTGAGGTGTGAATCTGTTCCTTCTTTATTTTATTAATTTTTGCGAAGGCATCCACAGGTACTACCCTTACAGTGTGCACTGGGTCACACCAGTTCCCAAAGTGCTTCGTGTTCTTCTAATCATGTTGGAGTTTCTCCAGTATGTTACTTCTTTTGTCTTTGTCTTCTGAACTCTTAAATGCTAATGTCGCAGCATGATTTAATTTGAACTGTCAAAAACTCATACTCTCGGCTCACATTTAGAGCTATTGCTTTTGAGATTAGTAATTTACATACTCGATTCTTTTATATGTGGGTGGTTATATTTAGTTACAAAATATTATCCTTTTTATTGCGGAAGGTCTTTCCATACTAAAAAGTTGACATCTATAGAAGGTCTTGTGTAAAATGTCACTCGCCACAATTTTTTTCTGAAAGACCCGACACGATGGAAACAAGGCCGCCTTTAGAAGGGCCTTGACAGCCCTCCAAAAATTTTTCATATCTATTTCTTATTTTTCTTTTTCCATATTTTAAATTGTTTCTTTAATCTTAATTTCCCTCATTGTTAAATTTTCGTTCACATAACTCCACAATGTCTTTCACACAAGTTAGCTGTTGGCTGGAAATGACAATTTCAATTTATATGTACCTTTTGAGAACTTGCAATAAATAATTTATATCCTTTATATAGTTTTCCCCTTGTTTCTTTCTTTTCTTTTCCCCCTCTTCCAGTCACATGCATGAGTAATTGACAGGTAAAATTGTATATAGCATGCTTCCCCTTGAGAAACTCGTAACTTTGGTTTTTGATTTTGACACAGACATTGTGCGATAAGGACAGATCTCTAAAAAAGGTTTGTTGTCCCATCTTTCTGTGGGGCATGTGTTGGTTTAGGTTCATCCCATAACATAGTAGTGTAAGCCTTGTTTCATTATTTCGTCATACCAATATTGCAGGTTCCTGGAGTAGGGAATCTTGAGAGAAGAATTCTGGAACTTAGTAAAAAGAGAGTAAAGGTTGTGAAGCCGGCTTCTAAGACTTCTTTTCCCAACACTGAAGTTCGTGGAAGTTATGCTCCTCCCTTCCATGTAAGAATTTTGTTCTGTTCTAAAAATTATTGGAAACCCGAAAGAATCAAACTGTGTAACCTAGCCAGATAAATAGCTCTACGTGATGGGAATATTGACAACGAACCCCCCCTTTATATTCTCCTTTTTTTTTTTTTATAAACAACACAAATCGGATAATCTAAGCTTCGTAAATATGTAGGTGGAGCTATTCCGAAACGATCAACATCGGCTTAGGATTGTTGTTGACAGTGAGAATGAAGTAGACTTAATGGTTCAGACGCGGCACCTGCGAGATGTCATTGTCCTTGTGATAAGAGGCCTTGCTCAGCGCTTCAACAGTACATCCCTCAATTCTCTCCTAAAGATTGAGGCATGACCAGAATATCAGATGGTAAAGAATTCTACATTGAGTCCATATTACATTACTACTGCCGAGTGTTCTTTAGGTTTTGGGTAATGCATTTTTTACCTCAATTTTTTTTTTGGGGTGGTTTTCTTTTCATATATTTCGATTCCATTTGTTTGTTTTGCTTTTGGTGCATTATTGATACTACTGGCGTTTATATTGGTTTAAATTATAAGAAATTGTTTGTATAGCATTAAATGAATCAATATATTTTACTTTGATGACTAAAATTATGAAGTATATGGTACTTTTTATTTAAGGCTAATGCTATTACCTGCTCTCATAGCGTTTAAGAATGTAGAAATAGAACATTTGTTCGTCATTTCAGTATGATTTTCTACATGTAAAACAGTGTATTTTATAGAATTGTGAAAACAATTATCCCTCTACACTTTCTTTTTGGATGTCCAAGTAAATTTTTTAGTAGTACATAAATTATGATCTTTTAAGTAAATTAGTCTGTTTTACAAAAAAAGAAGTTTTATTTGCTAAATTTACAAATTTTAAGGATATATTTTCAAGGTATTCAGATCCGGACCGGTCATCGAACTGAAAAAGATACTAGATGAAGTGATCAATGGTTCAATCAGTGGTCGAATTGTTATTGAGCTAATGATGGTATTAATATATAAAAATATATATTAGTAGTCATTAATAAATTTTTTAAAAATCTTGTTTTTTTATGAATTAAAACATCATAAAGTTGAGTTAAAGATTACGAAAAGTGGATAATTTTATTATTTTAATATTAATTTTTTTTGTATAAAAAAAATTAAAAAATAATTAAAACTTGTTCATTGGGTCAATTTAGTTGGTTTTGACTGGTGGTCAACTAGTTTTATCGGGTTTTGATTAAAATTGGGTTAATGGTCTAACCTGGACTGGAGTTCGATCGGTTATGATATTTTTGTTTCTTGTTTACCTCTTAATTTATGAGTGTTTTTTTAGTAACTCTATTTTGAGAAGTACAATATAATCTTGTAATCAAGTGGAAATCATATTATTATAATATTAATAATTAATCAAGTCTCACATTAAAAAAAATAAACTTCACATAAAAGAAAAAAAATACATTTCACATAAAAATAAAAAATAAACTATCACATGTGACAATGGGAGCCAAGACTTAGAGGTAACATGGCTTCAGTCTTAACTAAAATCTAATTGGATATCAGTGTTTAGTTTAACTATTTAAGTGATTACATGATAATGAAATTGTGATGGTAAACTGTTATTTTGGTTGGTTGAAGAGTGAATCCCAAGTTTGTTACCTCAACTAATACAATATGTCCATGTTCATAAATTATATCAAACTTTTCGTATTCTTTGTTGTATTATTCCAAGGGTATATAATACATGTATTAAAAAAATATATAAAATGATTTTGATATACAAACAATTCTTCAATTTCATGTTCAATGACTCGATATATTATTATCATCCATACCAAATGACACGACACAATTTTAGATTATATTTTCGATACTAATTTGTGACTTGCACAGGTTATGAGTCTAGTAGAATAGTAATGTTACGTTTGGATTGGAGTAATGAATGTGGAAATAGAATGATTGATTCATATGGAATAAAAAAAATTGTATTTGGTTGCGATTGGAATGAAAGAAATTGTGTTCGGTTTCTTGGGAGAGGGAGAACATATGGAATAACTCATTCCAAATAGAATGAAATAAATCATTCCACTCTCCATTCCATTCATTCAATCCAAACGTAGCATAATAGTGATCAGAAGGATCAACAGATAGTGTTTCCTAAAGTTATTAAAGCACAATAAGACCAAAGGAAGAATCACTTTTCTTAACCCCAAGAAGCCCTGGGTTAAACAATATCTCAAATAAAAGTTACCCAGAAAAAGGGATTGAATTGAAACTATATATACGTACGGACACACTTTGAGCTAATAAAATTGATATTTCATATAAAAATAATCTGCAGAAGAAATCTACCACATAAATTTACAAAGCACTTGAAAGCAAAACTAATACACTTCTCAATTCTCACCAAGCTACTCCTAAAAAAACTTTAAAAAAAAGCTCCAATGGCTTCATTCTTATTAGGACTTGCCTTCCTCTACAATGTTCTTGTTGTTACTTCAACATTTGCTGCTGCTGCTGCGGCTGCCACTCCAGCTTCAATATTGGTACTTTGTGCTGCATCAACTTCTCTGGTAGCTTCCTTAGCTGCATCATATGAAGCATGTAGCCCTATAAACAAGTAGTAAATTAGCAATATTCCTGTCCAGATCAAAAATCTCATGAACGATGGTCCATCAATCGATCCCATAATGAACACATTAATCGCTACGCTAGCTGATGGCAACCAGGGCATGAACGGTACACCCCATAGTTTCGGGTTCCTTGCTTCTTTCAGAGTTAATCTTAGTCCTAATGTTGCCAAAAACCAAACAGCTGCCAATACTATGTAAGCGACGAAACCTTTTATGTTACCTCTCCAAACGATAGCCAAGCCGACGGATGACATTATGATCAGAGCCAAGAATCCAATGAGTTTGTTTCTGTCAGAATTGGACGTCTCCCCAGAAACGTAGTATCGTCTAACTAGTAGAGCAACGGCAACTAGTGAGAATATAAATAGAGTAGAGATTGACAAAAGATTCCCCAAGATTTCAAGGCTAGTGAAAAATGCAATGATGCAGTTTGCAACAGTCATTATAACAGTGGCATTCACCGGTGTCCCGGTTTTCTCATTAATCACTGCCAGAATCGGAGGGGCCATGTGGGTACGCGCAATGTGAGTGAAATACCTTGCTTGGCCGATGATGTTAGCCAGCAACACCGTGGTCATTCCCTTTAACGCGCCAAAGGCAACTATAAACTTAGCCCAATTCATTCCCACGGCTTGAAAGGCGATTGTGAATGGTGCATCCACGTCTATTTCACTATACGGCTGCATTAGGCACAATGTTGCTCCCAAAAGGCAGTAAGTCGTTATGACAATCAACATTGAACCTATGAGGCCAATAGGGATATCTCTCCCCGGGTTTTTGATCTCTTCTCCCAATGTTGCCACGCCATCAAATCCAACATACGCGAAGAAAAGCATTGCTGAAGCTCTCAACACACCATGGATGCCAAAAGGTGCAAAAGGGTGAAAATTAGACGGATCGGCCTTTGCAAGGCCAGCGACAAGGACAAAAACCATAACTAAAATATGAACTATGGTTGCAAACGAATTAAACCTCGACGAACCCTTAATACTAATGCACGAGCCGATGCAGATGGCAACGGATATAGCAATTGCAATCGGATCTAACTGGTTGTACCCCTCCGCCATGAATGAAGCATGTATGCGGAAATGATCAGGTTTTTGGTTGCATAATGTGGCAAAATATGAAGTCCATGACCGCGCCACGCTTGCCCCAGCTACAATATACTCGAAAAGAATATTTCCAGCAGCCACAAAAGCGATAAAATCACCAAGCTCCACTCTCAAGTATGAAAAGGACCCTCCGGCAACAGGAAGTTCCACAGAAAATTCAGTATAACAGACAACTGAAAGCAGAGCGGATGTACCTGATATGAGGTATGATAAGAGGACAGCAGGGCCAGCATTGTTCCTAGCAGCTTGTCCGGTGAGGACGAAAACTCCGGCCCCCATGACAGACCCAACACCGAACCAAATGATGTCAAACCAGTTCAATGTTTTTTTCATCTCATGCTGGCTCCGAGCACGCATTTCGTAGAGCTCTAGGTGGTCGCTGGACCGCGTCAGGAGGCGGTCTTTGAGCCGTGTTTTCATGTCACGTAATGCCTTGCCGTAATTTCCCCAGCTTTGAAATGATTCTTCTGGCAAGAAATCATCCTTTTTGCATCCGTAGCGCCTCTTCTTGACTGTGCCTTGGCCACCATTGGCAGCAGCATTACCCCCTGCCATTTTCGTCCTGCCAAAAAATAAGTTACTAAATTGAAAT
This sequence comes from Panax stipuleanatus, assembly GCA_020205555.1. Lineage (NCBI taxonomy): Eukaryota > Viridiplantae > Streptophyta > Magnoliopsida > Apiales > Araliaceae > Panax > Panax stipuleanatus. The sequence continues at coordinate 10,270,123 of CM035125.1, read as the reverse complement.
GATAACACATGGATCAAATCAAAAGATTAAAAATGGCAGCATAAATCTCTTTGATCAAATATACAACATAATGAAAAAGAATACCATTTTCTTCGTAGAATACGAATAATAGATGGAGTATAAATTCCATTAACATCTTAATAAACTCAGTCCTATTACCAGTTTCATTCTATTTATTTCATTACATGAAGAGTTAAACACTTCATCCGTTCTACTAAAAAAGTCTCGTGTCATTTTTCTTTTCTAAAAAAAGTCGTGAATCTTTTAATATTATTAAAAATGACCCAGTGTTCTCAAGTAAACCATCACGAATTTATTAATATGTTAAAAATGCAATAAATTTGGGGGTGAACGTGGGACGAAAATACATCCTTAAAATCTGTAAATTTTACAAATGGAACTCTCTTAAAAAAACAGCAAAAAAGTTGTTTTCTTTATAGCCATAGGAGATAGATACATACATTGAGAACCTGTAATTGACTTGAAAATTATGCTTAATTTTATAGTTGTTTTGTGACTTTTGTCAAATGAGACTCTCTGGGTCATTAGAGTATGATATCACAAGAAAATCTATTCTGGTACACAGTGGGCCACCACTTTATGGTGCCTATTATTAAAAATGATTTATAAAAAAATAAAATAAAAGAATCCAATCCAGCTGGGACATAAGGATTCACTTCATTTCAAGTAAACGAAGACTTTTTATTTTATGGTTCATATTTAAAATATATTCTCTCTTGTCTGCATGATGTCACATTTTAACACAATTTAAATCTGAACCTATGATATGAAAGTCTCCATTTACTTAAAATAGAGAGGATTCCTAGTCCCATAATAATACTCACTGAGATTACAACATCACAATTCACAAACATATCCTTCAATTTCTCTCTATACATGCATGTATATATGTATATATATATATATATATAATCTGACCAATTTGCACCCGTCATCTACTCTATTTTATGCGGGTACCCTCTAAGCACATTCAAACATTTACAAAACAGAAGGGTGAAATTAACTTGCTCTGAATCTAAAACTGATATTGGCTCAGTTTTTATTAATCGAGTGGAGAAAAATGTAAAGAAAAAGGCAATTAAAAAAAATAAAAAAAATTGGAAAGTAGGAGAGAGAAAATGAAGATACCTGAATCCGAATCAGTAAGAGAAAATGGTGAGATAAAAGAGAAGGAATAAAAGCCGATTTCTGACGACGGGGTGACAGTTTCCAGGGTTTTATAATTTATAGAGGTGGACTAGTGGGGGAGTATTATCAAGTTCGTTATTTTGGTGTAGTACCGAAATTACAGTACTACCACCCCATTTTAAGGATCTTTTAAATAATTTCAACCCTAAGATTAAGAAGACTACTAAATAATAATTAAATTAATAATATTTTTTAAAAATTTGAAAATTTTAAAGTCCTATAATTTAATAAAAAAAGAATTAATGTAATTTATGTACTTCATCCGTCCTTTAATATATGTCGTTTTAGATGATTTCATTTTTCTCTAATTATTTGTCGTTTTATATAATCTAAGAGAATTAATTATAATCTTTTCAAAATTACTCCTCATGAAAAAATGTTACAGATGAGAGGGTATGAGATATGTATGGTAATTATGAGAATTTAAGAGTATTATAGACAATTGGTATTATATTTAATGTTATATAATTATTTTCTTAATTCTTGTGTACAACTCTAAAACGACATATATTAAGGGATGGAGAGGGAGTATGATTAATGGAATTGTTCCACGATATCAAATCATATAAATATTTAGAAGATGTGCCTCCCAAAAAAATTGAAAGTATGAATAGAAATGTATTTGAAATTGATATGAATTTATTACACATTAATTAATAAAGTTATGTTTTTAAGAAAAATAGTTAATGTTATTAATTGACCTATAAAACAAAACAAAAACCTCAAATTTGTAATGATACTTTTATCATCCTACCACCTTTATTAAACTAATTATTTATTATTTGCCTAAATAAATATAGAATAAAGATATATTTGTAATATTTATATATAAACCTATTTTTGGAGAATAGAGAGAGTATAACTTAAATAGCATACCTTTATTAAAATTAGATCATTTTGGAGATTCTTTTAAAAAATAAAATAATATTGAAAGAGAGTGGTCCCACTTATTTTTTTTTATTTTAAAAAATATTACTCACAGCCCCACTTATTTTTAAAAAAATCTCTAAAACTATCTAATTTTAATAAAGGTATATTATTTAAGAGAAATATGCTATTTAAGAGAGATATGCTTTAAATTCGTCCTCTATATAAATATAGATATGCTATTATTGGTTTGACATTTTATTGTAATATTATGATGGGGAAGAACCAAAAAAGATAAGCACAAAATACTTATATATCAAGAAAGATAACTCATTAAATATTATTTAATTAGAATATAATGTCACATGTGATATGTTTGCATGCCTATGCTTGTATATCAAGAAAGATAACTCATTAAATTTTATTAAATTAGAATATAATGTCATATGTGATATGTTTACTTGCCTTTGCCTCTTAATGTTTATATTATTTTACTCCACGTTCTAGTCAATTCATTATAATGGCTGCTTTTGGGAAAAAAAAAGAGAAAAAAAAAGACGAAAAAGTCCAAGAATTAGTGGACAATTAAATAACATTCCATAGGAGATTATTTAAATATATTGTCCCAAGATAATTTATGCGTATATATGCACACATAATTAAATAAAAATTAATATATTTATTTATCATACTTAAATAACAAATATATTAAATACTACATCCGTCCCATAATAAATGTTTTTTTAGCTTAAATTACACAAACCAATACACAAGCTAAAATGACAAAAATACCCTTAATATACTTTCTTTGTTTTGTTTGAAACTTTTTTTATTGCCTTTTTGGTCCCTCTTTCTCTTTCTTCAACCTTTCAACTTTTCAATAAATATGCAATAAATACCATTGGTTGCATAAGGGCACATATGGAAAATATTATAAAAATTGTATTGGAATTCTAACACATCACTTATTTTGAAAAAAAATGTTAAGCCTAAAAAAGCACTTATTATGGGACGGATGTAGTATTAAATATGATATAAAATTGGAACTGCACGCGCCAAATCCGTGACTAGCACGAGTAAAGGGTTTGTATTTTAATACGAACGGAGGATTGAATTTGTACAAACATATTTCGAATCTGACTACTAATTTACTATATATCGATTCAATATATATATATAACACGACTATTAATTTGATTTTTAAATAAATAAAATTAGCGATTAACATGACTGTAAACTGTATCGAGTTGATTTATGTGAATTGGGTTGTTGGACACTTGAACTTCATCTACCACCGGTGGCTAGGCGGCTGGTGAGTGGTGACCTAAGAGTCAACAAACCTTAATTTCCAAATAAAGCTTCATAATGCCATTCTCAGGCCCGGATAACCTTATCTAAAATTGATTTCGGATAAAGTCAAATCAGGATAAATCAATTTTTGGTGCATGTACCGAAACTCGATTTACAATGAACAATGTTACTATGACATAATTTGAGTCACATAAAGCTCACATACATACATGCATATTTGCGGGACCTGCATGTCACGCAGATGTGTATGTGAGCATTATGTGACCCAAAATTACGTGATAGTAGCATTATTTTTTAGATAAACAGCTGTGGACCGTTTATCATGCTGTGCAAATTTGAGTTGAGCCAATATCATGCTGTGGACCGTTTTATTTAGATAAACAGCCGATGAGATTCAGTACCTTAAGTAAAACACAGCTTTTCCTTCATACTAACAGAAACGAAAGTAACATAGAAACTAGAATTGGAAAAGATCCAATAAAAACTGCACACACATTTATCATACTTAATTCTATAGAAACCATTCTAGCTAGACACTGGTAGTATTTGCATGGCCATTTTTACCATCTGCACCATTGAAGCCAGAAGCCGGGGTTACCATTGATGACAAATTCCCCTCTTCAATCTTCTTCCATGGCAATCCATCCTTACCTTCATACTCCTTGGCAGTATCATACGAAGCATGAAGCCCGAAAAATAGGTAATATATCAAGAGAAGCACAGTCCAGAGCCCAAATCTAATGAATGAAACTCCGTCTATAGATCCCAGAAGGAAAATGTTAATGGCAATGGATGCAGATGGCAACCAAGGCACCAATGGAACTCCCCATAGTTTCGGATTACGGGCATGAGGAACAAAATACCAAATCCCAATCGTGGACAATACCCAAATCGGCACAGGTTATGCAGTACCCAATCCAGCCATGCTTGCTAAGTCCCCAATACCCAGATGTCGCAATTGAAGAACCAAGAATGAGGACAATGCAGGCGATGAATTTGTTGCGGTCAGCTGTTGTGGTCACGCCACTAACGTAATATCGACGGACAAGAAGGGCAACCGAGACAAGCATGAAGATGAAGAGTGTGGAGATTGAGAGGAGATTAGCAAGAACATCGAGCTTAGTGAAGAATGCAACAATGGCAGTTGCCACAAGCATGACAACCGTGGCATTAATGGGAGTTCCTGTCTTGGCATTGACATTGGCAAACCATGGAGGCATCATGTGAGTACGTGCAATGTGTGTCAAATACCGGGCCTGACCCACAGCGCCAACCAGTAACACCGATGTCATGCCTTTCAGCGCTCCGGCTGCAACAACATATTTAGCCCAACCCCACCCTACGGATTCAAATGCTACGGAAAATGGAGCATCAACGTCGATTCCGTCGTAGGATTGCATGAGGCAGAGTGTTATAGCTAGCAAGCAGTATAGAGTGGTTGTAATTACCATTGATCCCACAAGGCCAATAGGAATGTCTCTAGCAGGATTCTTAGTCTCTTCAGCCATGGTGGAAACAGCATCAAATCCAACATAGGCAAAGAATAACACTGCAGAAGCTTTGAAGACACCGCGTACGCCAAAGGGTGCAAAATCGCTGTAGTTTTTGGTGTCTGCGTTAATAAGGCCAGCAATTATGATGAAGAGAATTACGACAATGTGGACTACTGAGGCGACGTAGTTTAAACGAGAGGAGCCCTTTGTACTGAAGACTGCGAATGCACAAACGATGGTGATAATACCAATAGCTACAGGGTCAAGGTAGTTGTAGTTCTCTGGGAGATTACTGGCATAAATACGAAAATCATTAGGATGGTGGTTGCAAAGGGTAGCTAAATAGGATGTCCACGAACGAGCCACCGCTGCACCACCAATTACATATTCAAGTATAATGTTTCCAGCGGCAATGAAGGCCACAAACTCGCCAAGCTCCACTCTCAAGTAGGCAAATGAGCCACCTGGGAGAAAAAGTGTTACAAACCCTTTCTAAAACAAGTACTACAAATTATACATTCCTGAATATACAAATTTTTGAAACCGATGGTAGAAGCGCAAAATTATACCAACTTCTTGGAAAGATTTATGAAAGAGTTTGACTTTGAATGTAGTATTACTCTAATTAGTCAACAAAGACACGTGAGCCGGATTAACTATGCCTTACCTTACATTACACAAGCCATAGGGTGCTATTTAAACCTTGTTTAGCCAAAGATGTGAAAGCAAAAGCTTTAATAAGCACCTCAAAATTATCCATTACTAGGTAATGTTACTAAATCGCTTTATATAGGTTATCTTATTATAGGATCAATTTAATCTCTTGATAAAGTGCAAATGATAAAAATAAAAATAAACGACATTTATTATCTCTCTTACAAAAACTAATATTTACTTATCTATTAGACTATTACTACACCACGTATGATACAGTTAATATATATATAGCTTAATACGAACCCAACTTATGATATTTCACGATCCCTCCATCCCAAAATAATGATAAGAGGTTACCTTTTCATTGTTGCATATCAAGAAGACTTGAACTTAAATGAAAATAATAAATAAAAAAACACAACATAACATTTTAACACTATCCTTAATTGAAAGTGACTAACAATGACTTTATTTAAAGAATAATGCTATGACCACAAACTATACACAAAAAGTTGTATAGAAACATATAAAAAAGAGAGAAAATAAGAAGCGGGCCATTAGATATTTTACATATTTTTATTGGTAAGCAATACATTCTTTGTGCACGACTTTTTGTATAAAGACGTAGTATTATTCTTGTTTAAATAGTTAAAAAAAAAATTAGATATACAGCACCATCTTCTATTTCTCACCCCCTTTCTTTTGTTAATTACTCCTACAAACCTGGCAAAGTTCTAAAACAACAAACACTTGACAGAAATCCTCAAATTAAGTTGGCAAAATGGTACTCTACTGAAATTATGAAGAGATAGATATCACACACAAAAACAAAAATAAAACTAATAAAGAACAGAGTCCAATGATATATACCTGCAACAGGGATCTCCACAGCAAACTCAGTGTAGCAAAACACAGAAAGCAAGGCAGATATCCCTGATACAACATAGGAGAGAACAACAGCAGGACCGGCATCAGTACGGGCTTCAAGGCCGGTGAGGACGAATATGCCGGCTCCGATCACGGCTCCCATGCCGAACCACATGAGGTCCCACCAAGACAGAGTCTTCTTCATCTCGTTATGGCTCCGTGACTTCGCCTCCAACTCGGCCTGGTCACCTGACCGAGTCAGTACCCGGTCTATCAACCGGGTATGAGTCTCCTTTAGGGCATTCACATAGTTTCCCCAGCTCTTGAAGGACTCCTCAGGGAGAAAATCGTCTTTTGAGCACGAACACCCTCTCCTCCGGATCCCTGTCGCTGATCCATCTTCGCTTCCAACTCCCATTTTGCACCCTACATTCAGGCAACAATACACAAAACATGACATTAAGCCTCTATTGGCTGCTTAAATAATATAGGAAAAGTAGATTTAACACTAGTGTTTTCAATGAGACACTGTCTGATTGACAATAAAACATCTAGGAAAATTTTAGAACTACAATCTCGGGTTTGTTATATATGGTTAAGCAGCTCCTCCGTAACAGTAACTCACACTTACAACCATGAAATTTAAGTTTATGATGACAAATTTGTAAGTTAAACTTAGATCTGATGATAAATGAATGAATTAATCTAAATTTTCTCAAGTTTCAACTTCAAACATGTAAATTCGCTATTTTGCATCTTCTTTTTATATATTTTTATTTTATAAAACTTCATTATCAAAATGCTTATGAAATTAACAAATTTAAACTTTTAAGGAACTTAGAACAGAGCAACGATCAGACTAATATCCATTTCTAAAAATATCATTTCAATCAATACCACACAATTTTGATAAGAAATTAAGAACATACCCCAAAAATGTAATCTAAAAATTAATTACAGAAAATGAACTCGAATATTTCATCATTTAAAACAGGAATCGAAATATATACCTCCGTAAATAGAAAGTTTCGATATTAAACTGCTTCAGAAATTGGCGAATCTAGCAATGAAATTAAGAGCTTAAAAACATAGACTATAGTTAAGCTTCTTCGTTTTCTACGTTGCTGTTTCTGAAAGAACAGAACAAAGGTGTTAAATATATATATTCTACACAACTACTCTTATCTCAATTTCAATATTCCTGATTCGGCCAAAAGATACTAAACTACAAGATAGTAGTATGGACCTTACGATCATAACAACGACTTTTAATCTTTTAATAGACAAATAACCGGCGTCTTCGGATCTATCAAAGTATTATAAAATTTAAAAAAAATAAAACCTTACTGTATCCATGATTAGGTGTCAATTTCATGTCTGTTTAATCGTTTACGCTAGCTTCTCAACTCGACAAACTAGTAGACGACTTTCTGATTATAACTATTAACTACTTCCATTTCTGTTTAATCTTGCTTCTCAACTCGACAACAACTTTCTGATTATAACTACGGAAAGAAAACAGAAAATGGAATAATAATGGAGGATATGATATTCAATAAAATCGGATTCTATGATTCATCGCCAGAATATCCAATTGTTTGTTCTGTATCAGTGTGCAGAAGTCAAAGATTCACGAGTAAATTTTAAAAAGTTAGTTAAATTTTGAATAAGATATATATACCAGAAAATTCGATAATCTGTAACTACAGAAGGCCGGACCTGTTTCTTCGGCCGAAATCGTCGACGTCGCCGGTGGCTTGGCGAGTTGCAGAGAGAGAAAAGAGAACCTTAGCGCCGTCTATTTCTCTGTCTCCCTAGACGTTCACGCGGGAAGGCTTGTGCTCGTTGTGCTCTTCTTACAAGCAGCAGGTATTTATGAGAGGGAGACTGGAGAGGGAGAAAATTTAGTTTGTTAAAAAAAAAAAAAAGGTGTGAACGCGTGACTTGCCAGGTAGATATTTTCCGGCGGTAAGGCGGCCACAATTCCCTCCGGTTAATTTTTACTTGCTATATTTGGATTTTGAAAATAGGGTAGAGAAGGAAGTAAGATTTGAGGAGATAAATATAAATTGGAAAATTATTAATTAAATATTATTTTCAATTCTAAGATTAGAGATTTATTTTAATTTTTAACTTGTTTTAAAATTAAAGAGATATTTTTATTTTTATTTTTTAGATGATAAATTCTATAAAATAATTTATTTACATTTGTTAGAATCTGCATGCGGTGCATTGTATCTCCTGTTTCCACACTTATAATATGTTTTTACTTGTATACAAGGTAAATCTAGTAATATCATGCCATTAATATATTTGATAAATTATAAGGGACATAGCCAGAAATAAATAAATAAATATTTTTTTACAAAATTATTTTTAGTTTTGAAATGTATAGAGCAATTAACTACAATTATAAATTAATTAATTGAATAAATAAATGTATTTATTTTCGTGATCTTCCACCGTTGTGCTCTTTTATATTTTTTTGTATATATAAATATCGAAAAAGTCCTGGATAATTTATTTTTTTTATGAATTGTTTGTACAAAAAAGTTACATTTGGAGGATTTTTACAAAAGAAATTAAAAAAAATACTGCATTTGGTGCCCCATTTTCGGTACCCCTAATTTTATTAATGTACCATACAAAATTGTTATTGTATTTTGTCCGTAATAAACAGCTAAGTTTCCATTTTATCTAAAATAGGCTGTGTGATCAACTTGTGATAATTGATATTACCTTAATTTATCCATATTCCAAATTTCCAAACCAGTTTGGCTCAACCATCATAACACGATGTGTTTTTTTGTTTTTGGAACCAAGAAAAATACGGGAGTGGTTAGCATGAATTTAATTTTGGTCAATTGATTAATACAGTATCGATATGCAGGTGGGAGATGATCTTTCTCTGCGTGTCAGTACTATATTGATCAATTGACCAACTTACCATGAAGTTAACTTTATGATAATCGGATCCGAAAAATACTGAGGGCGAGAATTTAGGGGAGAATTATAAATGGTTTAATATTGAGAATTGACATTTTCACATAAAAAATTAATATTTTCAGTATGATTTCTCTCGCATGAATAGTAAGTGAGTCTCACCTCCATGTGAGAGAGACTTATGTGAAAATATCAATTTTCTTTAATAAAATGTATTAAAAAAATTTAGAGCTTGCATTTATCATTTTCTTATTTTTCTTGAATTATTTTAAAAGTTTTTAAAATAATTTAATTCGTTTCCTTCTACTTTAACTCTCCTATTATGATGATGGTTTTAGCATATCTTGAAATTTTGAATTGAAAATAGTTTGAATGAATGGTCTCAAAGAGAACTCCTCATGTTTCAAAATTAAACATAAATTTAACTTTTAAGATTAAACGACGACATATTAAATATTAAATTAATATAAATTTATTTAATTTTAATTGATACAATTATTACAATTGTATAGTCTACGACAAAAACTATTAACCACAAAATTTATTTCATTATAAATTTTTATAAGTCATACTAATTTTAAAGTTTAATATGTCATCGTTTGATTTTAAAAGTTAATTATGTCTCTAATTTTGGAAGAAAGTATGTTTATGTCATACGGATTGTTTTTTTATTTTTATTATTTATGGATAATTTTAAGTCCAACTGGGGAGGAGAATTTTGAACTTAGAAAGAAATCTAGTACACCAACTGACCGTTCGTATGTTAGACTGATTGATTAAAATTGGATTCGATTAGCATGAACTTAACTTCATAAGTAAGTTAGTCAATTAATCAATACAGCGCTGATACGCAGAGAAAAGATCGCCTCTCAATTTATGTGTCGTCATTATATTGATTAATTGACTGAAGTTAACCTCACGTTAACCACTCGCATTAAAAACCACTCGCATTAAAATTGATTGAAGGAGTATATATTGCGTACAGACAAGGCTCCCATTTTTTTTTCTTTTATATACATAAATGAGAGAAAAACAGGGGGTCCCAACTCCCACCATATTTGGCAACAACCAAGAGGTCCAAATCTAACGAATATTTTTGTTTGGATAGTAAGCAGTAAGCCAGCACAACGTGTCAAGTATATATATATATATTTGACCAAATAAGAAAATAAATTCCACATAGTTATTACGCTTACTAAATAGATAGCCAAATTAATTAGGAAATAAATTCCACCATAGTTATTACTTACTATTACCTTACAAACTATGAACTGTCACAAAAACTTACTATAAATGTATATATTTTCCACGATATTCATCACATTAAATAGAAACCATTCAACTAATTCAAGCTAAATAGCATTTCAGCTATGAATAATGTTAGAGACATAATTTATTCTGCAACTATTTTATAATTTGTTGATATAATATAATTTACATCAACATATTAATGAACAAATTGCTTCAATTTGGCCTTTGGATCCACATAAAAGTTGAGGTAGAATATGTCACATCAATAAATTATAAAATATTTGTAGAACAAGTTGTGTTTTTAATATTATTCTTCAGCTATTCATACCATTAATTAAATACAATGCTGGAAATATGTTTCCCAAAAAATACAAGGTAAACTGCACTATTGATGGGGAGCAAGTAAACTGTACACGAGGCTTGACAATTATGGATATTAAGCAAACATTATACGTGTAAATTATACGAGATAAAATAATTTTTTTTATAAAATTTAGAGGAGTAAATAAAAAAAATATAAAAAATTAGTATTAATAAGGATAAACTAATAATGTATCTAAAATTGTAGGGGCAAAAGAGTCGAAAGAAAAACATACGAAAAAAGTGTGACACAAAATCACCAAATTCGTGAAGGAAAACCTCATGGAGGCTTTATAATATAGATACATATTATGATTCTCTCCATTATATTTATCATGGTAATCAAATCAGGACCGGACCGCCGATTCGACCGATAAAAATCGAAATTGGTCGGCTCTCCGATCCAATTCAAACAAAAAAAATCGTTTTTAGTCAAAAATTGGTCAAACCCGGTGACCCGGCAGTTGGACCAGTCGACCCAGTGACCTGGTAACCGGGTCACCGATTTTACATGTTCCCTACCTCACTTTTTTTTTTGAATTTGATTGAATGAATGTATCATTGATTTAGTTTTGAATTATGATCATGATTTAATATCTTTCTTTTCATATAGATTTAATATTTATTTGAATTATATAAAGTAATTATTGTACGAATAGATTTAGTTTTTTTTGTAACAGAATTTGATTGAATGTATCCTAGAGATGTTTATTATTTGTGTTTGATTTTATCACTCTTGAGTATTAAGGCTGGAGTATTGAGGCTTGAGTTATGATCATGATTTAATATCTTTATTTTTAAATAAATTTAGTATTTATTTGAATTGTATAAAGTAAACATTGTACAAATAGGTCTAATTTTTTTGGTAGATAAATTGATTACTTTTACATATTTACTAAATATTAAATATAATATATAATAATAATTAATATATTTATTACACATTAATGACGTCACTGGGTCAATAACGGTCCGACTACGATTGGACCAGTGACCCATCCACCCGATAGCTTTTTGGGTCAATGAACGGTCCGAGTCTGAAAACATTAATATTTATCTTCTAGTTTTGTCAATACACATTTAGCGACACAAAATATTATATTTAGCAATACTTTAAACTTTACGATGAATTTTACTGTGTCGCTAATGTTAGCGATGAATTTTATATCGTCATTAGTGTCGCTTACTATTATTGGGTAAAATCCTCCTTATTACCCTTATTCTTCAACTTCCCCAAATACATATTTAATAATACAAATATTATTTTTTAACGACACAATTATTTGTAATTAATTTTATTATGCCACTAATTGTTTGCGATAAATTTTATTTTACTGTTAAATATATTATTTGTGTCGTTAAATATGTATAAAAAGAAATTAAATAATATATGTAATTGAGGGGATTATAAGCCAGAGAAAATGAAGAATATGTGTAATGGAATTATGGAAAGATGGATATAGTAGTACTACCATATTAATACAAAGAATTTGTTGACTTAGTTATGTCTTTAAGGTCAACAAATAACATGTGGACTAATAAAACACTTACTTTATTGACAATTGACGCCACCAAAAAGAGTTGACTGGCGGATAAATTGGAATATTAATAGGATGGTCATAAGGTTGACTCTTTATTAGCTGTAATTGGCACAAGGACCACTGGCCAGTGGCCATCCATGCAGCAAGCCTAGGTTTGGACCATCCATGCAGCAAGCCTAGGTTTGGACCATCCATGCAGCAAGCCTAGGTTTGGGCTGTCCTATGTTAATAAATTAACCAAAGTCAACTCTTATGAGAAGAGTGCAAAATTGGGCTTCGTTCGGATTAGTTCGGGCCTAAGTGCAGTAGATCAAGTGGCCCAACTGAAAATGGATCAACTCATGAGTCCACACATCTTAACCTTCGTATAAACTTTATTTCCAAGCGTATTTAAATATTTCGCTCATTTCCTTTATTTTCTTTTACAATTCTCAAACAAAATAAAAAGAATTTATTAAAATCTCAATAAACAAAAAATAATAATAATAATGAAAAATAAACGCTTTTTGTCTATTTTTTTATTTACTATTTTTAATGAAAAAAGAAGAAGATAAATAAGCAGTTCACTGTTCTTCTAATTTTTTTGTCCAAAAAATAAACATATTTGGATGAAAATTAAAAACAATAACTTGAACAAAAAAATTATACTAATTTCTATTATACTCTTACAATACAAAACATAATAAAACTTAATATACAGTAAAATAATAATGTAATGAATATAGAATTAGTTTTAAAAAAATCTCAATTTAAAATTAGAGAATATTTTTTTTTAATCCGTGCCAAAATTTATTTGGAGAATTTGTTCATTCCATATCAAGTAGCTCTCTGTTTCTTTGTGGAGGATTTGAGATTGTTGGAAACTACTCCCTGTTTAAATTGGTTTCCTTCTCAAATTGTCTAGAAGCTATTGATTTCCTGATCATGTTATTAATAGAGATTTTTTATTTTATTTTTAATCCATGCCAAAATTTATTTGGAGAATTTGGATTCTATGGACCATAATAACTTCAATTTTTGAACATATAGATAGCTAGAAGGAGTCTTGAGATATATAAAAAAAAATTGAAAATCGATTTTGAATTGGACTTGATTGGGCCGTGGGGTTGGGACCTGCTGCGACGAGTACCCTTTTCTTGCTATTTTTAAGAAATATGTTTGCCTTAAGACAACCGCCATCCACTAACATGTTTTGTGACGGAAGTTATTTTTATTGAAAATATCAATTCACTTATTTATCTCAAGTCCAAATTGAATCAAATTCATTCGAATAAGATCTTAAATCATTAGTTCAATAATATCTGTTTGGTACTTCGTAGTCCACCACATGGTCACCCAAAAAAGTCAGGGCTAAAGGTACTATCATTAACAACTTAATTCCTTATATACAGACAAGTTTTTTTTCGTATATTTCAATATGGGACTAGAGTGTTATAAACTCCCCCATTTAAATTTCTGACGTTCCCGTCTGAATCGATCACACACATGGTCCACATATGTTTGCCTCTCTAGACCTCTCAATTGTGGGATAATACTACCAACTTTCGTGTCTTCATCGTCTCAGAAAACCCGATCGGATGACCCGACCCGAGCTTTCAAGAGTCGGATATGATATCATATGAAACAACTAGGTTCAAATCTTTCCCCGGACCTCTCTCTCAATTGTGGGATAATACCACTAGCTTTCGTGTCTTTATCGTCTCAGAAAATCCGATCGGATGACCTAATAATATCTTCTTGGGACATCTTTGACCACCACGTGCTCACCTAAAATGTCATGATTGAATGTATTATTGTTAATAACTTAATTTCTTATATATAAATAAATTTTTCACATATTTTTTGATGTGGGACTTGGGTGTTACAAAACATAAGAATTCCAAACTCAATTGAATTGTTGAACTCAACACAAACGTAAATTTTTTGCCATTGACTAAACTTTTGTGTTTTTTGTTCTTTTTCTTTCTCTCTCCTCTTCTTCATCTTCAACCTAGAAAATACATACCCAAATTTAATAATCTCAAATTGAAACCCTGGATATATCCCCCAAATTGATTACAATATCTTTTTCTTTCTCTCTCCTCTTCTTCATCTTCAACACTAGATATATTCCCCAAATTGATTATAGAGAAACAGTCAAAAAAAAGATTATAGAAGAACTAAGGTTTCATAAACTTACAAAAATTAGGATCGATTTGCTGCGAAAAATTAGGGCTTTGCTGGATAATTTCCACGTTACTGTGCACAAGTCCTGCTTCTCATATGGTTGCATCGTCGACAATTGCACCAGGTTGGTGCTATGAATTTTAGTACTGCCCTGAGTCGACCCAGTGAACCCAACAAACATAAAATCATTCAACACTAGATATATTCCCCAAATTGATTATAGAGAAACAGTCAAAAAAAAGATTATAGAAGAACTAAGGTTTCATAAACTTACAAAAATTAGGATCGATTTGCTGCGAAAAATTAGGGCTTTGCTGGATAATTTCCACGTTACTGTGCACAAGTCCTGGATAATTTCCACGTTACTGTGCACAAGTCCTGCTTCTCATATGGTTGCATCGTCGACAATTGCACCAGGTTGGTGCTATGAATTTCAGTACTGCCCTGAGTCGACCCAGTGAACCCAACAAACATAAAATCATTCACGTACTAATCGAGATCAAGAGTGAAGGATAAAATTGATTCTTTAGGCTTAAGATTGGAGTAAGATACCGAAATGTTGAAAATCTAAATTGAACCGAAATATTCAATTCACAAATTGACCACATTGTCGCTTTTGAGATTAACTTGGATCGATTGAACTAGTCCGTAAACTTGGACAACTTTTGCTAGATCTACAACCAGCTGGGACGAGTAACTCTTTCTTGGTATTTTTGACAAATACCATGCTTGCCTTAAGACAACCGTCATCCACTAAATATGTTTACTTTTCATTAAATACCAATTTGGTGCTACTAAGTTGTTTGATATGTCCTTCAAATGGAGTAGTTTGCAACGTTGTTCAAATTGTTCTAAGAATCCCAAAAGTCTAAACCCAATTGAATTGTTGAACTCAACACTGAGAATATTAAGGAGAAATTGGTCCCACCATAAACTAAAAAAGAAGAAGAACATTTAGTCAAATTTCTTTTATTTATTTAATAGTTACGACTAATTTAATAACTAATAATTATGTGATCTTCCAAAATTAGTAATTATAATTCATAAGAAATTGTTATTTATCACAAAATAATAATATTTTCACAAGAGTTTTCACATATGAACAATACTCCATTCCTCATACAAAAAGAGTTTTATTTTAAAATTTTATAAATATTAGCAAGTCTTAATAGCATAACATAATAATAATTTTCTTACAATAATTTTGTGCCTTAATCTAATAAACTTAAGAATAATTTTTGATTCTTAATGTTCAATTTGACAGTAAAAAGTTAGTTAAGACAAGTAAAATTGAACGAATGGACTATAAGGGTAAAATAATAATTAAATTATAAAATTTAAATTTTATTTATAAAGTTTTCATATTATTTTGTTTTTCCTCCAAACTCAGAAACATATATCCTCCCTCCGCATTGACCCCCAGAGGGAGAGGGATAAACAGTGACCAATCATTCCCATTTTGAAGCTCCAATGTTTCTCTTCACCACCCGTACACGAATGAAGAAGATGAAGATTTTATATGAAGATGAGGTAATGATGGGTTGTTATGAGTTTACCTTTTTGCCCTTTCCCATTATTTTTGTGGAAAAGTTGAATTGGGACTTTTATGATATTGTAAGTTTTCATTCAGTCAATGAATTCAGTTGTTTTGAACTTCAGATAATGATTAATTGGGGTATTTTAGGCACCTTAGCACCACCCCTTTATGATATTTATGCTTTATGACCAGTTCATACTATGTAGTATAGATGTTGACTCAGGGACGTTAGTAGTTTTGAACTTTCAAAATGGCTTTAGATAGCAATTTTCAACCCAGTCAATATTAGAAGAAGTTTTCAATGGGTTGAAGATTCAATGGGTCATCAGCTATTGGATTTTTTATTTAGAAAATGATTTGATTGAGAATTTTTTTATTTAAGCTTTATTGAGAGAGAGAGAATGAGTGTTTCAATGGAAACCTTTAAAATCATTTTGTTTTGCTATTGTTTATTCTGTGTCTTGATAGCCATCTCCACTGCAATACACACCATAACTGTAAATCAAACCATTAGAGGTGATGGCAATAGCACCATTGTGTCAGCTGGTGAAGTCTTTGAATTGGGAATTTTTAGCCCGGGTAGTTCCAAGAATCGATATGTGGGTATATGGTACAAGAAGATACCTATTAGGACAGTTGTATGGGTTGCTAATAGGGAGGTTCCACTTTTTGACACTACAGGCGTTTTAAAGATTGGTGTTGATGGGGATTTAGTAATTAGTGATGATAAAGATGTCATAGTTTGGTCTACAAACTCATCAAGATCTGTGATGAATTCGGTAGCACAGTTGTTAGATACAGGGAATCTTGTTTTAAGGTATGAGAATGACAGTGACCCTGAAAATTTTCTTTGGCAAAGTTTTGATCATCCTGGGGATCATCATCTGCCAGGAATGAAGATTGGATGGGATTTGGTAAAGGATCTAGAGAGGTACATCACATCTTGGAGAAGTTCTGATGTTCCTTCTCCAGGGAATTATACATTTCGGCTTAGTCTTGATGGATTTCCACAATTGATTGTATGGAAAGGTTCTGTTGTGCAATTTAGATATGGACCATGGGATGGTATTAAATTTGGTGGTGTTGCCACTATAGCGATCCCAACTTTTACGTCTAATTTTTTTTTGATCAGAAGGAAATCTATTATCGCTTTGAGATTAGCTCTAGGTCTACTCTTACGAGGGCAGTGTTGAATCCGAATGGGAATATACAAGTTCTCACATGGATTGGATCAAACCCAAACATGGTTAAATTATCTGACTACAGAGAGAGATGTTTGTGACCAGTATGCATTATGTGGGGCAAATGGTAATTGTAACATTACCCAATCCCGATTAGGAAATGACACATGTGAGTGTTTGAAAGGATTTGAACCAAAATTTCCAAAAAAATGGAGATTAGGAGATTGGTCTAATGGGTGTGTACAGAAAACTCAACTGGATTGTGGGAATGGTGGCCAATTTATGAAGTATTCGGGTCTGAAATTGCCAGACACGCGACATTCATGGTTTAACCTAAGCATGAACCTTGAGGAATGTGAGAGGTTGTGCTTGAAGAACTGCTCTTGTACAGCTTACTCAAATATAGATATCAGAGGTGGTGGAGCAGGGTGCCTGTTATGGTTTGATGACTTGATTGATATCAGAGATTACAATGAAGATGGGATAGATCTTCATGTAAGAATGGCTGCCTCAGAATTAGGTAATTTTTTTTCCTTTTTTTGTGTAGCCTTTTACTGCCAATGACGACCATGCTACTTCAAATTCATACTACATTTATTTGTTTCCCAATATGGTCAAATTTTTTTGTTTGTACAGAGGCAAATTGGAACTCAAGGTCAAAGGGGCAAAAGAGGATCAAAATCATTGCTGTATCAGTAATACTAACAGTTCTATTAGTATTACTGGTACTACTAGGCCTATTTATAAGCAAGAAAAGAAAGCTGAAGAGAAAACTGAGGAAAGGTAATGTCTGTGATTCTGATAAAGCCTCTTGCTTTATTAGCTTTACAAATAAGGAAGCTAGCAATCAGCTTCACACTGAAGTTGGTAAATAGGATAGTAACGTTCTGAGTTGAAAGTTCCTGCAATTTTAATAAGAAAGACTTGTGAAGTAATTATTATTGAAACTAACATTTTGGAGTACATGTTTGCAGGAGCACTTAATCCAGAAATATATCCCAGAAATGAAAATGAGGCAGGAGATTTAGAGTTCCCATTGTTTGACTTTATATCAATTGCTAATGCCACCAAAAACTTCTCCCAAAACAATAAGCTCGGAGAGGGTGGCTTTGGACCTGTCTACAAGGTAATAATTATTTTTATATTAACTGCTGATGAGTTCTGAACTAATGTTACAGGAACGTTTCTATCTATGAAATTGTATCTGTGGAGGTAATGACTGTATTGTATCTAACAGAATTATCATTTAACACAGGACATAAATTTACATCCTATTTCTCAAAGGAGAAAGAAATGTTATTGTAATATATAAGTTCTCTGGCCACAATATGTGGTAGGTTGCTGTATGACTTTGCTATTTAGATCATTTTGGGTAATTTAGTATAAAAGCCTAGAGCACTTGGATTCATTTGTATATGAAACTCTCACAATGATTGTTCTCAGTGCATCTTGGATGACGGACAAGAAATAGCTGTGAAGCGGCTCTCAAAGACTTCGAAACAAGTACTAGATGAGTTCAAGAATGAACTTTCATGTATAGCCAAACTCCAACATCGAAATCTTGTTAGGCTTCTGGGATGCTGCATTGAAGAAGGAGAAATGATTTTGATCTATGAATACATGCCCAACAAAAGTTTAGATTCTTTCCTTTTCGGTATGGCTGCCCCTAAAATGTTGATGCATTTTCTTATAATTTGACATTCTGAAATACTATAAGAATATAATCAATTTACTTTACAGTAGAATTATTCAATAAACACGGTCAGATACTTAGGTGCATAGGTTAACTTGAATGACAATTTGGACAGATAAAGAGCTAAGTCGGTCGTTGGATTGACCAAAGCGCTACAACATTATAAATGGAATCGCTAGAGGACTTATATATGTTCACCAAGATTCTAGATTAAGAATCATTCATAGAGATCTCAAAGAAAGCAATATTTTACTTGATCACGAGATGATCCCAAGAATTTCAGATTTTGGCTTGGCTAGAAGTTTTGGAAGAAGTGAAACTGAAGTAAATACAACAAGGGTGGTTGGGACATAGTAAGTATCTCTGCAACTCTTCAAACATTATACTTACATTGCTCTGAAGCTGATATTTTTTTAATTTATTTGTTGCAGTGGTTAAATGTCTCCAGAGTATGCACTTGATGGAATATTCTCAGTTAAATTCTGATGTCTATAGCTTCGGTGTATTAGTGTTAGAGATAGTTAGCGGGACGAAAATGAAAGGGTTCTATAATTTAGATCCTGACCTCAACCTTCTTGGTCATGTAAGACCCAAGAATACCACATTTTAATGTTTTATCTATTTCAAGGTTTAACAACTACTAAAAAACTGACGTCCAATGATTTATAGGGATGGAGACTTTATAATGAAGGCAAGTTTTTGGAACTACTTGATGAGACGATTTTGGAGTCATGCAATCAGTCTGAAGTGCTTCGAGCTATTCAAATCGGGTTATTGTGTGTCCAATCACATCTGGAGGACCAACCAAGCATGCCATTTGTGGTTTTGATGTTGAGTAGTGATGTCGAACTCCCTCAACCCAACCAGCCTGGTTTTTTCATTGCAAGGAGACCGCATGAATCGGGTTCTTCATCGAGAAAGCTTGAATCGTCTTCGTCCAATCAATTAAGTGTTACATTTCTTGCCCCAAGATAGTATATTTTGTGTAGGATTTAAAGTATTTATCGACATTGTTAACGAAAGTAATCATACACGCCACTAGGACATCATGTATAAACGATACCAAAGTTTGTTCTATAGATAAATGAATGGTTGATTCTTCTGGTTATGAATAACTTTTCTTGCTATGTTTGACAAATAGGAGTTACCATACTTGCCCAAGACAATTGCCCATTTTGTTGACGGGAGTTGTCTCATAAAAGGCCATTTTGATCATATTGAGTTGTTTGACATGAAGGGGTGTGCAACCGGTAAAAACCAAACCGGACCGGTACCGAACCAAAACCGAAAGTAGCCAAAATCCAGAACCGATACTGGTTGGACCGGTATACCGAACCGGTTTATCGGTTCGATACCGGTTTTTACCGGATAAATCAAAAATTAATATTTTATTATTATTATTATTATTATATTTATTATTATAATCATTATTTTATTATTATTATTATTAATTAAAAAAAATCAAAAATTGGAAAACCGGTATATACCGGTTCGGTTCAGTATATACCGGTCGACCCAAAGCTCCTACCGAAACCGATATCGAAAACCCGGTATGTACTGGTTCCGTGTACCGGTACCGAACCGTTTGCTTTTTATATCGAAATGACCGGTCTGAACCAATTCGGTTTCCCGAAAAACCAAATTTACCGTTTTTTTTAACACCCCTAATTATGACATGTATGACAAATAATTTGCACCAAAAGTCTAAACCCAATTCAATTCAATTCAAGTTGAACTCAAGAAAGAAAATAATTAGGAGAAATTGGTCACACAATGACCTGAAAAAAGGATAAGCATACAGTCCATTCCAAGGGTTCACCCCCTTATTTTACCTATCATGCTCACCCCCGCTATATCAAAGAACCGTCGTCTTAGTTTTTAACGACGACAACATATAGCGACAGACAACATATAGCAACGGACCGAACCGTCGCCCGATCCGTCGCTAAAGGGGATGAGCAAGGTATATAGAATCAATGGATATGCTATTGATCCTTTCCGTATAAGCATATATATTTCGACAACTCATATTTTAGTAACTTCTATAATTATAAACTTGCTAAAGCATAACCTCAAACCAAACAAAAATTACATAATTTCATATTCTTACATGCTTATTACATTCGTACGGTCAGATTATTAAATTGACAATAAAATTATATTATACTCCCTCTATCCCATAATAACTGTCGTTTTAGCTTCATGCACATGGATTAAGAAAGTCATTTAATGCTATCATTTATTAATTAAAATTTGTGTAAAATTCCATCACTACCCCTTTATGGGAAGTTGAAAACTATTAATACAAGGGAGAGAATTTCTTGGGACAATGAGAGAAGGTAGGGGTGATATAGGAAAGTAAATAATTTATTCTCCTAGAAAGTTGTAAACGACAAATAAATTGAGAAAAAAATTTCTTCTAAAACGACAGTTATTATGGGATGGAGGGAGTATTGAAAGTGACTTAAGATAACTTATCTTAAAATGTCTTTTACTCAATAGTTTATATGTCAACAAATTTTGTGACAAGTTGTAAGGTAATCTTAATTACTTCATATCCCATGTACTATAAGGGTATTTAAATATTGCGTCCATTTTTTTAGTCAATGCAAAACGAACTCTTTATTATTTGAAAAGTTAGATTGTGAACCATACTGGGTAATTTGGGTTGTGAACCATACTGTGTTATGTGGCGTTGACTTATATACATGACACGTTGACATGTTAATTTTAAAAATATATATATTCTCTCAAGATTAGAACTAAAACCTCATACTCCTAAAGCTAACAAAACATTTGATTACCAAGTTAACTACTCCCTCCGTTCCTAAAAGATTGTCGTTTTAGGAAGTAATTTTTGATCCAAAAAGATTGTCGTTTTGAGTTTATCAATACATATTATCTATTTTTTTCCTACTTTACCCTTATTTAAAGCTTTCTCCTCTTCCCAATGATTCTTATTCAATTCAATGCTATAATCCAAGTAGTAATTGGTTGAATTGAATAAAAAACATTGGGAAGAGAATAATTGGTTGAGACAATTAATAAGGGTAGTATAGTATTTTCGCTAGGTATTAATTACATTCCTTAATCTGTGTGCATTAACCTTAAACGACAATTTTTTAGGAACAGAGGGAGTATATTAATAATATTAATGTCATCTCTTAGAAAATTATTACTAAGAGTAATAGTATTAATACATCTTACTACCTCCGTCCCACAATAATTGATTTTTCAGGCTTAATATTTTTCCCCAAAATAAGTGATGTGTTATAATTTCAATACAATTTTTACAATATTTTCCCATATATGCTCTTATGCAACCAATGGTATTTATTGCGTATTTATTAGGAAGTTGAAAGGTTGAAGAAAGAGAGATTAAAAGGCAATAAAAAAAAGTCTCAAACAAAACAAAGAAAATATATTAAGAATATTTTTGCCATTTTAACTTGTGTATTGGTACGTGTGTATTGGTGAAGAGGACGATGATGAGTAATGGTGTTTCTTATGACTTTTTCCTTTTCCTTTTCCTTTTCCTTTTCCATTACTGTGTCTGTTGGTGACTTTATTTTGTCAAGGCTTTCTTTTGTTTTATGTGCATTTCAAGAGATTCATCATTTTCATCTTATTTTCTACAACCTTAGGCCCACCCCCTTAATTTTATATAGGCTACTGATATTTCCATCCATTGCAAAAATGTTTCAAAGTCGTGGTGGGGGCCTAGATTTCAGAAGTTTTTTTCAAACAGTATTGGTTTTGATATCGGGTTATACACACCGTTATTCTACTTAGGAGCTTCAAATTTTTTTGAAAATTTATGAAAAAATTCTTAATACTAGAACAACAAGATGGATCATGAACACAAAACCACCATCTAGTATAAATAGCATTGTCCAAATGATAATACAAACATCTGGTAGACTTGTATAATGTATATATTAACATAGTAATTAATCAATCTTCCCCATCTATACTACATTTGTTCCATATTATAAGATTGAAAGTCAATTTAAAACATTTTCAAATTCAAAATTGAGATGATTCTATAAAAATTAAAATTTACAATGCCTGCCTCGGCGCGCGCTGGGTGCTGCTTCCCTAGGCGCGCAGCGGGGCATGCGCTTGGCGTTGCCATGTTGTGGGTGCTAGGAGCTGCCTTGGGCTCTGCCTTCCTGTGGGCGCTGCAGCGCTTGGCACCGTCAATGCACTACTTTTCTTGAGCGCCGACAACGCACTACTTTGCTTGTGCGTTGCACGGTAAGACACTACTTCGGCACCGATAACCCATTGCTTGGGCAAAAAGCCCCGTTAACCTCCACTTGAGATTTACCTCCTCTCGTTGGACTTAGGTTGCTCAACTAGATGTGGTGTGCCTTCCGGCCTTACATTTTACTTGGCGTGTTGGTCGTTGCTTGCTGGGCACTGTCTGGGCATGCGTTGGCGCTGGGCACTGCCTGATGCATGTGTTGCACGTCGAGGCCTGCCTGGCGTGCATGGGCTGCTAACTTGTCTTCCTGTTTGGTACCGCTTACTTTGATTCGCTGACATTACCAATATTTGGACAGGTTAGCTGGGAACCGTCAATGCACTCATTGGACAGGTTAGCTAGGCACCGTCAATGCACTACTTTACTTGGGGCCAACTTTTTAGTTACTAATTTTCAATGGGTTCATCAGCTACTAATTTTTTTTAGAATAATGACCACTGATATATCTTGTATAGGATTTATGAGTGATCAATAAGGCTGGCTATCAATGGAAGCCTATAATTTTTTTTTGTTTTGCTACACTTTATTCAACCTAGTAACCATCCAAATGGGCTGCACTACTAAGTAGCTGAAATGTTTATATAACCAACTCATTTATTTTCTGTTTCAGTTTAGGGCCACCAGGAAGATTTTGCTTGTGTAACTTCTGGCTATTCTAATAGAATTGTACTCCCGTCTCCCTTTGTTCTACAAAAAGAGTCTCACTTACGAAAAATTTTGTTCTACAAAAAATATACTCTTTTTTTATTTATAGTAGTTTCATTGAATATAGAATAAAAATGCATCCTTAATTTTTAAAAATTTACAAACGGGACTCTTTTTGAGCTTGCCAGAGCGAGTACACGTCCACTTGAGACGAGGCAGTGAGTAATTACTCATGAATCTCCTAGTGTAAACATGTCTACCTTTGACCGGCTGCTACATGTCTATATATCAAATGCATCTCCATCTCCAATAATTTTAATAAATTAGGTGCAAGTCTTTAATGAGGACAGTTGCATTATTTCATTATTAGCCAAATGCATCTTCATATATCCTTCCCGTTTTAATCCAATTATTATAGCTATAAACAATTAAAATGCATGATCATCAAGATATCAAATGCAGTGAGTAGGGCAATGGAACAAACTCCCATCATTTTGTTTTCCTCTGTTCTATTCTGTGTCTTGATAACCACATCCACTGCAGTAGACACCTTAACTGCAAATCAAACTCTTATAGATGGCAAAACCATTAAATCAGCTGGTGGAATATTCGAACTGGGATTTTTCAGCCAGGGTACTAACAAGAATCGATACTTGGGAATATGGTACATGAAAGTATCAACTGGGAAAGTTGTATGGGTTGCTAATAGAAAAACTCCAATCACGGACTTTTCAGGCATGTTAAGCATCAATGAACAGGGAAATTTACTACTTACGGATGGTGCTGACAGCATTATTTGGTCCTCGAATTCTTCAACCTCCTCCGTGACAAATCCTGTGGCACAACTATTAGATGATGGAAATTTTGTTATCAGGTATGATTATGACACTAACTCGGAAAATTTCCTTTGGCAGAGTTTTGATTATCCTGGTGATCATATTTTACCAGGGATGAAATTTGGATGGGATTTGGAAAAGGGCCTAGAAAGGTCCCTAACGTCCTGGAAAAGTCCCGATGATCCTTCTCCTGGAAATTTCAAATATGGGGTCAATCCGAGTGGATATCCGCAGCAATTTCTGTGGAGAGGTCCAATGGTTCTGTTCAGGTCTGGTCCATGGGATGGCATTCAGCTTAGCGGCCTGCCATATCATAGACCGGACTTAAGTTTTGAATTAAAGCTTGTTTTCAATCCCAAGGAAATATATTACAGGTATGAACTTATCAATAGTTCACTTATTATGAGGTTGGTGATAGATCCAAATGGAAATATAAATCTTCTCCATTGGATTGATCATACAAAAAGTTGGGTAAGTTATTTGTCTAGAGAAGCGGATGAATGTGAATCTTATGCATTTTGTGGTGCAAATGGTAGTTGTAACATTACCGAAAAGAAGTTGGGATACGACCTGTGTGGGTGTTTGAGAGGATTTGAGCCAAAGGTTCCACAAAATTGGAAAGTAGCAGATAGGTCTGATGGATGTGTTAGGAGAATTCAGTTGAGTTGTGCGAGTGGAGACGTATTTGTGAAGCATTCGAATCTGAAGTTGCCAGACACGCAGCATTCGTGGCTTGATCTGAGCATGAACCTTGAGGAATGTGAGAGAAGGTGCTTGAAGAACTGCTCTTGTACTGCCTACTCCAATATTGATATTAGAGGAGGTGGAACCGGATGCTTGTTATGGTTTCATGACCTAATTGATATAAGAGATTTCAGGGATGAGGAGCTAGATCTTTATGTAAGAATGGTTGCCACAGAATTAGGCAAGACTACTTTTTATTACTCAAAATGCTGCAAACACTTCAAATATCTTGTTCCTTTTTTTTTCTTTTTCTTTTTTTAACAATATGGTTAATCTTCTTGTTGCACAGAGGAAAATAGAAGCTTAAAAGCAAAGAGGAATTTGAGGAGCATAGCCATTTCTATATCAGTAGTATTAACAGCTATAACATGCATATTTCTGATACTTGTATTCAAGAAGAAGAAGCTAAAGAGAATGCTGTGGAGAAAAGGTGATTTGTCTCCTGTACTCATTTTACTCCTCTTACTTTCTATATATATTTATTTATTTATCAGCTTCTCAAAAAGTTTAGAAGAGTTGGAACTGAAACATTAATAGAACTAACTCGAGCTCGTTGGCTTTCCAAAATCTGAAAGGATGTTATAGTTCTACACATGTTCACTATATGCTTGTGAATTCTTATTTTTGCAGCATCATTAACACGAAAACAAGAAGGCGATGACACGAACGAGTTACTATTATTTGACTTTGGAAAAATTGCTAATGCCACCAATAACTTCTCCCAGAATAATAAGCTTGGAGAGGGCGGTTTTGGACCTGTCTACAAAGTAAGTCTTTTAAGTTTTGACCAATAACTTCTCCCAACAAATCTTTTTTGTATTACAGAAAGATTTTTACTTCTGAATTTGTATAAATGGATATAAGTACAGTGAATTATTGTAAACTATTGCAATAATTTTTTTAGGGTATATTGGATGAGGGACAAGAAATCGCTGTGAAGAGGCTTTCAAAGACTTCAAACCAAGGCCTAGATGAGTTCAAGAATGAAGTTTCGTGTATAGCCAAACTTCAACATCGAAATCTTGTGAAGCTTCTAGGATGCTGCATTGAGGAAGGGGAAATGCTATTGATATATGAATACATGCCCAACAAAAGTTTAGATTCCTTCATTTTTGGTATAGTATTTTTCTTATATATTAATACTGATATGCAGTGCTAGACTAATTTAATCAAGATAATTTACTAAAACACTTGTTCAATGAAAGCAATCCAAATATAGAGCAGCATTGATTAACCTAAATGAAAAAATTGGACAGACAAAGAGCTTAGCAAGTCATTGGATTGGCCAAAGCGCTACAACATTATAAATGGCATAGCTAGAGGGCTTCTCTATCTTCACCAAGACTCGAGACTGAGAATCATTCACAGAGATCTCAAAGCCAGCAACATTTTACTCGACTGGGAGATGAATCCAAGAATTTCAGACTTTGGAATGGCCAGAAGTTTTGGAGCAACTGAAGTTGCAGTAAATACAAGAAAAGTTGTTGGCACATAGTAAGAATCTCTACGACACTTCAAACTTTATACTTCAATTCTCTGTCAACTAATAACTTCTTTACTTAATTTTCTGCAGCGGTTACATGTCCCCTGAGTACGCGATTGATGGACTATTCTCTATTAAATCTGATGTCTATAGCTTCGGTGTAGTAGTGCTAGAGATAGTAACTGGAGAGAAAATCAGTTGTTTCTATTATCCAGATCAAAACCTTAACCTTCTGGGTTATGTAAGTTCTAATAATAATGTTTCCTAATGTAATCCTTTTATGGTCTATGAATTACTGAAAAATGACATCTTTTTTTTCGTGCTAATTAAATGACATTTAATTGCATATATAGGTATGGAAACTGTACAAGGAGAGCAAGTTCTTGGAACTAATTGGTGCGGGAATTGTGGAATCATGTAAACAATCTGAACTGCTTCGGGCTATCCATATCGGGCTACTTTGTGTTCAACCATATCCAAGAGACAGACCAAACATGTCATTTGTAGTTCCGATGCTGGGTAGTGAAACAGAACTTCCTCAACCTAAACAACCTGGATTTTACACTGAGAGGAACCTGCAAGAGTCAAATTCTTCAAAAACTTTATCCAATGATCAGTTAAGTGTCACATTTTTTGCCCCTAGATAGTATATTTTTACTTTCCAAGAATGGGAATTTTTCACTAATATATATAGACTAGGCAATCTTACCATTCTAAACTACATAATGTACTTAACAATGGTATAGGTTACAATGTGTATCACATCTATTAGCCTTACTAGCTTGAATTTGTTTAAGATAGTTGTATTATGATATGCATATATTGTATTATTGGGATTATGACCCTTGTAAATGTACAACTGTTCATACCAAACTCTTCTTTATTACACCTTTCACTCAATTTTCGTAGATACATGTTTATTAACAAAAAATTGACATTTAACAACACAATATTATCGTCATAATAATTGTCACTGGTGCCATCACTAAAAGTATATTTGTATCACTGCAAATTAAGAAATCTTCCATTACACCTATCTTCCAATTTTTCTTATTATTTGTTACGAATTTATTGTGGTTAAATATAATATTTGTGTCGTTGAATGTGTATTGGGAGAAATTGGAGGATAGGTGTAATGATCCTAATATGAGAAATTGGATAATAAGTGTAATGGAGGTGATCGTGTTCCGGAGAAATTGGAAGATAGATGTAATTGAGCGATACAAATCAATATATTGTGTGCGCAACCATATCCTAAAGACAGATCAAGCATGTCATTTGTGGTTCTAATGTTTGAGTAGTGAAATTGAACTGTCTCAGCATAAGCAAGCTATTTTTTTTCACCAAGAGGATACTCCTATCTCATGAATCAGATTCTTCATCAAGAATGTTTGTCCTTTTTATAGATTATCCATCCCTTCTATGAGGAATGGAAAAAATCCACTAGAATGAATTGCTTTTTTCCTGCTAAATTGACATCAAAGTTTTCATTCCCTCTGATCTTACATTTGAATGATGACGAGTGTATCCAGTTCCAGCAGTCAGGAATGCCTAAAAAAAGGAAATTGATATTTTCACATCATTTTTTAATATTTTCATATGAAAAGTGTCGCTATAGATGTATAGTGACAGTGAAAACCGTCGCTATAGGATCCAATAGCGACGATTTTCATGTGAAAATATCGTTTTCTATTGTGAATTTATCTATTTCCAAAAAATATAATTGGAAAAATTGCAACAATTTTTTATTTTTTAATTCAAACATAGAATATCTGGCCATCACCAACAACTCTTAAAGCTATGATGATCCTCAACTAAATTAATGATTCCTGCCCAGGACAAACTCTTCCTGAAATATTTGTTCCATTTAGATTCTTCTAAAGGGAGTGCAAGAAAAACCATTATGTGATGAACAAAATCGGGGGCAATGGTACTCAATTAAATCAAGTACACAACAACATATGAAAAACAACCCAAACAAATGAAAATATCAACTGTTGTAAAAAGAAAATATTTCTATATGAAAAATACAACATTTTGTTCCACAGTACAAGGCATACACAATTTTTGCAATTAATGATCTCATGACTGGGTTGATAATGTAGAAAAGAGGATGCATACTAACAATGGTGTGCAATTAATATGGGTTGATGCAGACCTGATCCATTATTCAGTCAAGTCTTTAATGGCTGCTGTCATGCCTACAAAGAGTCAATAAATGCATCTTCTTCCTTCCAATGAAGTCAAAAGTCCTTGAGAAAACCCATACAAAAAGGTCTGAATAACATAATTGGCATGGAGAGTGACTCAATGAGGCAGATCAATGGAAGGCATTGGCATCATTTTGTTTTGCTCCATTTTGATATTCTCTATACCGATAGCCAACTCCAATAATGCACTCCATAAGAGATGGAATTTAGTACCATTGAATCAGCTAATGGCGTTTTCGAATTGGGATTTTTCAGCCCGGGTAGTTCCAAGAATCGATACTTGGGAATATGGTACAAATAGGGCAGTTGTATGGGTTGCTAATAGAGAAACTCCACTTGCTGATACTTCAGGGGGTTTTAAGGGTTGTTGGGAATGGATTTTAGTACTCATGGATGGTGCTGATAGCATAATTTGGTCCTCGAATTCTGTGATGATCCCGGTTGCTCAGCTACTAAATAATGGAAATCTTGTTATCAGGCACACCCTGATGATCCCGGTTGGCTCAATGGTAAAACAACTACTCATATTATGTTAAGATTTCAGCTAAAAACTAGCAAAAAAAAAAAAATCTTTGATCTCCCTGCAGATAATCTTCTGTCTGAGATGCTCATTTTATGCCCCTCCTTATTGGCTTAAAGAGAAAAAGAAGTCCATTTAATAAAGAAAATGATTGTTGGGAGTGCCTGCAATATTAATAAGAAAAACAAAAATGTAAATTATTAAGAAAACTAACACTGACTAATTAATCTTTCGAGTTCTGGTGTAATCACTCTGCAGGAATTTGAAGAGTCAATCTGAAGAATGATGCCACAAATCGACAAGAGAGGGAGGATTTGGAGTTGTCATTATTTGAATTCGTAGTAATTGGTTAATGCCACCAATAACTTTTCGCTTGGAGAGGGTGGTTTTGGACCTGTTCACGTGTTCAAGTCTGTTGCACGATTTGGCACTAGTTTTAGAAAAGGAGAGCAAATGTTACTACAACATAAAAGTAAGTTATTGGTTACATAGTGTGCTAGGTGGGTGGGTGGGTGGGTGGGTGGGTGTATAATTAAGGGTGTAAATGAACTTAGTCAAACGGAGTATTGAGTTACTCAGATTTGGTTCACAAAATTTATTGAGTACAAAATAAGGTTTAATTGAGGCTCGTTTAACTACCGAGTCGAGCACGATCTTGAATCGAGCCCGAGCAGTTTGAACTTTTCGAACTAATATGATCCGAGTATCAATAGAAAATTATAATTTAAGGAGGTTTGAGTAATTTATCGAACTTTAAAATTTGGTCATATTTGAATCAATTATATTTCGAGTCGAGCTCGAATCGAACTTTTAGTCGAGCGAGTACGAATCGAGTCCGAACTGTTTGCTCATTTTACAGCTTTATGTATAATTGTGGCGACTGATTAATAAATAGACTTGACATTCATTAAAGTTATTGGCTACATAGTGTGGTAGTGTGTAGGCCTGGAATTGGAGCATCTCCAACAGTAGTAGTAAAAAAAACTCTTCAAATTGAAGTTTGTTGACCGACGTGGCAATTTGAAGATCATTATTTGCTACTTTCATATTTTGTGCCTCATCAATCTCTTCAATTCAATGAGTTATACATCAAACCCATCAAGCAAAATAAATGTTTTTAGCCCTTTTTTCATATGATTTTGATTCTCCCAAAACAAAATAAATGTTTTGAAGAGAGAGAATGAGGTTGCAGATTTGATGACTAAGGTTGAAAAGGTTGTTGGAGATAATTTTCATGATATGACTCACCTATTTGAGTATTTTAAAGTGATTGAAGAGACTGTTGAAGATGCTCTAATATATGAATGTTCAGCGTCTTAACAATGTCCTCAATTCCATTTGCATGTAAGGATTGCACTATGCTTGAGCAAAGGCCCTGCTTTTGGTTTTCTTGTCCTGATTAAATTTGTTGGAAAAGAACAAAATTGATGTGCAAAATATTTATGAATTTTGTTTTTTAATTGAAATTTCAAATACGAGGGTAACAATTATGTCAGCAGTTATCAGTGCCCATCCATCCAGCAGCCAGCAGCCAGCAGCCAGGTCCCAGGAATGCATATCTACAAACTATAAATTAAAATGGAGGTGCAATTAATGAATTAGGCCAGTAGCAAAGCTACTAAAAACACAAATCAGTTCATATATATCTAAATTACTCTACCAAAATAATGCTGCCCACATGCAACCACAAGGCAGAAAGATCATCAAAGACTAGAGGGTATTCCCAGCAGGGTAAATGGGCTATACGACTAAGTAGCTGAAATGGTGATATAACTAACTCATTTATTTTCTGTTTCAGTTTAAGGCCACCAGGATGATTTTGCTGATGTAACTGCTGCCTATGCTGACTTCTTCTTTTTTTTTATATAGGTAAAGGGGCAGGGCAGGGGCAGAAATATAAATTAATAAACTTAAGGGGGCAGATTAATGGAAGAGTTAAACTTGGAGGGCGACAAAAAAAAAAAGCTTCATTCTAATTCTAAATACAAAGTACAAACTCTATAGCATACTTGAAGCACTCGTTTAGTCGTTCTTGCTTCTGCTTGCTTCTGTTACTTCCTCCTTTAGAGCATACTACATCTCCGCCACTACATCCACCGCTCCGCGACTTCTCTTCTCTGCGACGAGTGACGATCACCGTCCACCGCGAGCCGACCTCGTCTCTGTGACCCTGACCCCTTGCGCATATCAAACTTAAAAAGTAACTAAATTGGGATATTTTCAGCGATAAATATTGTTAAAACCACTCTTCGAAACCAAATGGGCGATAAATGGTTGACTGATTGTTTAGTTCCTTACATTGAAAATGATGTATTTGAAACTATTGATAATGAAGCTATCTTAAAACATTTTCAATCTGTGGGGTATAGGAGGATAGCATTGTAATTTGAAAATATTATTATGATTAGTTCAATTTTTTTAATTTAATTTCAACAAAAAATTAGTTAAAATTGATCCCTGCTGAGAACAAATCCTACACCCGTCCCTAACTCTCTGTGTTCCACAAAAAGAGTCTCACTTAGGAAAAATTTTGTTAACCAAAAAATGTACTCTTTTTTTTTGTGTGTAGTAGTTTCATTAGTAACTATTACTTGCAAGGATGAGTATAGAATAAAAATACATCCTTAATTTTTAAAAATTTATAAACGGGACTCTTTTTGAGCTTGCCAGAAGGAGTAATTACTCATGAATCTCTTAGCGTAAACATGTGTACCTTTCACCGGCTGCTGCATGTCTAGCAATATTATTAATAAATTAGGTGCAAGTCTTTAATGAGGACAGCTGCATTATTTCATTGTTTGCCAAATGCATCTTCATCATATATCCTTTCCCCCGTTTTAATCCAATTATTATAGCTATAAATAATAAGAATGCAATGCATGATCATCAAGATATGATCAAATGCAGTGAGTAGGGCAATGGAACAAACTCCCATCATTTTGTTTTCCTCTGTTCTATTCTGTGTCTTGATAACCACATCCACTGCAGTAGACACCTTAACTGCAAATCAAACTCTTATGGATGGCAAAACCATTAAATCAGCTGGTGGAATATTCGAACTGGGATTTTTCAGCCCGGGTGGTACAAACAAGAATCGATACTTGGGAATATGGTACAAGAAAGTATCAACCGGGAAAGTTGTATGGGTTGCTAATAGAAAAACTCCAATCACTGACTTTTCAGGCAGGTTAAGCATCAATGAACAGGGAAATTTACTACTTGTGGACCATGCTAACAGCATTATTTGGTCCTCGAATTCTTCAACCTCCTCCGTGACAAATCTTGTGGCACAGCTATTAGATGATGGAAATTTTGTTCTCAGGTATGATTATGACACTAACTCAGAAAACTTCCTTTGGCAGAGCTTTGATTATCCTGGTGATCATATTTTACCAGGGATGAAATTTGGATGGGATTTGGAAAAGGGCCTAGACAGGTCCCTAACATCCTGGAAAAGTCCAGATGATCCTTCTCCTGGAGATTTTAAAAATGGGGTCAATCCCAGTGGATATCCACAGCTATTTCTGTGGAGAGGTCCAAAGGTTCTGTTCAGGTCTGGTCCATGGGATGGCATTCAGTTTAGCGGCCTGTCTTTCCCTATACCGGACTTAAGTTTTGAATTAAAGCTTGTTTTCAATCCCAAGGAAATATATTACAGGTACCAACTTATCAGTAGTTCAATTATTATGAGGTTGGTGTTAGACCCAAATGGAAGTATAAATCTTCTCCATTGGATTGATCATACAAAAAGTTGGGTAAGTTATTTGTCTGCAGAAGCCAATGAATGTGACCATTATGCATTCTGTGGTGCAAATGGTAGTTGTAACATTACCGGAAACAAGTTGGGATACGACCCGTGTGGGTGTTTGAGAGGATTTGAGCCAAAGGTTCCACAAAATTGGAAAGTAGCAGATAGGTCTGATGGATGTGTTAGGAGAATTCAGTTGAGTTGTGAGAGTGGAGACGTATTTGTGAAGCATTCGAATCTCAAGTTGCCAGACACGCAGCATTCGTGGCTTGATCTGAGCATGAACCTTGAGGAATGTCAGAGAAGGTGCTTGAAGAACTGCTCTTGTACTGCTTACTCAAATATTGATATTAGAGGAGGTGGAACCGGATGCTTGTTATGGTTTCATGACCTAATTGATATTAGAGATTATAGGGATGAGGGGCTAGATCTTTATGTAAGAATGGCTGCCTCAGAATTAGGTAAGACTACTTTTTGTTGCACAAAATGCTACCACTTCAAATATCTTGTTCCTTTTTTTTTTCCCTTTTTTTTAACAATATGGTTAATCTTCTTGTTGCACAGAGGAAAATAGAAGCTTAAAAGCAAAGAGGAATTTGAGGAGCATAGCCATTTCTCTATCAGTAGTATTAACAGCTATAACATGCCTATTTCTGATACTTGTATTCAAGAAGAAGAAGCTAAAGAGAATGCTGTGGAGAAAAGGTGATTTGTCCTCCTGTACTCATTTTACTCCTCTGACTTTCAATATATATATATATATATATTTATTTATTTATCAGCTTCTCAAATAGTTCAGAAAAGTTGGAACTGAAATATTAATAGAACTAAATCTGGAAGGATGTTATAGCTCTACATATGCTTGTGAATTCTTATTTTTGCAGAATCATTAACACGAAAACAAGAAGGCGATGACGCGAACGAGTTACTATTATTTGACTTTGGAAAAATTGCTAATGCCACCGATAACTTCTCCCAGAATAATAAGCTTGGAGAGGGCGGTTTTGGACCTGTCTACAAAGTAAGTCTTTTGAGTTTTGACCAATAACTTCTCCCAGTAAGTCTTTTCTTATATTACTGAAAGATTTTGCTTCTGAATTTGTATAAACGGATATAAGAACAGTGAATTATTGTAAACTATTGCAATAATTTTTTAGGGTATATTGGATGAGGGACAAGAAATCGCTGTGAAGAGGCTTTCAAAGACTTCAAACCAAGGCCTAGATGAGTTCAAGAATGAAGTTTCGTGTATAGCCAAACTTCAACATCGAAATCTTGTGAAGCTTCTAGGATGCTGCATTGAGGAAGGGGAAATGTTGTTGATATATGAATACATGCCCAACAAAAGTTTAGATTCCTTCATTTTCGGTATAGTATTTTTCTTATATATTAATACTGATATGCATTGCTATACTAATTTAATCAAGATAATTTACGAAAACACTTGTTCAATAAAAGCAATCCAAATATAGAGCAGCATTGATAAACCTAAATGAAAAAATTGGACAGACAAAGAGCTTAGAAAGTCATTGGATTGGCCAAAGCGCTACAACATTATAAATGGCATAGCTAGAGGGCTTCTCTATCTTCACCAAGACTCGAGACTGAGAATCATTCACAGAGATCTCAAAGCAAGCAACATTTTACTCGACTGGGAGATGAATCCAAAAATTTCAGACTTTGGAATGGCCAGAAGTTTTGGAGCAACTGAAGTTGTAGTAAATACAAGAAAAGTTGTGGGCACATAGTAAGAATTTCTACAACACTTCAAACTTTCTACTTCAATCCCCCGTCAACTAATAATTTCTTTACTTACTTTTCTGCAGTGGTTACATGTCCCCTGAGTACGCGATTGATGGACTATTCTCGGTTAAATCTGATGTCTATAGCTTCGGTGTACTAGTGCTAGAGATAGTAACTGGAGCCAAAATCAGTTGTTTCTATTGTCCAGATCAAAACCTTAACCTTCTTGGTTTTGTAAGTTCTAATAATAATGCTTCCTAATGTAATCCTTTTATGGATAAATTACTGAAAAAATGATATCTTTTTTTTTGGGTGCTAATTAAATGACATTTAATTGCATATATAGGTATGGAAACTATACAAGGAGGGCAAGTTCTTGGAACTAATTGATGGGGGAATTGTGGAATCATGTAAACAATCTGAACTGCTTCGGGCTATCCATATCGGGCTACTTTGTGTTCAACCATATCCAAGAGACAGACCAAACATGCCATTTGTAGTTCAGATGCTGGGTAGTGAAACAGAACTTCCTCAACCTAAACAACCTGGTTTTTACACTGAGAGGAACCTGCAAGAATCAAATTCTTCAAAATCTTTATCCAATGATCAGTTTAGTGTCACATTTTTTGCCCCTAGATAGTATATCTTTACTTTTTAAGAATGGAATTTTTTCACTAATATATACATACTTGCTTCCATAGCATTTGTATAAAATTATACTAAAGTTTTGGTTAGTTATTACCAATATTATGATAATATATGCATTCATATAGGTTGTTATAGTGTATAAATTAAAAATCAGCTTTAATCTTAGCCATTAAGAGTGTTCAAATCCAAGAATCAAAAAATTATGTAAAAAATTGTGTAAAAAACGTAGTGCTATTGATCCGCCCCCTATATATATATATATATATATATATATATATTAGAGACCAAGCAATCTTACCATTCTAAAGTGCATAATGTACTTAACAATGTTATCAGTTTCAATGTGTATCATCTATTAGCCTTATTAGCTTGAATTTGTTTAAGATAGTTGTATTATGATAAATGTAGGGGTGTAAGTCGAGCCGAGTAGCTCGGTATTCGACTCGAGATTGACTCGAAAATATGATCCAAATCTCGAATTCGAAGTTGATCCGAGTTGAATACGAGTTTTTCGAGCATATCAGTGTTTGCTCAGATTAGGGTTCAAGTATTTTATTTTTTATCGAACCATACTCGATACATGCTCGATGAATCATATTCGAATACTGGTATGATCTATACTAGCAAACTAATTATGTAATATTTGTATCAATCTTTATAATTTATAAAATTGTGTAAGCTTGTACTTGAATAAATCAATGAATTGATTGTCAATTTGTATTACATTCTTTGTAATTTCTTTACATAAATAAAAGTGAAAAACTTTTATATATAAACATTAGTTCAATAATCAATTTAGTATGTAGTGGCTCAATTTTAAGTAAAATAGTTCATATTTGAAATTCGATTTGTAAACGAGTTGTGTACTTACGAGCCAAGTAGGTCCGAGTTATAATCTGAGTCGAATCTGGCGCAAAATTAGAAATCCCTTATCAAATTCGAGTTCAATTTTTTCGAATTGAGTCAAATTTGAGCATTAGGGTGTTCACTGAGATTCGACTTGTTTACACCCCTATACAAATGTTCAGACCAAACTCTCCTTTATTACACCTTTCACTCAATTGTCCTAAATACATGTTTATTAACAAAAATATCACATTTAGCAACACAATATTATCATCATAATATATTGTCACTGGTGCCATCACTGGTGCCATCACTAAAAGTATATTTGAGTCACTGCAAATTAGGATCCCTTCCCTTACATCTATCCTCCAATTTTTCCTAATATACATTTAGCGAAGTAAATATCACTTTTAGCACCGGTACAAACAACACAATTATTTGTGACGAATTTTATTGTGTTGCGAAATATAATATTTGTGTCACTAAATGTGTATTGGGAGAAATTGGAGGATAGGTGTAATGATACTAATATGAGATATTGGAGAATAAGTGTAGTGGAGGGGATCGTGATCCGGAGAAATTGGAGGATAGGTGTAATTAAGCGATACAAATCAGATTATTGACTGTGCAACCATATCCTAAAGACAGATCAAGCATGTCATTTGTGGTTCTAATGTTGAGTAATGAAATTGAACTTTCTCAACCCAAGCAAGCTGGTTTTTTCACTAAGAGGATATCTCATGAATCAGATTCTTCATCAAGAAAACATTCTGAATTATCTTCTTTATAGATTATCCACATCTCTTCTCTGAGGAATGGAAAAAAATCCACTGAAATGAATTGCTTTTTTCCAGCTAAATTGACATCAAAGTTTCCATTCCCTCTGATTTTACATTTGAGTGATGACGAGTGTATCCAATTCCAGCAGCCAGGAATGCCTAAAAAAATATAATTGGAAAAATTACAACAATTTTTTTAATTTTTAATTCAAACATAGAATATCCAGCCATCACCAACAGCTCTTAAATCTATGATGATCCTCAACTAAATTAATGATTCTTGCCCAAGACAAACTCTTCCTGAAATATTTGTTCCATTTAGATTATTCTAAAAGGAGTGCAAGAAAAACCATTATGTGATGAACAAAATTGGGGGGCAATACTCAATAAATCAGGTACACAACAACATATGAAAAACAACCCAATATTCGAAATCCATACCACAAATTGATGCTACATTAAAGAGAGAGAAATCTGGATTCTAAATAATCTAGCTAAATTTAGAAAAATTATCTGTGCTAGGAAGGAAGAAAAGCCATTGATCTTTCAAAACAGAGATTTTTTACACTCTTAAACATTACTCAAAATGCAAGCAAAATAGCATAATCAATGGTTTTATGAAGTAAAAATTCATTCACAAGAAGGAACAGAAAAGGTACCTGAGGAGAGCACTCCAGAAGCCATTGGGACAATTGCACAAACTGGTAGAATGCAACTTCTCCCATTGCCATCTTGAATTCATAAATCCTACCAAAACCCTCTCCATTTAATATGATCATATCAATTCTGTTCCAGTTTTTTCCATTCCAAGCTTTCCCGTTTGATCTCGATCTCGCTCTATTAGTTGATGATAGCAAATACTTACAAAAATGTAAGATAGCTAAGCATATTTTTATCAACAATGTTCTTAAGAAAATGTTGATTCTTTTTTGCCCCAAACAAATGAAAATATCAACTTGTAAAAAGAAAATATTTCTATATGAAAAATACAACATTTTGTTCCAGAGTATAAGGCATACACAATTTTTGCAATTAATGATCTCATGATGACTGGGTTGATAATGTAGAAAATAGGATGCATACTAATAATGGTGTGCAATTAATATGGGTTGATGCAGACCTCCATTATTCAGTCAAGTCTTTAATGGCTGCTGTCATGCCTACAAAGAGTCAATAAATGCATCTTCTTCCTTCCAATTAAGTAAAAAGTCCTTAAGAAAACCCATACAAAAAAGTCTGAATTACATAATTGGCATGGAGAGTAACTTAATGAGCAGATCAATGGAAGGCATTGGCATCATTTTGTTTTGCTCCATTTTGATATTCTCTATACCGATAGCCAACTCCAATGCACTGGACAGAATAAATGCAAATCAAACCATAAGAGACGGAATTAGTACCATTGAATCAGCTAATGGCATATTCGAATTGGGATTTTTCAGCCCGGGTAGTTCCAAGAAGCGATACTTGGGAATATGGTTCAAGAAGATATCAAATAGGACAGTTGTATGGGTTGCTAATAGAGAAACTCCACTTGCTGATACTTCAGGAGTTTTAAGGGTTGATGGAAATGGGATTTTAGTACTCATGGATGGTGCTGATAGCATAATTTGGTCCTCGAATTCCTCGAAATCTGTGATGATCCCGGTTGCTCAGCTATTAGATAATGGAAATCTTGTTATCAGGCATGAATATGACACTGGCCCTGAAAATTTTCTTTGGCAAAGTTTTGATCACCCTGCAGATAATCTTCTGGCAGAGATGAAGATTGGATGGGACTTGAAAAAGGGACTGGACAGGTATTTAATATCATGGAAAAGCGCAGATGATCCTTCTCCTGGGAAATACAAGTTAAGGATCAATCTTGATGGATATCCACAAATGCTTTTGTGGAAAGGTTTAGATGTGCAGTTCAGATTTGGACCATGGGATGGAATTCAGTTTAGTGGTGTGTCTTTTGATACACCGGAGACAAGCTTTGAAGTGAAGTTTGTTTTCAATCCGGAAGAAATATTTTTGGACTTTAAAGTCAATAATAGTTCTCTTCCTATGAGGATGATGTTGACTCCAAATGGAGAAATACAAATTCTCAAGTGGATTGATCAAACTCAAGGTTGGAAACTTTATCTGACTGCACCAAGGGATGATTGTGGGCACTATGCATTATGTGGGGGATATGGTAGTTGTAACATTACACAGTCCCGACTAG
This sequence comes from Panax stipuleanatus, assembly GCA_020205555.1. Taxonomy (NCBI): domain Eukaryota; kingdom Viridiplantae; phylum Streptophyta; class Magnoliopsida; order Apiales; family Araliaceae; genus Panax; species Panax stipuleanatus. The sequence continues at coordinate 10,230,369 of CM035125.1, read as the reverse complement.
GAAATGGTATATGTGGGTGTTTGAAAGGGTATAAGCCTAAATTTCAGAAAAGTGGAAGATTGGAGATTGGACTAATGGGTGTATCCGAAAGACTCAATTGGAATGTGGGAATGGAGAAGGATTTGTGAAGTATTCAGGCCTGAAGTTACCAGACACGCGGCATTCATGGTTCAATCAAAGCATGGACCATGAGGGATGTGAAAGTTTGTGCTTGAAGAACTGCTCTTGTACAGCTTATGCATATATAGATATCAGACAAGGTGGAATTGGGTGCTTTTTATGGTTTGATGACCTGCTTGATATAAGAGATTATAGCGGAAATGGGCTAGATCTTTATGTAAAAGTTTCTGCCTCAGAATTGGGTAAGACTACTTAATTTTCTTTGAAAAGTAAACAAAAATATTACCTCAAATTCATTTGTTTTCTGTTCTGAATATATGGTGTAAAATTTATTTGCAGAGGCAAGTAGGAGCTCAAGCGCAAAGAAGATAGTGAGGATCGTATTGATTGTCGTATCAGTATTTCTAGCAATACTGCTTGGCTTAATTATAAGACATGTATTCAAGAAGAGAAAGCTGAAGAGAAAAGGTATTCTGTCTATCTACCTATTTTATGCCTCACTAACAATCAACTTCACATTGAAGTTGAAAGTTAAAAAACCAAAAGAGATTGTGATAGTTAAAAGGGACCACAATATTATTTTAGCAAGCTTGTTTTTGGGAAAAAACTACATAAAAAGAAGAAGGGTTCTTTCTCACTTCTATACATTTGATCAGAAAATATGTTCACTTTGTTCAGTATATGCTTTCCACTTCTCACTTTTGCAGGAACATTAACAATCAAACCTGAAAGTGGTCCTAACAATGAAAATGAAAGGAAAGATTTGGAGTTACCATTATTTGACCTAATAACAATCGTGAACGCCACCAATAACTTCTCCCAAACCAATAAGCTTGGAGAGGGCGGCTTTGGACCTGTCTACAAGGTAATTTATGTTATGCATAATACATTTGTGTAGAATCATATAAATGTATATAGTATCATGAGAAAGATAATGGAATACTTTACGAATAGAACATGAAACTATCGTGATGATGGCTTTCAGGGAATCTTGGAAGAAGGGCAAGAAATAGCTGTGAAGAGGCTGTCAAAGGATTCGAGACAAGGACTAGATGAGCTTAAGAATGAAGTTTCATGTATTGCCAAACTTCAGCATCGCAACCTTGTGAGGCTTATTGGATGCTGTATTGAGGAAGGGGAAATGTTGTTGATTTATGAATACATGCCCAACAAAAGTTTAGATTCCATAATTTTCAGTATGGCATACATTTGTTCAATTTTGATAGTCTAAAATGAAATATTAGTGTATTCAACTTATTCCTAAGCTATTATTCAATGAACACAACTCAAAAGTATAGCAGTTTAGATTAACTTCATTGACATATTTGGCAGACAAAGAACTAAGCAAGTCATTGCACTGGCCACAACGCTACAACATTATTAATGGCATTGCTAGAGGGGTACTCTATCTTCACCAGGACTCTCGACTAAGAATCATTCATAGAGATCTCAAAGCAAGCAATATTTTACTCGATTATGAGATGAATCCAAGAATATCAGATTTTGGAATGGCTAGAAGCTTTGGAGGAAGTGGAAGGCAAACAAATACAACAAGAGTGGTTGGGACATTGTAAGAACATCTACAACACTTCAAACTTACTTTCAACTTTCATTTCTTTAAAGCTAATCTTTTTTTTCTAAAAATTATCGTGCAGTGGTTACATGTCGCCTGAGTATGCACTCGATGGGATATTCTCAGTTAAATCTGATGTCTATAGCTTTGGTGTATTAGTGCTAGAGATAATAAGTGGAAAGAAAATGAGAGGGTTCTATCAATCAGATCCTAGCCTTAACCTTCTTGGTCATGTAAGCGCAAAAAATTAACGGGAATCAATTCTATACGTACTGCCTGTAAATTAGTGGTCTTACACCATCCAATAGGAATCTGATGACTCTTTATTTTAGAGTAGTTTTGATTGTGTTAACAGATTATCTTATATCATTTACAATGGTAAAATCGATTTAATTACTATTAACACAATCAAACTTTCTTGATTTTTTTTCAAAATACAGAGTTGGCAAGTTTTGATCGAATGGTGTAAAATCACAATTTTATTAACCATCCTTGTAGAATTTATTCTCAAAAATAATAAGTATGTCCTAATGTCTTCATTTCATTTTTAAACAAATACTAATAAATGATGTCAAATTTTTGCATAGGCTTGGAGACTATATAAAGAGGAAAAGCTTGTGGAACTAATTGTTAGGGAGATCTTGGAGTCATGTAATCCGTCGGAAGTGTTTAGGGCAATCCAAATCGGACTATTGTGTGTGCAACCACATCCAGACGACAGGCCAAACATGCCATTAGTTGTTTTGATGCTGAGTAGTGAAATCAAGCTCCCTGAGCCTAAACAACCTGGGTTTTTCACTGAGAGGATACAACTTGAATCAGATTCTTCGTCAAGCAATCAGCATGAATTATCTTTATCCAATAAATTCTCTATTACATATTTTGGCCCTAGATAGTTGAAGTTAATTGTTGATATTTGAGGTGTATTTGATTCCTGGATATTATGATTGTTGTCGTATAGATTATCATAAAAAGAGTGGAAAATGAAATTGAAAGAAGCATAATACTGGCTCATTTCATTTGGCCAGAATTATTTGACAAGAAGAGTTCACATTGTGGCAGCTGGTTCAAGAAAAACAAAAAATAGCATCTAACAGAGAATATTTGAAGGTGTTCGCTATTATTAGAGAATAACAATGCAGCGAAAACAATAACAAAGAGAAAAACGAAAGAAAACAATCACACAAAACACAAAATTTATGTGGTTCACTCAAGATCAGTTTATCTATCTTTTGGAAACTTAGGAACAGGGGCTTGACCAATAACATCCGCAACATAGCATCGTATTATATACGCGATAATTGTGTCTACTCGCACCAAAAGTTGCAACATTTTCTCGCAAGATATCGCAGGACTCACTTCTTTCTTTCATTTTCTGTCCACGCTTTCATTCATTACTCTTTGTTTGCTCGTCGCCTCTGAGTTGCTTCGATTGCTTAGTTTGAAGCTACCTTTTCTTAGTGATTCTCGAGATTCCGAGAATGCCTTCAGCCTTTCATGGTGGACATGCATGTTCCATGGCTTCCGGAGTTTGTCTTAAATTTATATATGTATATGTATAACCATCTGGATTTTGAGTTGACTTTAGAGTTGTATATAGTAATTGATTAGTTGGTTTAATTGATGTTCCAAATTTAACACTCTTGTTCATGTGAGCTTTAATGATGCTGCCCAACTTGACTCTCAATTATAAATGCATATTCTCAACTATCTTCTGTTGGTTTGACTGAATCTTTGCAACTTCCCCTTTGAATAGTTGTGGATGGTGGAAGATATCAATCAATGGATGAGACATGCATTAGATTTCAAAATTGGCAAGTGTTTTATAGAATGTTGGCCTTTTGTCAATACCAAAAATGCTTGTTACTTTGGTCAAATTGGAAGGTTTTAGTTCTAGGAACTTGTATATACAACCCCAACGGTTAGCGCAATGGTTCAAGGTCGCTCTGGGATGAGCCGTAAACCCGGACATCTTAGGATCGACTCCCACCCACAACAATTTGTCAAGACAAAAATGCTCATGGGACCACGGACCGCCAGCGCAATCGGGTTCAAAAGATAAAATGGTTGGGTCCGACCTGGGAGATTAGTGCTCATGGGGACAGTTGGGTCCGACCTGGGGGATTAGTGCTCATGGGGCCACGGACTGCCAGCGCAAGCTGGTTTGAAAGGCAAAACGGTTAGGTCCAACCTAGGGGATTAGTCCGATCGCGATTGAAAAATCCACATTATCAAAAAAAAACTTGTATATAAGAGGATGAGAAACTTACCTATGCTACCAAGTATCAAAAATACTTGTTATTTCAGTCAGATTTGAATGTTTTAGCTCTGAAAATTTATATGCAAGGTAAAAAACAAGGGGAACCAACCAATGCTGTGTTGTAAAAACTAAAAATTTAAAACAAATTCAATGTAAAAGTAAAAGCAACTTTGTACAATTTATTTATCATAATAAACCCAAGAGGTACACAAAGTACAAAGATGCATAGACATGGAAATTAAAGTTTTAGGTACCCAACTATATTTTCTACAAGAAAAGTAAAATTAGGCACTTCTACTCATTAGCCGGAGCCAAGGGGGAATTTGGAAGTGGGGGAACTCCAGGAATTATCGGTGGAAATGGAATTGGAAGCTTAGGAATTGAAGGTGGTGATGGAAATATAATTGGGGGAATTGGAAACGGAAACGGAGGAAAAGGAAATGGAAGCTTAGGGATTGAAGGTGGAAGTGGGAACGGGAACGGGAACGGAAACGGAGGAATTTGTGGCAATGGAGGTACAAATGGGATATTTGGAAAAGGTAGCAAAGTCTTCACCCTCACCCCACCCAAACCCTTCTTTTCCTTAATTTCACTAAACTCCACAAACTTCTCTCTATTTTCATTTTCACCCCCAACCTTTGATTTTTCAATCAGTTGACGGGCCTCGCCCAAAGATGTGAGGCTGCCAAGCGCCATAAACAAGCTCCACAAGAACACGACTTTCAAAATCATTTTAGCTGATGAGAACCCAGAAACCATTTTGTGTGTCGAGAGAGACTGATGATGATGATTATGATGTAAATTATGGTTTGATATATGGGAATTTATACATGAATTATTAGAATTAATAGCTCATGTAATGATGAACGGCCAATTCTCATCTCTAACAAAATGTGTTTCATTCATTTGTACGTATCATAATTAATTAATTATTGTGCCAGATTTTCAAGAATCAGACCAAATCATGTTTTGAAAATATTTATTACTTGTGGGTGGCAAATATTAACGCCTAGTTCAGGGAATCAGGTTCTATGGGCAAAGAACCAAAAAGAAGTAAATAATGAGATAAGAACCAAAAGAAGTAAATAACCGGGAATTGACTTCCTCCTCTCCTGTAACTGACGGTAATATTATCCGTTAATGAAATTTGTTTTATAGCCTGACTCGTTTAATACGCTCAAGTCCAACTTAATCCAATCAGGTCGGCCCGACCCCTAAAAATATCTCTAATTCTTATTCGTAATCCAGCTAAAAAGAGTAAGATTTTTGTATCTCACGAACGGCATCATAAAAATATTATCAATTGAATTTATTTATATAACTTCGTAATTAAAAAGTCAACACATAAAGTAACCCAACTAAAAAGATTATGTATTTCTAAATTTGGCAAGGGAAATAATAAAAGAGTAATGCTAGAGACACAACTTATTCTACGATTATTTTATAATTTATTGATGTGTCATACTTAGCTCAGCATATTGATGAACAAATTTGCTTCAATATAGTCTTCGGCCTCACATAAAAGCTGAGGTAGAAGTATGTCACATCAACAAATTATAAAATAGTTATAGAATAAATTGTCTCTAGCATTATTCATAATAAAATGATTTAGTAAACAAATAAGTGGATGGTGCTGGCTTGGTCGGTGGCACATAAATAAAAGGAGTAATGTTAAAAACACAATTTATTATACAACTATTTTATAATTTGTGGACGTGGCATACTTTACCTCAGCATATTAATGAATAAATTGCTTCAATATAATCTTCGGCGCTGAACAAATTGATTCAATATAATCTTGACTCCACATAAAAGTTGAGATGGAGTATGTCTCATAAATAAATTATAAAATAATTATAGCATAAATTGTGTTTCTAGCATTATTCAACTAAAAAAGAAAGTCCGGAATCCACGCCGGAGACGTAACTGATCCAGGTTCCTCAACCCTTCTCTTTCTCTCTCTCTCTACAACTCTGCAAATATATATATTATTTGGGTTGGGTGTATAATTTATTGTAAATTATGGAGTATTTCATTTGGGTAGAATTAGAATTTAGTTGAAAATTGAATGCTATACGGAAAGACCCACCATTAGTCAACACTTCAGGAAACACTGCATTGCTGGTTTATCAAGAACTAATAGGGTCTCGGGCTATTTTATTGATACTCACTCTCCGTACCCAGAAAAAAATAAGTCTTATTTGAAAATTTGCATATATTAAGGAAGTATTTTTTTTTCCAGGTTCAAAATAAGTTGTTAGTTTAGTATTTGTGGCATGATAATGAAATTATGGTGACAAATTTGAACTTAGTTTTTATAAAAATAGGACTCATTTTGTGGATTTCTGTATTTATAAATGGGTCGTAGAATGGAGGGAGTACTTATGTTTCAATAGCGGTGAGTCTGGTGATCAGGAAGTTTGAACCCAGACAGACTGAGTTGACATATGAATTAATAACTTGCTAGTTGATACTTTTATTAATGGGGACTTGTTATTTCATAAAGTCAACTATCCACTCTGTATAAATTCAAGATTTTTATGTGTGAAGATTGGTGACAGATGAGATTCACAAAATTAAGTATCAAGTCTTTAAAACTATAAAATACATTGTGGTCCAAAGAGCAATCCCCATGCACTGATAATGGAAGCCACATCCCCGGTAGCTCCAATAATCGATTCTTGGGAATATGGTACAAGAATATATCAAATGAGACAGTTGTATGGGTTGCTAACAGAGACACTCCACTGGTTGATACTTCAGGGGTGTTAAAGGTTGATGATGGCAGGGGGATTTTAGTACTTAGGGATGGTACAAAGAACTTAATTTGGTCATCGAATTCATCAAGATCGACTATGAACTCTGTGGCACAACTACTAGATACAGGAAATCTTGTTATCAGGTATGCAAATGACAGTGATCCAACAAATTTCCTTTGGCAAAGTTTTGATCATCCTGGGGATCATCTTTTACCAGGCATGAAGCTTGGATGGGACTTGGTAAAGGGTGTCGACAGGTAGCTCACGTCCTGGAAAAGTGCCAATGATCCTTCTCCAGGTAATTATACATTTCGGCTCGGCCTTGATGGATATCCACAGCCTCTTGTTTGCAAAGGTTCAGTTGTGCAATTCAGATTTGAACCATGGGATGGTATTAAGTTCAGTGACACTGCTTTCTCTATAGCGCTACCATCTTTTATATCTGGTTTTGTTTTTTGATCAGAAGGAAATCTATTACCAATATCAACGTAGCAGTAGTTCAGTTGTTGTGAGAGGGTTAATGAACCTGGATGGCAATATCAACTTCTCTCATGGATCGATCAAACCCAAAGTTGGGAAAATTTACCGACTACAAAGAGGGATGAATGTGACCAGTATGCTTTGTGTGGGGCATATGGTAATTGTAATATTACCAAATCTCGAGTAGTGTTAGAATTAGATCACACACGCACACGACAGTAAAAAATTAACACAGAGATTTACGTAGTTTTTCAATTTGGGCACGTCCACTGGAGCGGCTAGACCTGGCAAACGGGCCGGGCCGGGCCAAAACGGCCCAGGTTTTGGTGTGCTGAAAAAGTGAAGCCCAAAACCCATTTTTGACGGGTGGGCTAGCCCGGCCCGCAGGTCTAGGTCGATTTTGCTTGGTCTCGATTATCCTTTTCTCTACGGGGGTGGCCTAAAATTGGACCGAGCCAAAATGACCCAGGTTTTGGTGGACTGAAAAAGTGAAGCCCAAAACCCAGTTTTTGATGGGCAGGCTTGCCCGGCCCTCGGGCCTGGGCCGATTTTGTCAGGTCTAGAAGCGGCGTTCTATTTTATTATTCACCGGTTACATAGGATTTTACAATAGGGAAAGTATATATGACGGCTACTTCTATTCCAATCCTAATTCACATTATAGCCTAATACCCATAATGCCCTTGTAACACCGTACCATTTAAAGTCTCTTGTCAGCTCCGTCCGGCGCGCCCTGTGCAGCTTTTAGACTGTCACTGGCACAATCCGCGCCAGTGCTGCAGAACCTTTACCGAGCATGGCGCGCCCCGCACCACTCATGACCTTGTACAAGCGCGGCCCGCGCGTTATCCCTACAGAACTTCGTACCGTACCGCCCGCACCCCCCAACCTTCGGTTCACAAAACTGATGGGCAAGTGCTCCGCTTCGCTCTGCACTTGGTCTTTTTCAGAAACTTCAGAGTTATGAGCCACAAGTCGGAAATGATGCTTGTGGGTGTTTGAAAGGTTTTGAACCAAAATTTCCAAAAACATGGAAATTGGGCAATTGGTCTAATGGCTGTGTCCGAAAAACTCAATTGGGCTGTGGGAATGGAGATGGATTTATGAAGTATTCGGGTCTGAAATTGCCAGACACAAGACGCTCGTGGTTTAATCAAGGCATGGACCTTGAGGAATGTAAGAGTACGTGCTTGAAAAACTGCTCTTGTACAGCTTACACAAATATAGATATCAGAGAAGGTGGTGTTGGGTGCATGATATGGCTTGATGACTTGCTTGATATCAGAGACTACAGGGAAGATGTGCAAGATCTTTATGTAAGAGTAGCTGCCTCAGAATTAGGTAACACTACTTTTCAGTGGTTTTAGCCTTTTATTCCTTGGAATGTCTTTTTCCTGTTCTGAAGTTTGATGTTTTACAATATGGTTAATACTTTTGCGGCAAAGAGGCAAATAGAAGCTCAAAAGCGAAGAGGAAAGTGAGGATAATAGTCATTGTTATATCAGCTGTTCTACCAGTACTGCTTGGCCTATTTATTATACATGTATTCAAGAAGAAAAAGCCGAGGAAAGGAGGTATTTTTCCTGCCATACTCATTATATGCCTCAAGCTTTACGAGCTTCACGAGTAAGGAAGTGGCAGCTGATAATGAAATTTAAAATATGTTTTATTTCTACACAATATGTGCATCTCCTTTCTCGCATCACATTTTGCAGGAATATATACACTCGATCCAGAGAGTGATGCCTCAAATGGAAAGAGGGAAGATTTGGAGTTGCCATTATTCGACTTCACAACAATAGCAAATGCCACCAATAACTTCTCCCAAAACAATAAGCTTGGGGAGGGTGGCTTTGGACCTATCTACAAGGTACTAATAATATTGATACCCTTCTGTGCAGAATCTTGTCAACATGTTTCATTCAAAGCAAAAAATATGTTAGTAATGTTACAACCACATGGCACCAAGATAGTTATTAATTACTAATTTTTACCTAACAGTTTTCAATTTAGAGCGCTGAACTAATCATATTACTCGTTCACGAGTTCGATCAGAACTACTTACAGAGAGATTTCTACCTCTGAATTCCAACATAACATGTTGGTGTGTATAATGTATCGGAAAGAAGAGGTATTTAGGTGGTGTTTGATTAATTTCTTTGAGTTATGTTCAATATAGAATATTATCATAAATGCATTAGAATATAGAAAGGAACAAATGTGTTTTTCTTATCAAAAATATTATAATGGAACAAATGTGCCCACATCTCAGAGCTGAATATGGAACTAACTATACCAATGGTTGGTTGCAGGGCATCTTGAAAGAGGGGCAAGAAATAGCAGTGAAGAGGCTCTCAAAGACTTCGAGACAAGGAGTAGATGAGTTCAAGAACGAAGTTTCATGTATAGCCAAACTTGAACATCGAAATCTTGTGAGGCTTCTAGGTTTGTGCATTGGGGAAGGGGAAATGTTGTTGATATATGAATACATGCCCAACAACAGTTTAGATTCTTTCATTTTTGGTATGACTATCCTCGAAATTTTGACACTTTTTTTATATATTTTTGATGGACTGAAATACTATATTTGTATGACCAAGTTACTTTTCTTGGGGATTATATATAGATAGCATCACTAATTAACTTGAGTTACAAATTGAACAGGCAAAGAACTAAGCCAGTTGTTGGATTGGTCAAAGCACAATAACATCATAAAAGGCATCGCCAGAGGACTTTTATATCTTCACCAGGATTCCAGATTGAGAATCATTCATAGAGATCTCAAAGCCAGCAATGTTTTACTTGATTACAAGATGAATCCAAGAATTTCAGACTTTTGGGATGGCTAGAACTTTTGGAGGAAGTGAAACTGAAGCAAATACAACACGAGTGGCTGGCACGTTGTAAGAAATTCTTCAGCACCTCAAACTTTCTTCTTCCATCGCCTTGAAGCTAATTTGGTTTTTCTTTTTTTTCTTTTCTTTTTTTTGTGTATCCTACAGTGGTTACATATCTCCAGAATATGCACTTGATGGAATATTCTCAGTTAACTCTGATGTCTATATTTTCGGTGTATTGGTGCTAGAGATAGTGAGCGGTACACAATTGAGAGGATTCTATCGTCCAGATCACAGTCATAACCTTTTGGCTCATGTAAGCTTTAATAATTAATCCTGCTTCTTAATGTTTTTTTTCTATTTTATGGTTTAGCAACTACTATTTATAAAATGATGATATCCAATTACTGTATAGGGATGTAAACTTTATAAAGATGATAAGTTTTGGGAACTACTTGACGAGGCAATCGTGGAATCATGTAATCCATCTGAAGTGTTTCGAGCAATCCATATCCTGAAGACAGACCAAGCATGTCATTAGTGGTTTTGATGTTGAGTAGTGAAATTGAAATGCCTCGGCCTAAACAGCCTGATTTTTTCACACGAAGAACGCAACTTGAACCAGATTTTGGTACGTCGCCTCAGTTCTCTGTATCCGATGCATCTACTTTGTTATCCCCTAGGTAGTGTTCGATACTTTCCTATACTCGAGGCGCCTTTTTCACACCTGCATATAATTCATCCATTTTTTTCGTTCTTTATAAATTTAAATTCATACCCCAACTGTTTTTCCCAGATTGATGTGGTGAAATAGATTCTGAGAATTAATTGAGGTAATTGTTATTATCTTTTGGCTTGATGTTTGAATTCAGAGATGATTGTGACATGATAAATAGAATGACATAGCATAGTGCATCTTATATCAATAGAGTATGAGGGATGGCCCAATAATAGTGGTCAATATTGAAATGATTTTCAAGTACAAGTGATCCTGTCACAATATTCTGTATCTATCCCTTTACATGAATCTAATATTACAATGTCAGTGTCAACATTAGATATAGATTATAGCAATCTTAGTAATTGGCTTCATTTGCCACGGAAGGATAAGTGGCGACAGTAAAAGGAATTGAACAAAATGAAGAACTAATTGCTATAATATTAAGAAAAGAATTTGCTCTCCCGTTCGTATTACAGACTGAATAAAAAGAAAGAAGGGATGTCAATCTGCTCTAACTATAGATCAGAACTCAGGTGTATAACCAGAAAAAAAATACACTTTTGGGTAACAAAAAGAATTCCTATGTCGTGTAAAAGAATGAATCTAGCATTCAAACTACAAAGAAAAGAAAAAGGATGAGCAACTACGTGAACAGAGTGACTACATCTCTACGATATCCTCTTACTATTAAGAGCCTAGGAACATTTTCAACCAATAAATCCATATACTCCATGTAGAAGTATGCTGGGTGGTTGGTAGGAGGCGGCGGTAGACTCACAAGTACCACTGCAGCCATTCTTGAATGTCTCAGAATCGTCGAGTTCAACTTGAGAGTTGTGTAAAGGAATTTCTCTACCTGCTGCTCGTACACCACCACGGGCTTCCCATCAGCCATTAGCGTTGTACCATCCTTCTCGGCTTTGTCTCTCATCTCCGTTAAGTAACTAGCAATCCTTCTCTGAGCAGCAGTGAATGCCTCCACGGATTCATCCTGCTTTGATTCACCATCTGCTTGGACATCCCATGACTTCATCGATATAACAATCACTTCAGCTTGCATCCGAAGATCATATAGAAATTTCTTCACGTCAGCCTTGAGCTCCTCCGCATCAGAATCCTCCTCGGCAATGCAGAACACCCGAATCTTGCAGCTCTCAAAGCTCTCTTTGGTAAGGAGGAGCTGGGAGAGGAGAAGCATGAGACCACCATCTCTCACAATCCAATATAAATCAATTGTACCATATTGTCTCTGATACTCATTTGGCCATTCATCAAGGCCCTTGACAATAACGACTGCCTTATTTGCAACAATGCAGTCATTGATTATTCCAACAAAAGTGGCCGGAATTTCAGTCAAATTTTCACGCCGCCAAATTTCAGGATACCTCATCACCACAATATTAGGCTTCAGATTCCCGAGTCCCATGGTCTGCACAATGCCTCGGAAGCCATCGGACATGTTGGGGGCTACAATAATCTCTGCAACACCTTCACAGCGCTTATACTCAATATAGGTACTAAGTTGCTTGCAGGCAATCTTTGCATCTTCCGCACATTCATGATAGTCTCCATCAAGGATAGAGGCAAAGATGGACATTCCCCTGCCTTTCTTCTTCATGAAGTTGGCAAAGTCAGCAAGCTTTGGATGGCAGGGTACATTTTCTGGTAGCTTTCCCCATGGTCGGCAAAATATTAGGGGAATAGGGTACCAGTTCTTTGGGTGAACTTGGTTAGCTGCATTGAAAATAGTTAGAACTTAGAAGACAACCCACCCATTATAATACTTAGGTGCAAGCATGCATTCCTTAGGAAGAGAGGTAAAGAGGAAAAGGGGGAATGAGATCTATAGAAATCAGCATGTCCATGACTTCAATTTGTCCGTCTGAAAAATACCCTGCAGGAAAATTCGCACCCCCATTTTTCTATCAAAAGCATGTAACTATTTCCTCTTCCTTTGTCTAACTGCTGTCTTTGTTCAGTCATATTGTCCTTCAATTCTAATGGGTGTTACTCGTCAGTACAAAATGTGTTTAATCCAATTACCCAGATGCTACACGTCAATCATCAAAACAACCTAGTGACTAGGGATCCAGATGGGACAAAGAAATTATTCAAGATTGTTATTAAATTTATTATGTTATTATTTTACAGATAAAAGTGATGTAATTTTGTTACATTTAAATATATTAGGTAGGATATCTATCTAGAGCTTTAATTAGAATTTCATAGGATTTTGTCACCATATTTTATAAGATTGATTGGACTTTAGTTGGTTCTTAAGGTTAGAGTTTTCTTATTGTCCTATATAAAGTGATGTCACCTTATTGGATGACTGATTATTATTGAATTAAGCTTTGTTGATGGGGACGACAAGTCAAGAGAAAAACAAAGATTTTTTATGCTTATTATTTGGAGTTCTTATTATATTTAATGTAACATTAATTAATGTAATTATTTATTTATTAGTGGGGATTTATTTATTATTGAATTATGCATTGTGCTTGTGGGTTTTTAGCCTAATTATCTTCTTTTAATCTCCTTCATTCCTTCCGTTCATCTTGTCCTACATCAACTAACATTTACCATAACCATATGCAAGCCAGAAAAATGCAAGATGAGATATTTTACAAATTCAAGATCAAACCTAACTTGGATATAAGAAAGAGACTATCTATTAAGGGGGAAAGAAAAGAAATAAGCACTACAAAAAGTTGTTAATTATTTCCCAAATAATCAAGTGAATTGATACTTTTGAAGATAAGCATACACACCTCCTAAAGATCGAAGACTTCGAAGTGCTAGTTGAAAATATGCACTTTTGAAACCATCACCCCAGTCCCCAGCTTTACCTTTGATGCTCACATAATAATATATGAGGCTTGCTAGCGCCAGAGACACCACAGTGAATGACCATGAGATCAAGAACATGATCACTGTAAGAGAAGAATCAGCAGGTAAATACTGCCCATAAGCACAGATACCAAAACACACAAATATACTCACATACACAGTGGATGGTCCAAGAGTCAATGGCATCCATACAACTTGATTATGAAAAGACTTAACATGTTACGTAATGTACCAGAAAAATTTGACTACACCCTAAAACTTACAACTATTAGTTTAGAAACATGAAATTTCTTTTTATGGAAACAAAATTTTCCACCTGGTAAGTGAAGGTCCTACCAGAACTAAAAAAATGGATTTGGATCCCCTCCATTACACATTCCCTCCAATTTCATCCAATACACCATATTTTTATAGTTGTGAATAGTGTAATTGAAATCGATACCGGTCAACTAATTTATTATATTGAATAGCATAATTGTTTCAAAAATAAAAGTAATCCGACACTTTTTTACTATTTGATGAACGTGGATTTTTCATCAAAATTTTAATGGATGAAAATCTTTTAAACTTTTAACGGTGAAAATATTTTTTGTGATTCTAATTTTTTGTAGGATTGATCTTAATATCATCAACTATCTATTAACATATTTTGATCATTACTAACAAAATTATTAAGATCAAATAATTGGTGTATTTGATGGAATTAGAGAAAATGTGTAATGGAGGGAGCAAATCCAAAAAAAAATGTAGTAGATCAAAAACCGCATGGTTGAGGGAGAGAGATAATGCATGAGAGAGAGGGGCCTCTGAGGAGTAGGAACACTTTCGAGGAGTTGGATATGTGTCGTAAACACATTGTAGACCAACAATTCTACATTCTCCAACAATCCATGCTCGAAAAATTAAGATGACTTTTAGACACGCTCCGACACAAGACAAACCTAGAAATACCGAAATAGTTTTAATGTTGACATGCAAAATAAGTTTTATTGTTAGGAATAACAAATACTTCTTTTAATCAGAAAAAAATGATTAAATAAAGGGAAGTCAGAAGTATTACACACAAAAAAGTGGAGAAGGGAAGGGGAGAGAAGTCATCAAAATTATTGCGCCCGACTGTTTGTGATCTAAAAAAAAGATAGTATTTAAAAAAAAACAACTCTCTGAGTGCCTAGAATGCCGACATAGTTTTCATCTATATTCATACAAGTTTTTTTTATCTAAAACTCCTATAAAGAAATCTATATATGTTCCTGTTTACTAACTGATGGGAAAATTGTGGATCTCATAGTTTTATAAGGAATCAAGTATCAACGCACTACTATGATTAACAAAGTGTATCTCATAGTTTTATAAGGAATCAAGTATCAACGCACTACTATGATTCTTGGATTTCACTTTTTAATCAAATTAGGAAGAAATGCACAAGTAGAACTACAAGCTGAATATATGACAAGGAGCCATACCTATACAAAGTGATGCTCCAAGTAGAGAGAGACTCCAGTGGTGAAATTTCCACCGAGGACGCCAGCTGGGAGCATCTAAAAGATCCAGAAGGAAGCAGGATAAGTTCACTCCCGCATAACACAGAAGGTAAAACATAGTTGTGGTTGGTGAGATAAGATCCAGATTTCCAATAACTACACACCCCATACAGATGAAGGCGGTAAAGAGGGTAGCAATGTAAGGTTCATCCCCTTCTGCAACCTTGAAGTAGTTAAGAACAGGTAGAATGTCGTCATTAGCGATAGCTGCAAGCAGACGTGGGGCACCTGTCAGACTCTGTAGAGCTGCCCCTAAGGTTGAAAGGATAATTCCAACATATATGAGTGAAGGTAAAGGCCAAGCAACAGTAGCTGTAAGCAACCTGCACAATTAGTTCAATTATATTTTCAATAATGAAGTTGATCAGAGCAATGAAACCATGATATTTAGCTCTTGGAAGGATGGACCAGAGCTGATATATCTATCAAACGATATTCCATATCAAACCCTAATGTTCTCACATAAAATGAAAACAAATAAATATTTCTTCCCTAAAATAAAAGGCAGGAAACTAGAAGTGATAGCCCAAAGGTTTAGAGGTTATATAACCATCGACGGCATCAAGAAACTGGAAGCCAAACGGATGTATAAGAAGTCCCAATTAACGAGAAATACATCATGAACATCAAGATTAAAAGAATACTGACCTGCTCCTAAAAGGTTAATATCTAAACACAGCCTACATATGCCTTGCAGAACCAACAAATTCTGTTGTTACTTCATGGAAGAAACAACATCAAAGTTAATGCATGAATTCAAGCATAGGCAGAAACATGTTGTGGCAGGTCAATACTCAAACCATGAAACCATTTCATTCAAATTCCAAAGGGTTGAAGTTTCCGAATTACGTTTTGAATTTGTTTACAAATCCAGCAAGTCACACTGACAATGACACTAAATTATTCAAGGAAAATAGATCATGCTAGAGTATAAATGCATACCATTAAATAATTATTGGATGATATTACTCTTTGAAGGAATAATCAAACATAACCAAATTATCTCAAGATAAAAAGGAATCGAAGGACCTAATCACCGAGTAATATTGGGTGGGAATTGTCACCCATTGTAAGTATTAGGACCAATGAAATTCAGTTTTGTTTGGGAGCATTGTCAGAATTAGCATTATATTTCAACAACAAATAGAAGACCGGGTTCACGCATGCAACTAAGCTACTTAAATTTATGGGTTAACTGGTTGGTAAAGTAAACTATACACCATATGATAATCAAGTACGCTTGAGAACTGTTGACATGACATAACAAATTCACTACCCAAGGAAGGGATAGGCGAATCCATGCAGTAATTAATTATAAAAAACTTTATTAAAGAACTAGCTGTTTCGGCATTCATGAGTATTAACTCAAAAAAATACCTGTCTGTGTATAGCTTCTCTCTAGTTGCGAGAGCCCCAAACAAGAACACCGAAAATAAATATAATGCAGTGGTAGTTAGAGTTGCAGCCAATGTTCCAACCGGAATAGAACGTTGAGTGTCTTTAAGCGAAGAGGAGCGATTGGAACCTGCCATAATCCCCGTTACAGCAGGGAAAAAGAGACCTACCAATGCACTAAAATAGATTATAGTAGTCAGCGAAGCCATGCAAAGAAAATCAGTGGTTGTGAAGAAACAACATATTTGAACAAAATACATAATCAAATTATCAGTTAAAAACAATGGTCAAGAAATAAGCAACTAGATACAGAAAACTAGTTTTCTATATACTTGATGAAGAGTGGAGCTACATTCCCCCATTTCAAACCATTAATATCCCCAGTCAAATCCAGATGCCAAATGTCATGCCTATGGCTTTAACTAGGCTCTTATGCTAAATGAGCTAGGAGAGTGAATCTTGACCAAAAAATAGAGTAAGCAAATCTAACTTTTCTCCTCATAAATGCACAAAGTGATAACTTCTAGAACATTCTCAGTTAGGTATATTGTTCAAGGATGTTTTGACTGTAAGCATGAGTGAGGGAATACTTAGAAGTATGGCACATTGACATGTAGGTGAAAAGATTAAGATACTGACGTACGATATGCCATGACATTACACATTTACTAATCAAATAATTTATGAATGCCAAAAGTTTAATCAGACCGTAGATCTATATTTCCAAAAGGAGAATAATGGGTGAGAAAGACCAGATTATTAACGGGATGTCCTTTGTCAATGATAAAATCCCAAGTATAAGGAAGATACAAAGAAAAGGTACAAAAAGAAAGATGTAAGTATCTCAGTTAAAGTTCATCACTTACTTGAAATTCCAGTCTATTTTTCCATCAGGATCAGGAATACCAGCATTGTTGGTTGGTTGATAATCTGAGCTCCAATTGTCTTTGAATGATTCAAAACTCAATCCCGTGATTCCAGCTGTGTGCGTCATTGCAAGAGAAAATAGTTAACCCCTCAACAGATGAACAACTTAAGAATTTATACTGATGAAAC
Organism: Panax stipuleanatus; assembly: GCA_020205555.1. Taxonomy (NCBI): domain Eukaryota; kingdom Viridiplantae; phylum Streptophyta; class Magnoliopsida; order Apiales; family Araliaceae; genus Panax; species Panax stipuleanatus. Next base: position 10,212,774 of record CM035125.1, on the reverse strand, counting down.
AACAAAGGTAAGAGTATATTTAAACAAAGGTAAGAGCTTTTAACCTCACATGTCATGTGATTCACAAAGGCAGTGAATAACACTAAACACTCGGTCAAATATATGACAGAATAGTCTTACATGATTGTATCACCAACAACTAAGGCATTCTAAATATTTCAAAGGCCACTATGACCAACAACTTCAATGCATGACCAAAAGTACAACAACGCGATATTACTGAGAACAGTTTTGATTTCTTTTTCTTACTGTCGTCAACATGAATCAGAAATAGTTTTTTTTTACTTGTCAAAAAAAATCAGAAATAGTTCATTTTCCTAAACTAAGCCATATAAGGTGCAAACCGCAGCTTTTCAGGCGAGTAATGAAATATGAAACTCAACATCACCAGTTCACCACGACTACACAGTAACACAGAGAACAAGTGTGAAGAATAGAAAAGGATACAGAAGTTGATCAGGATGCTATGAACACAATGAATGTCTCAACAACAAAGGTGGGGAAATAACAATTAAATGAAAGGGGTAAGCAATTTTCTCACAACCCACAGTAGCATGGTCCTATCCAATGCTTGTAAAACTATTCTTTTTGCGGCAGAAGACACTCAACATACTTCCACCCTATCTAAAAATGCAGCAAACTGCCAGATCCCTTTAACTACCATACCTCTTCAACCAACATTAGCCAACTCTAGAGGACCAACCAATATCGATTTGTGCCACTTCCGTTGCATCATTTATACACTCAACAGAGACAATATATATCATCTAGCAACACCAATATTCCATCAAAGAAAAGTAACTTTTTGGAGCATAGCATTTTAAGATAACAGCCGTTACAATTGTATTTCATATGACCTAGATACAGCATATTCATCAGTTCAACTTAAATATAGCCTAGATACTACAATTGCAAATTTAATCTTTTATAATTTAAAAGTGCCACGAGATTAAGATGAATTTAAAGATGGTCACAGAGAAAGTGTGTGCTCGAACAGCTTAAACAAAAAATGCAGGAGGTGCACAAATGATGATTCCCTTAAAAACAAGACTCCAGATCTTGTCAGAATGGCAAAAGCCAACAAGAAAGAAGCTGTCCTGAAAAGCGGAAACTTCATCTTCTTCCTGTCAATACTTCCAATTTAGTTGTCCCAATTTTGCGTATGAAAAGGAATTTTAAGACGCAATACTTCAAATGGCACAACATAAGACTATAAAGGGAAAAATAAAATATAGGATGTACTTCAAATGGCATAACGTAATACTATTTTAACTTTCTTAAAAGATTCAAAAGAAAAAAACGGGAATGATAGAAAGTTAAACACAAGGAAGATTAGAACCTATGTTGAAACCATGATCAATTTTCTTGAGCCATGGTGTTACATGCTCCACCTAATTATAAAATTTATAATATGCGTTTGCAGTACCATCACACATATTTTATGACACCATTAATAGATTTAGATAAAGTGTACCTTTAAAGATGAAGTAAGAGAGAGATAAATTATAATAATTAGAATAATAGTAATAATAATAATAATAATAATAATAATATAAAAAAAATTAAACTAAACTGGATACTTACTTGCTGGATGATCTTTCTTCGCCAAAAGCATCCCAATAAATATTGAGAACAATGAAAATAAGACAGGTATAAGAAAGGCAGGTGCAACTCGATTGATCATTTTCACACCGCCAAAAACAATAAAACATAAGATGATGGTCACAATAATCCCATAAATCTGCAGGTCATGTAAACTTGGACTTGATATAGGCTCTGCAACTGCCGTGCCATTTACTTTTGTGATAGTCTCTGCATTTAAAAGATGGAAAATGAAATCAAATGGGCTGTGTAAATTTTGTTGTACATTTTTGAACAGTATGAGTCACTTGGTATCCCCGACCACCAATGACACATATGCCAACTATACCCTCGAACACACGGAATGAAAGATATGAAAGATAGAGCTGATAATGCATCAGAAAAGAACAAAAGAAGAGGTGATATATGATAAACTGATAGTGCACTTTGCACGAAATTGTGATAAGGTAAGACTCGTACCAAAGTTGACATCAAGTGACACCAGGAGTTGCACTACATTTTATTTTTTATTTGTTCGATAGGTAAGTTGCAGTACATACCTTATGTGACATAACATGCTTATTAGGAACACAATTATGTGGTAAGAAAACCTGCTACATGTAATTCTGATGAAGAAATGGGTATATTTATTCGTCAACACCAAAAATGCCAAATAAATTTGCTAGATTTATTTATGAAATCTGAACATTGACGGCAAATATGTCTAAGGCATTACCTCTAAATAACCCGGCGCTTGGCACAGCATTTAAAAAGGTCTCTACTGCTCCCAACACATAGCTAAAGTCACAGCCAAACAATAAATAAGAACAAACTTTCAAGTGAATTTCTTACGTACATCTTGCATTTAATAATGGCATTAAAACAATTACAAGTGATACCTCCTTTTAATCATGCAGCTTAACCTTAAATGTTGCTTTGCAATAAATAAAAATAGAAACACGCTATACACTCACAGGGATCCAGAAACTGCATTTCCAAGAAAAAAACACAGTCCAATACTGACTCCAACCTCTGGACCCAAGGCACGACCAATGAGATAGTAAGGCCCCCCGCCCTAAATGCACAATAGATACATCGAGAACATAGACTTGGGTCAGTCATTCTAACAATATAAATGTCAATGTGTGTGTGTGTGCATATATATATAGTAGTCCCTAATAAAGCCAACAATGATTTCTAAACATTAATACATCCAAAAGAAGAGATGGCGAAAATCCAATCATGATTTTTTTTTCATTACATGTCTCCATCATTCTCCCCTATTTAAGAAAACTTGACCTTGATTTTTGAAATGTGGAATAATCATAATACATGCACTAAAGTTCTATCTAAAAAGTTTTCTATTCATTATTTTACAAGATAAACCTACAGGTTCAAAAAAGAAGTACAATGGGGACCAAAATGGAAGTGTATAATCAGCGCATACACTAATAATGCAACTCGCTGCCTGGAGATTGGCTACTTGATTGACCCTGCAATAGAACTATGGTGCAAAATTAAGAGTTTTGCTGCCTGGAGATTGGTACTTGATTGACCCTGCCATAGAACTATGGTGCATGATTAACAAAACTCTCGAGTGCAATTTCCTTGATATTGTCTTGAAGATAATCCGATAAGGTTTAATTTCATCATTGAATTCAGTTCCAACTTCCATGAAGCATAAAAAATTAAGAAAATAAAAATTGAGAGAGAAACAGACCTTGCTCCTCTTTCTTAGATAAAAAGAGACCGTGCTCCTCTTTCTTAGATAAAAAGAAACATTGCTCTTACTTACAAACTCAAGCATTCTGGCAGCGTAAACATTAAACACCACAAAGACAACTAATCATTTATGCTGTTAAAACCGGTCTAGGTCTTTCGTTTAGACACAGCAAAATAACCTAATACAAAACAAGCAAATGGTAGTAGTATAATAAAGAATAAATTTATGTTTTACCTTCATTGCACCATTAGTTGCAATTGCACTCAATGATACAGAAGTCAGGAAAGTACATGAGCCACAAAAGGCAACTAGTACCAGCGACTCACCTATGCCAGCCATACCAACAATCCTGCAATTTTCACAGAAACAAAAAAGCAGTAAGCTTAAATTAAGACAGAGAATGGACAACAAACGGTAAAGAGAAGTGTTTTTATAAGCTTTACGAAGAAATTATGAATAGGAAAAGCAAAATACAGAAATAATCAAATACACTCAAGTCTACAACAATATACATAATCAATCACATTTAAGCTTGAAAAAAATATAAGACTGCCTAAACACTAACTATTGCCTAGTATAACAACAAAGTCAACTGACATAACAATTATGCAGTACACAAATGCTATATAAATCGATCATTATAGCGGTAAGTACTTAATGTTAGGTAACAAGGTGATCTGGCGTGGTTTTGATTTCTTTCCACCAGAAGGGGCCTGATGCTACGGCCGGAACTATGTCATACATGTAAGCCCTTGGAAGGATGTTTCTTGTTTTTCACATCAACTGCTCTTCACCTCCTTGTGGGACTTTCATTTGCAGAAATTAGACTGATGGTAACAACACTGCACTGATTTAGTTGTTGTATACTTTCCAGGTGTAAAGAACTCCTACTAGCCATGTTTGGAAAGCCAAGGACCCATACAAAGTTAAGAATAGTAGAATTACATGTTCAATACTCAATAGGCACAATACAAATGGATTCTTTTGTTTAGATAAAAGAATATTTCAGCTCAATACCAGTGATATGCAGCATATTTGAAGTCCTTATGCATATCGCTGATTGTTGTGTTTTATGCAATCAAAAAAATTTACACACTCAGTGTCTTGGAGGCCTTGTAATATGCTGTTCAAGATTTTGTTAGGCAGCTTGGGTATGTCCAAGTTCAGTTCCAGAGTAGGGAAATAAATTTCCAGCATCAAGGGGTGCAAAGGATGCTATGCCTCTTTGGCGGTGAATTACAAACTTTGGGGTATTTGGTTAGAAAGGAATGCCAGGATTTTTCAAGATCGTAACTTTCTTTCCGTTTGATAAGAGATTTAGTGGTGCTCATTTCTTCTCTCTGGGCCTTACCTATGGGAATGTTTTAAGGACCATGCTACTACTGATGTTTAGAGGGGACTGAAAACCGGTCTTTTATGTGTACTTTTCCAGTCTTTCCTTTCTTAGTCTTTTGAAGGACTAGTTATGGTCTCTCTCTCTACATATATATTTATATATCAGTTATATTTTTAATAGTAAACAAAAATTAAAAAAATAATACCTATTCAACACCTCAAATTTGGCAGAAGGGCCAAGCAGCAAACAATATTCAATTTAATCTTCATCCCACGTACACTAAAAATAAGATATATCCGCTACCAGTCACTAATAATATCAGTGAATATGGCATTTACCAAGAGAAATGATGTAGGAAACAATTCCCAAAAGATCAGATTTTAGCTCCATGCATACATTTAATAAAAGTATATATGTTCACAAAATCCACTAGAGATATCAGGAGATGTGACATTTACCAAGAGAAACGGATGTAGTAGATAATTCCCAAAATATTTTGCAAGCATGGCACAAACACTCCCATCATTGTTCCCAGTTTAACACCAGTAGTAGCCTGCATGATTAGTTTTTTTCTTTGGTAAGCCATCATTAATACAGATCAAATGACCATAAAACACATTCTGAATTGAATAAATGGGGTACTGCCCAGTATCATAAGAGGAAAGTTTACATCTATTATCTATATGTAGGATACATTAGCGTGAGATATTTGATACACGTTAATTAATCATTTTATTATCCCTATTTTTATTAGTTATATGTTTATTTTATTTAAATAACATCATATATTTTGTTTTGTAGGATTTATTATTTACTGATCTTGGTGAGCAAGTAAACGATAATATTCCAGGTTTTAAAGGAGGAAAAGGACTCCACAAGATTATCATGTAGAGGACGAAGTCAAGAAGAAAAGAAGAGGCCAAGTTCAAGGAACTTAGATTAGGGCACAAATAATTTTTCCGTCTATAGGGACTTGTATTTTGGAGAGAAAGGGGACTAGAATTTTTTATTTAATTTTTTCTTTTCTTTTCTCCTTGCTTTCTGCGGCTACACAGTAGGAACAAGGATCATAGTTATCAAGTTGCCAAGTCGAGGCAAAGCGGTAGCCGGGAGCTTAAGCGCTTAGTCGACAAAGCGCCCGACTAGTCGTCCGCAAGTCGACAAATCGTTAATAATGTAAATTTTATACGAATAAAATTATATATATTTAATATTTATATGAATATTGATATATTTATTTTTCTAATGATTTACCATATTTATGTTTAATTTTTTTAATTTTAATATTATATATATAGAATACCATAAATTTATAATTAAGGATCCTATTTATAATTTTACATTAAGATGTTCAAGAAATGTTTTTTTTTCTTCGCTCTAGGGACTTAAGTGTAGGAAATATAAAGAAATAGGGGCTGAACTGAAACTTCTGAAACTTCAGGGGCTGAAATGAAAGAAAATGAAACTATAGGGGCTGATATGTAAAATTTTAGGGGCTATTTTGAAATTTAAGAATTTTTTGGGACTAAACTAAAAATTTATAAAGACTATGGGGTATCTAACTGTAATTATCCATAAGATATTACCACTATAGATCTGATGATACGATCTGATAATACGAAGAGAGAGAAAGTGAATAAACAGAGACCATCATCTGATACGAAGAAGAAGAAGAAGAAACAGACGAAGAAGAAGAAGAAACAGACGAAGAAGAAGAAACAGACGAAGAAGAAGAAGAAACAGACGAAGAAGAAGAAAAAGAGAGACGAAGAGAGAGAAAGAGAAGAAGAAACAGAGAGACGAAGAGAGAGAAAGAGAAGAAGAAGAAGAAGAAGAAGAAGAAGACCAGAAGCGGAGAAGAAGAAGAAAGTCGCCGGAAAGTCGCCCGCTTCTCAAACTAGTCGTCTAAGTCGCCGGAAAGTCGTCCAACTCGTCCAAATCGTCTATTGAGCCCGACTTTGTGCTCTCCCACCAAGTCGTCAGGACGACTAGACTTTTTTTCCCGACTTGGCGCCTAGTCGGCGACGACTAGTCGACGACTTGATAACTATGACAAGGATAATGCTTCTCTTTTGTTTCTGCTGAAGGCTTAGTCAAGGAGTAGTATTAGAATAGTTTTTTTTCCTATTTCTTTTTTAGTCTTGTTCGGTTGTGCTCTCTTAGTTTTATAATAATTTTCCTTCGTTTACTTTTTTATTCTTTCTCAACTTATGCTATAGATTTTGTTCCATATTGTTATAGTCAATAGTACTAGTTTTAATTAAGGGTGTAAATGAACCGAGTTGAGTCGAGTATTGAGTTGCTCAGATTTGGTTCACAAAATTTATCGAGTATAAAATAAGGTTTGATTAAGGCTCGTTTAGCTATCGAATCGAGCACGATCTTGAATCGAGCCTGAGCAGTTTGAACTTTTCGAACGAATATGATCCGAGTATCAATAGAAAATAACAATTTGAGAAAGTTCGAATAATTTATCGAACTTTAAAATTTACTCATATTTGAATCATTTATATTTCGAGTCGAGTTCGAATCGAACTTTTAGTCGAGCGAGTACGAATCGAGCCCTAACTGTTTGCTCATTTTACAACCTTAGTTTGAATTTTAATTTTTTTCATGTTAAATTTCATGGCTAACTAAATTTTTAATACCTAGGATGATGATGAAACTAGGTCTTGCATATTAATATTTTATTTTCGTTCTGATATTAATGCCTAATTGTTCTCCCCTTCATATTTACCTTCATTTAAAATTCATACATGATTCTTATGTTAATTAAGAGGTTTTGATAAGTTATAGTTAATTTGTGAATTTTTCATAACTTATGTTTGCTCATATTAATTATATGAATCATTATTTTTAAAGGAAAGGGAAACAAATTTAGGAATTAGGAATTAATTCGGAAAATAAGGAATTATTTATTATATTAGTACTTAGTGAATTCGGATTCCTAGGTAGCTTTTCTCATTAATAGTTTTCATTATTAATTATTAGTTTGCATAATTTATTTAGTTAATCATCTCCACTATATCTATTTCTAATTTGTCTGAAATTTAAATTTAGGGTTTTTCAAAATTAGTTTAGTCTCCATGGGTTCGACCTGTACTTGTCAGCTCTTTAATTTGACACTGTGCACTTGCAATTACTTAAAATTATAACATAAATATTAAACACTCGAAATGCCAAGTTCCTAGCAAAATAATATAGGGAAAAATTTGTTTTTTAGTTCGAATAATGACTACATACAATTAGAGGCATATTTCAAGGTCAAAATATATAATAACGATGAAGGAGATATGCATCGGTTACGTGCCTCCAAAATAAGCTATTGGACTTCGGTGCGACAAGAAAATAGGACGACAAAATTATGGAAATACTTATTAGAAACAAAACTTCAAGAACAATAGCAAAACTTAGTGGTAATACAGTTCATACTACGTAAACTCCTTTTTCTAAAACTGTATTCATTCAATAAATCAAATGTATCTTGCCCAAGTTAGTAACTAGTAAGATGCAACCAAGTTGTGTATATTCATTACTACATTAAAACATTTAGTTTAAAAAAGAACGCTGATTGAACTACAAAGTCTTCTATGTTCGTACATCTTCTTATTCATCTTTCTATACGAGGTGGTCCATTTTAGAAATACAACATAATATCTACACACACAAAAAAATAACGTTAAAGCTTTGAATTCAAGTTAGCTTTTAATAGAGCTCAAAACTAATATGTATACAATTCCCAAGCAGAAAGTTCAAAGTTATGGGTAAGCACAAAAGAGTCTTAATTTAAGAACGACATGTGTTAAATCATTTTTTGCCCACTGAACTAACCCTCAATTTATATTTGCATCACTGAATTGATTTTTTTTCCCATTCGACTCATTGACCTGTAATTTTTTTACAAACCGTTACAACATTTGTTAACTTGTTTGACTTTTACTATAATGAATAGTATGTGAGAGGAAGAATGTTTCTAAGTCGTATATATGTCAACGTGACATGGTATGATAGGAAAAAAAATTACTCAAAAGTAAAAATTAGATTAACTAATTACACATACACTAATTAAAATTTGCAAGAAATTAAATTTATTTAAAAAAGTAACAAGAAATTCAGGTAATAAAAAACTAAAATTAAGTAATTTTTTATTAGTAATATATAAATTTAAAACTAATTAAATGTTTTAAATAAATTCAGCAAGTAAATCAAATTAAACAAGAAAATCCATTACACTAATCTAAAATCATCAATTCGCCATGGCATTTCTTTTGTGTAATAACTAAGACTACACAAGGCAGTACCTCACCTCTTTTTGAAAGAAAAAAAATATCACCAGTACCTCACTTGAATCCTCCAAAAACTTTTGATAAGAAAAATACAAAGAAAATATCATCATTGAACTTCTTACCAATTTTATTTCTTTCTTCTTGTTTGTTGCAGATCTAGAAAGCTAAGAGTCGCCAGAAATAATGGAGGCGGCTAGACTTATCAACTCTCTCACTAACCTCTCTCCAAACACATGATTAACTTCCTTCAATCAAACTATCATGTCTATCATTTCCCAAGTAATCAACCAATTTCTCAAATTTGATTTTTATTTTCCCCTTTTTTAACGAAATTTAACTAGATAATCTAGGCGGTCTACAGCTAGTCAGCTACTGATAGTTTTGGGTGATTAAGCATAGGATCCATAATATGAGCAATTGATTTCTCTTTTTTTTGTCCAAAAAATGAGTTATGGAATTGGGGAAGAAAGAGAAAATTGGTCCTCTTTATTTTGCAATAGATCTTAGATTTGGAGGTTCCAATGTAGTTCAATCTTGGCTAAATCTGAGTTATTGTGGAGTTTGGACTAATGGTAAATGATTTGTTGTAGAAGTTTGAGGTGTAAATATTGGTGATTTTGGCAAATGGCTATGGCTTGACAATGAATGTTTTGGTGGAATTCATGTGAGGAAGATGAAGGCTTTTTTTATTTTATTTTTTTATTTTCTTTTGTTTTCTTTAAAGGAAGAAGGATCTAAATGTGTAAAATGGTTAAAAATAAGTTTTTTCCCCTTAAGTTATTAATACACATTATCATTGTCAAATCATGTTTTAATCAGCTAAATAATCCACATAAGCATCCAAGGTGGTGCCATATAGATTTTCTGTTAACTTTTAAAACCTTGGACGGATTTTTAAATTTTGTAAAAAACAAAAATAGTTCAATGAGTTGACTGAAAAAAAATCAATTCAGTGATGCATATGTAAATTGAGGTTCAGTTGAGTAGGAAAAAATGATTTAACCTAGAAATAAATATAGTAAATTCATTCTTCCCAATTTAAGATATTTTTAATAATATACAGCAGAGGGGAACAATTATCCAAGTCCACCACTAGTATATACTTTCTTCTCACCATCTTCTTATGGTAAACATAAATGCTATAAAATACTAAGCACAAATTAAACAGGAACCAGAACAATATGCCATCAACCTGTAAATACTCTAGGCATGTATGTAACTTATGCTACGTTTGGATTAGAGTAATGAAGGTGGAAATGGAATGACTCATTCATATGGAATGAAAAAAATTGTGTTTGGTTGCAATTGGAATGAAAAAAATTGTGTTTGGTTCCTTGGGGGGAGAGAGAACATATAAAATAACTCATTCCAACTAGAATGGGACTGAATCATTCCACTCTTCATTCCATTCCTTCAATCCAAACGTAGCATTAGAGAAAAAAACAGACGTACCTTCTGGTCCAAGGTGACAGGAACCTCTTCACCATCTCTAGGACTAGATGGTGTTGGAATTTGCTCTCCCGTCATGCTGAAACAGCCAGCCCCATAAGGAGGACATTTTAAAATGATTCAGAAAACAAATAGTGAAGAAGATTTAGCATAACCTAAAAATTAAGTATATAGAACTTGTAGAGAGAAGAACCATCACTCCAAGCCCCCTTTTTGTAGTATAACTAAAATAAATTACAAACTTTGAATAAGAAAGATGGTTTCTTAAATACATGTGATCAAAGTGCCTGCTCAAATAATTTGAAATAAAATCAACATAGACATTAACAGCAAGAGGAGAAGGAATGTACAAGGTAGAACTGAATCCAGTAACTTGTACCTCTTAAGACCTAGAATATTAACAAGAGAATCAAAACCAAATAATTCCAATTTAGATTCTCCCTGGGAACCATTGGCAACTCCATGGGTAGGCAATGAACCTTCTCTAGCGTTTGTTTTCAAGTTTGGCTGGATGCGCACTTTTATTTTCCTGCCACATTATATAAATCAGTATGAGAAAATCAAAAAAGCAATCAGAACTGAAAGAAAACAAAATAGAAATTTTGCAAGAACTAAAGTTGCTACACCGCAGAATCACACAATGATCATATGGTTCCCCAAAAAAAAGAGGGAAAAAAAGAACAGAGAAGAAAAGAAAAAAACATATATGAAATAAGCACTAGGTCATCTCAAGTGTTCCTCCCACTATGAATCACCAAATTAACACAATCCTTTACCACCCTTCTGAAAGTCTACTTGAAGTCTCCATTACAAGAATAAAAAAATACGAAATAGCAGGCCTCCCTGCCTCAAGTCCTCAACTTTTCAGCGCTAGCAAGGAATTCTCTAAGGAAAGCCATTAAATAAAACAGAGAATTTCACAGAAGAGATGCAAAACTTAATCCAATCCCTCCAACTAGGGGTGTTCATCATGTAATTTACCGTACCGAACCGGTCCAAACCGTACCGGTTACCGAATTCACTCAAATACCGATACCGGTACCGGTTGGACCGGTAAACAGAACCGGCTAGCAGGTCCGGAACTGGTACGGTACCAGTTTTTATCGTACCGGTTGTTTTTCAAGAATGCTTCCATGAAAAGTTTTTACAAATCCTAAATTACAAGAAGCACATCCAAGGAACAGGGCAAAGGGCACCAAATATTAACCTATCAGAATAAATTACAAGAAGCACATCCAAGTAATAAAACAACCATTTCTCAAAATTCAGAAATAAAGCAACCATTAGCCTACAAAGCCCATCAGAAATAAAGCAACCAATTCTCTAATTCAGGCTTCACAAAAAATCCCACGCATCTATTTCCATCCTAGTGTAAAGAAATAAGAATGTAAAATATATTGACAAAAATGAACTCACAGACCGCAAGCTCTAATTGTGTGTGATAAATGAAATTAAGAATAGCAGAAATCACAATTTCTAAATTCATCTTTCGCAGTTTACAGCCTTACACAACCCTTCTCCTAACTCCATCATTGCTCCTATATGATTCTAACAACCAACCATTACCAACCAAACAAAAAGGAAAAGATAATTTTGATAACTAACAACCTAAAAAACAAAACTCAAATACCGTGAACACTGAACAAGGGTACGACCACTTCTTCGAAACTAACGGCTTCGTTCTCCTCGTCGTCAGACAGTCACTTCTTTAAACCTAACGACAACATTCTCCTCGTCGTTGGATGAGAATCAATACGACGCCCTTAATTTGTAGTCTTGATTGGGGGGTTGAGATGAGAGAGAAGAAGAGAAATTGAAGGGATATAGTGAAAGCTATAGGTGTTGTCTGGACGATGGATGAGATCATGAGGAGAACTGAGAAGTGAGAAAAGCAGAGATGGAGAGAAACGGAGAAGTGAGAAAGGTAGAGCATACGAAAACCTATTTGGGAATAAAAGTAATAAGTCAGTAATGTAACCGGTACAATCGGTTCGGTATATACCGAACCAACCAAAACCCTTCCCGAACTCAGAACCGAAAATTCGGTATATACCGGTTCTGTGTACCGAACCCGAACCGGTTACCATTTTTCCCAAATCGGACGGTTCGAACTGGTTCAGTTTGATAAAAAACCGAAATTTTTGCACACCCCTTCCTCCAACTCAGTCCAAACTCCATACTCTCTAGAAGAAATAAAAGAAAGTCCCAGTTAATGTGATCGTAGTACGCCTTCTCGATATCAAACTTATAAAGCACCCCCAGAGCGTCATTCAAATCATATCTTACAAACATTCATTATTCACCAGTGTTCTAAAAATACCCGCCTAGGCAAGGCCTAGGCGCTAGGCCCCCCTGGTGCCCCACCTAGACGCTAGGTCCCTCCTGGCGCCTCACCTAGGTCCAAGGTGACAAAAAAAATCCTCTAGAAAATTAGACGGGACATAGGCAGGAGAGATTTTTTTTATTTTAATAACTACCCAAATCAAATTTTGATATATTTATTTTTCTAATGATTTACCATATTCATAATGCATTTTGTAGCATATCAAATTACAACAAGAAGTGAACAAGATCAAGTCAAAATAGATAATTTTATTATAGTTGTAATTTTTTGAACTTGTACTAACTTCAAATTATATAAATGATGATACATTTGTAATATTTAGTTTAATTCAATATAATTCTTAAATTTATGTTTAGTTTCTTAAGTTTTAATATTGAATTGAATTCTTGAAATTTTAAATTTTATTATTTAATAGCAATCTTGTTTATGAATAAAACTAATATGTTAAAGATATGTTTGAACTTTGAACAATTGCATGTTTGTGTTAGAACTTTGACATTAGCAATAAGGATATGTGTTTGAACTTTAAGCAAAAGCCTTTATTATCTTTATTATAGATTGTTTTGCTTTATATTATTGTTTTGTTTGGATAAACGTAAGATAAAATATTAAAATTGACTTAAAATAAAAAATCCCGCCTAGCCCCCCGGCCGCCCACCTCCCGCCTAGCGCCTTTTAGAATATTGTTATTCACAAGGGTTGTATCAAGATTTTGCCTTCCAACAACAAACGTGATTCTGGTCCCCAGCACAACAAAATCCAGTACCCTACTCAACCAAATCAGTAGAGGCTATGCAAGAATTTTATAAGCACTCTAGAAGGTTAATCCGATGTAAATCTCAAATATTGTCCACTGCAAATCTTCATGAAACCGAAGACCGAGTAGTCTCTCACTGTCTGACGACATAAGTCATTTGAGAACATCTCTTGCCAATCTAAGAAATCAAGGATTCTTTTGTAGGTTGGTGAGTCCGAATCAAGATTCGTGGATTCTTCTAGATTAGGTAGGATTATACTGGCAAATTCCCTTGTAATTTTTTAATTTTTGATATAATGTTTTATTTACTAATACAATATATTTCTAAAATCCTGGATAGTACTACTATATAAAAACTTTGTCTTTCTTGGATATTTATAAATTTTATCATGAATTGATATTTATTGGTATTTGTAAGTTTTAGCATATATGTGTACATGCACATAAATATATGGATTATTTTTATTTGTATACATATAAATTTACTTCCACTGAATGAGACTTTATCCTGATATAAAGAATCCACCAAAGGGCCTTCTTATAAATAATATTTAAATATGTGTTGAATCCCCGAATCCCTATTTTCTTTCTGATAATTGTCGAACTGCCAAATCCACATATGGAGAACCCAAACCCTAAACCTGAATCCATACTTCTTAGCGCCAATCAACAGATACAAGGAAAGAGAATCAGTTGCCTAGGTTCACATGAGTACTCTCCCCCTTTCAAAGGCCAAATATCTAATCCTAAAATCATTAGACTCATCTATCACCATATATGATCTAAGGACATATGCTACCAGAGTACATAAGCATATTATTTGCTTCATCTATCTCACAACTAGAACCCCCATTTAAAAGTCGAACGGTTTTGATTTTAATATAATCCAGCCAGTTCAAATTGCATACCAATTTTTAGAGCTTATTTTCTCTTTCTTACTAAATAATGGTCAACCACTATACAATTGATACACCAAATTTGACCATGCACAGCCGCTCTAAGAAAAAAAATTGGCAAGGCACAACTCATCCAAACTTTCAACAGTTCTTTTTACTTGCATTGAAGGTTTAAGAACATGAATTTGTATGTCGTGGAGCATTGAGTGGATGAATGAAATTCCAACATCTAACATCGAATCCTAGACTAGAATCACAAACGGACTAAATCTTCACTTAAACCAGATTCTAACATAGGCGATAAACAAACATGAGATACACATAAATAAATACATTCAAACTTACAAAGTTATACCATTTAGTGAACCCCGGAAGGGGGTTTTGTGTTACCCTTTCTCTAAGCTACGTCACAATCTTACCAGGACAAAAAATTACTCAAACTCGAAAATATATGAATTAATATCCACTACTCCTAATTTCCTCCTAACTTATCCTAAAGCAGAGAATTTGCACACGCATGTGTGTGCCACATACACTAGCAGACACTTATTCAATCATGTATTTATTATGTTAATGTACTTAAGTGTGTATTACTTATCAAGTGAACGAAATCACAATACAATAACTGAAGTCCAAAAACATGTCTATAGAGAGAATAAGTTGCAGAAACAGATAACTTCAGAGAATATTTCTGCAATGTGATTGTAATCAATCCATCAATTCCATTACAGATACGAGTTTATATTATTGAAAGTAAAAGAAGGGGCATGATAAACACATTGCTCAAACCAGTACATAAAACCACAATAATTCAAAATTCAAAAACCTAGATACAGAAAAGGAAGTAAGAGAAGGAAAACAAACTTACTTCAAGGAAGAAGATCCAGGATCTAACGAAGACATTTCGAGCACAGCCCGATCGTTGTCCTGCGCTACAACTGGGCTGTACTTTCTACCTCGACCCGTCCGAAATTCATTCTCATCCGACCCCTCAATCTCTTCATTATCCATAACAATATTATTCTACTTCGGATCTATATATCTATAAATGTTTGTATATATATATAGTGAGAGATATATACTGAGAGAGAAAAAGACCTCCGCAACCAGATTCCGGTATATATATATATATATATCTATATGTATATATGTAGATTGTAGAGAGAGAAATAGAAAAAAACAAGGGCAACTGTTCTTAAGAGAGAGAAATGGCCTTGAACAAGAAAGAGAAGAAGCGGATGTATTTGAATAGAGAAGGAATGATGAAGAGGAAAATGGTGTCGTCTTATTTTCTACCTTTTTAAACCGAAAATGGGTCATTTTCACGCGCCACTTTTAAAGCGTGCAGGGTACTAATAGTCTCTCATTTCATTTTTAATTTTTTATACTCCAATATACATTTATTTTATTTTATTAAAATTAGAGATACATTTGTAATTTAAAATTATAAAATGACATAAATTTTTAAGTAGATTGAAAACTATAACATAAATTTTTTTGATATATTAGACTGAAATTTAAACACAGTCACACACCCTACCCTAAGAGTATAAATGAACACAGTCGAGTCGAGTATTGAGTTATTCCGAATTAGTTCACAAAATTTATCGACTATAAAATAAGGTTTGATCGTTTAGCTACCGAGTCGAGCACGATCTCGAATTGAGTCCGGACAATTTGAACTTTTCGAACAAATATAATCCGAGTATAACTAAAAAATTACAATTTAAAGAGTTTCGAATTATTTATCAAACTTTAAAAATTGCTCATATTTGAATCATTTATATTTCAAGTCAAGCTCGAATCCGACTTTTAATCAAGCGAGTACGAATCGAACCCGAATTGTTTGCTCATTTTACAAAATACTGGCCTCATAATTACCATGAGTTGAGTAGTACCACCCCGGACAAAGGGCTTCTATTTTTAGTGAATGTGTATCTAGATGGAATGCAAGTAAGAATAAATGGTTCAAGTTGCTATCTGAGATAAGCCAAAAGCTCCATTAGTCCATTGGCAAACACAGAGGGCCACAGAGGGAGTTATTTTCAACAATTACAATACATAAATTACACCTTGGAGACAGCCCAGCTGATGTTTGCCTATTACAAGAATGAGATGAAAAGGCTCAAAAACACTGAACAAATATTACACAGATATGACATGGAATTTAAGTTGACAAAGAAAACCACGAAAAAAGAAAGAAAGAAAAATTCTAAGAGAATCAACGTAGAGAAAATTAAAACTTTTTGAAGGAAAAAAAAATTAGATTACACATTTAAAGATTGTTTTTTCTTGTGCTTTTCATGTTTGTCTCTTGTCTTTTCAACCTTTGCAGTTTCATTTTTCTGGTTGCTAACAGATCCCTCTTGAGCACTGCACATCTGAGACTTCAACTTAAACCCGAGCTTCTTTGATACAACGCTTCCCCAGGTGCTAGTTCCCTTAACCCGGCCCAATTTTTCAATCGCTTGCCTCATATTTGAACACTCTTTCTCGAGCTCAGAAACTCGCATCCGCATGCTGTCCATTCCCACCTTCAGAACTTGATTCTCTCTCACAGCTGTGGTCCAACCTCCCTCGTTAGACCCCACCAAGCCACTTCTCAGATGCCGTGAGCCGTCAAGATTGTCCGAGACAAGGAAGCAACCGGCAATGGAAGTCCTAAGCTGGAGTTGCTCGAAGAAGAGGACTTGGACTATAATTCTTAGTGGCAGTCTCTCATTTTGGGCAGCGTGGGTGCAAGCTTCCAAGGAGAGTTTTTGGCAGTCCATCAACCTGCATAATTGTTCTCTGTCGGAGTCCGCCAACCAAGGGTGTGACTGTAGATTGTAAAACAACAGGGAGATTGATAAGCCTGAAAGAAACGATGATAGTAGACCTAGAATGCACAAATTTTGCATTTCCGAAGAGATTAAATAGAAGTAATTGTCGAAGGAATGATTATCCCAAGTTACAGAGTTACTGTTTGACACAACTGTCTATATTTTGTCTAAGATAAGTGCTTGTAATAAATATGTTTGTTTGGCACCAAGCAGATAGAACGTATTGTCTGCTGTTAAAAGTGACTAGAATGGAAAGTTAAACTATAATCAAATTTATGTCAAGAAGTATCTCCTGCAATAAATAAACACACGTGCAGAGCTCTACATCTGAATTGAATACAATTTTGTCTATTGGGCCACATCGCAACTGAGAGTAATTTTAAGAGCATAATTTGCACATCTCTTGAGAGGGAGGGGGTTAAGTTCACTTTGAAGTGCAAGTAAGCCTCAATTTCTAGTTTAAGAGAAGTTGGTTTCCATCTTCCAGTCAAATCTTAAATTCAAGATCATACCAACTCGTGAAGATATAGATCATGAAAAAATCTTTAAAACTTATAAGCTAAATGAGTTAAGGATCTCAAGTGATGAAGTGAATTTACCTTCAGATAAATGTCGATTGCACGATAAAGACCATCATCTAAGGGTCTGGCATAATCAGGAACCGCAGCAGCTAGAGACTGAAACTTGGGGAGCTTCAAATTAATATCTGGAGCAACCTCTGCCAGGTACCCATCAATTAGCTTGGCTACCATTGTGATTGGCGTCATTGATGGGGAGCCCATCGAATGGCCATCATCAACAGAAATAGGGGAGGCCCCACCTGTCACCTGATCTATGGCCAGGAAGTGCTCAAGAATTCTCTGCACACACTCAACATTATAAAGTGTCTCCATGGTATAAGAGAAGTTAGGCAATAAGAGATCTTCCAGTGTCGCCTGATCAAGCTGCATTCCTATTCTTCTTTCCAAGTTTGATATGCAGGAGGGGCTTGCCCGAAGAATCATGGCTGTTCGAAGTAGGCCGAAGAGGATCTTGGCTGAGATCAATCCCTTCTGCATAGGAAGTAATTGATCAAGCTCTTCAAGTAAAAGCTTCTGATCCTCTTCGGATGGTAGGCCTCCTGAACCCACTGGCGCAAGACGGTTGCTAGACTCGGTGGCACTTTGACGCCGATTGAGCCCCGGAAGGTACTTCTTTGCATAGGAAGTGAGGGACCCGGCTATTATTTCCTGCTTGATTCCACGAGACTCCATAGCCGAAATCAACCTCTTGTAGAGAGGCAAACTTAAACTTGATATATCTTTGTACCACCAATCTGAACTTGCATTTTTTATCCTAGCCCCAGTGCTTATCCCATTCCACAAGACACTTCCACCAGGACTCTGCATGGGCCTGCCATGTTCCACAATAGGCCACCCAAACAGATTTGGGTCAGTACTTGCCTTCACAGCTAATGAATCAATGCACCGCTTGGTAATACCGAGTTCTTCAGCATAGGGCAGAACATCATCGCAGCCTTGGAGTGCTTTTAAAGAATCTTTCCAATTTCGCAGCACTACTTGATTCAAGAATATTTCAGTCTGGGAAATTAGATTGCCTTCCCCATACTCTTCAGTCATTTCGAGATGCTCAGCAGCACACTGGAGGCACACAACATTTGCAGCAGTAAGTTCAAGTTTCACTCCATAACAGAACTTGGTAACAAGTTCAAATGTTTTAGCTCCACCAGGGATGTCAGGGAGCTTAATGACATGGCCATCTTCTTCTTCTCCAGAAGCTTCAGCAATCAATTGTTCCATCATGCCACTTCTGGAAAGCAAGGGAAACTGCATTGCATGAGAAAAAAAAACTATTAGAGATTATAAACTATATATGTCACCTATCAAATGCTCCTCATTCCGCACAACTCCTATTCTTTGCTTTGTTTCCAGGACATGGTTTAAAAATTACTTGTAAAACTCGTATGAACTTGAATACTATGCTAGCAAAATATGTTACCTTGTGGAGATGGAACGACATATCCCCAACTTCAACAATGATATCACTTGGAAGGCCAGTTGTGCAGAACCTACAATTATTTTGACAAATTAATTTTTAAGATTACAGTTTGAGAAGTCAAAATCAAAAGGTCAATATATCTTTAAGTGATGATCACATTACAAGAACTAGGAGTATTATTTTCTTTAATACAAGCTATCAAGTCAATTTCTTTCAGTAATATACTTGGATTGGCATTGTGAATCTATTATTACTTTCAGAATCAAGAAGCAACTTTCAGTTTTTTGGATTGGCTTTCTATGGTCCAACTATTCAGATTTTAGCAAAATCTGAAAAGCAAGGGAGCTACTTTTTACAAGAATCCAAATAAGCAATAATCATAATCCAAAAGGGCTCAATATATAAATTCTAGAGCAGAAAGGGTATCCCCGTCTGATAAAACCAACTTTTTGTGTCCAGAAGTAATACTGAATAGGTCATAAATTATGAATTTTCTGTGGCAGGTCAAGCCATAGCAAAGCAAACATCTATAAATTTAAGAAACAGCCAAATGCTTTCACATTTTCATTCAGTTTAGCAGTACTATCGTCAGTATTATCATCATGAAATCATTGAAGCACACTCCCCAACCTTTCTATTCGTAATTTAATGAAGAAGCAAACCAACTAATGGGGGGGAAAAGAAAATCAATAGTCAGTACTACTTTAATCAGACAAACAAATAACCAAACTGTAAAAGTAATCTCCCCCAATCGGAATCAGAAATTTTAAAACCAAAAACTGATGTCAAAGACTAAATTATGAGACAGTATTTGAAGAAGTATATACCCAAGTAATGTAACTTGGCAACATGATAAAATACCACAAGCTTTTGGAATTGCCTCACTAATATGAATTAGCCCATCACATACACCAAAAGCATACATAACAACACATACAGGATGAAAAAAAAAATAGTAGTCCACAGCAGGGGTTACACAATGGCAACAACCAATAAATATGTGTGCGCGCGGGTGAAAAAAGCAAGATATAAAGATGGTATGAAAAAGAGTAAACCAAGAAAGCCAAGTTACAGAGATGAGAAAACATACCAGGCCTGCCCTTGCCTTCGAAATGCATCTGTTTTCGACCCCAACTTCATACAAGCCATTTTTACACAATGCAGTCTTACTAAAGATTCAACAACAGACGCTGAGGTAGAAACAAGCTGCTGAAAGATCCAACAAAACCTCTATAAACCCTTCATAACTCCAACAAAAAAGTCAATTTAACCCCCCTTACTCTAGAGCAACACACCTGTAAGTTGAAACTCTCCCAGTCCAGCAGAGATCAGGGAACCTTCAGTACCAAAGAAAGAAAATCTCAGTTCTGTGCCCACAAAACTCTAATTCCCTACCCAAAAACTCAAACCCCAGTTGCACATATTAAAAGAACCCAAAATTGCAAAAACCCACTTCACAAAACCTCCAATTCTAGGGCAAAACTTCCCTCAATCCACCAAAATGTTAAACAAAACTATAAAGTTCAAATCTTTTTAACATTCCCAACCCTCAAACCTACTCCAACAGCACACACCAACTTCAAAAGATACCCATCTCACTCCAACCAAAACAAAATACCTTACAAAAATAAAAATAAATAATCCCCCCCTTTAAAAAATCCCACTACCTCCCTCTAAACCACCACAAAATCCCAACTTGTGGCCAAAACCAATCAATACCCATTAAAGAAAAAAAGAACACAAAGTGAAGAAACACTGTTTTCCTTTCTAATTCTTCATGCTCATAATATAATGTTTGAAAAATGGAGTAAAGCTATGGCTGCCAAAAAAGCTTGGAAAACTCAGTCGCATGTGTACTTAATTAATGGTAGCTCTGAAAACAACACAATTCAGGCGCTCAAACATGTGGTGGGGACCTTTGGCTTAAGACATATTCATTGCTCTCTTGAAGTGAGTTTCGTAGAATCCTTAAAGAATTCTGTAACACAATGTCCAAAAAGATAATACAGCGGTTTAGGAAGGAGGACTTGCCGTTTTCACTTGGTGACGACTTTTTCAAGAAAACGCTACTACAGTACTACTACTTGTTTGTCTAGCAACGCCTTGTTCATGAACTACTTGGCTTCTAAGGCCTAAAAAAATGTTTGTTTGATAGAAAAAAAAATTACTCATAGTTTTTATTTCTTAATATTTGTTGTTTGAAAATTTCAATTGAGCATTAATAGTTAGTTTTTAATATTATCCTAGATATTAAATATAATTTTAATTATCTTATTATTTTTTAACCAATAAATAACACTCTATTTTTCTAATATATCAGGTGCGGATCCAGCTTCTTAGGTCAGTGGGGTCAAATTTTAAAAAAAAAACAGTCAAATAAATTACAAAACTAAACAATGGCCAAATATTATTTATAGAAATATTTTTTGAGACTTCATTACTTAAAATTAAGTAATTGTTGTATGATAGACTCATTTTTATTAGTTATAAAAATTCATAACCGATTACAAAAAAAAAACGCAGGTAATTACAAAAAATTCTCAAAGCAATTGCTAAATTTGTAAATATAAAAAAATACAACATATCGAATTTTCTCTAAAGTCGAACTAGTGGGAAGAATTAGGTCAAGTCGATAGACCAGAAACGGAAAGACAAAGAGTATTATAGACCAATGTAATATAGGATATGAACTTTGAAGAATTTAATACTACCTCCAGGGGCGGATGCATATTGAGAGACAGCATAGGCAGCTGCCCCTACTGAATTTTTTATTTTTATAGGTATAAGGGTATGGTAGATATATAAATTAATAAATTTAAAGGGGCATATTAATGAAAGAGTTAAATTTGGAGGGGACCAAAAAAAAATTATAAACCAATTCTTAATACAAGTAAAAAAATCTTCTTCGTTGATGAAATCTTAAAAATATTTTTTGTGTAGCTTTTGGTTTTTAATGTTTATCAGTGTGTGAACTGTGAGAGATTGTTTGATTCAAATTTATTTATTTATTTTATTAATTTGGTTGACTGTGGTTACTGTTAGTTTGGTTTGATTGGGTTTTATTTTTGGGTTGTTTAATCTTCAATTAAAAATAGCATCATTTTTGTTGAGTAGTTTTTATTGTGATATCTTACAATTATTTTGCCTTCTTTTATAATGGGAAATGAAAAATAAAAAATGACTATGAGCCTTTAGCAGCCCTTCATTTATAGTTGTTATGATTTTGTTTGAATATAGAAAATAAATTTAGTTTGAGGCTTTAAGCATTCGAGGAATCAATCAAATTGAAATATGACAAGTAACCGAAGTAAATTTCTAAATTGTGTTTAAATGTTTTTATTTGATTTTTTTTAGTTTGGATTATAAATATTTATTACAATTTATAAACATTATTATGATTAATTAATATTGTGATTAGTTAAAGTTTTTTTATATAACTTTAACAAAAAAATTAGTTTAAATCTGCCCCTGTTGGAAAAAATTCCTAGATCCACCCATGACTACCTCTATTTCAAAATTAGATATACGTTTTGATTTTTTGAAAGTTAATTCACGAAATTCTAAAACTCAAATTGATATAAGTTCGTTCAAGTTTTAAAAACAACAAAGATAATAATTAGTAGTATTTTATAGTTCATTTTAAATTATTATATTTGTTGTATTAAAACTAAATAACTTTATATCAATTTTGAATTTTATAATTTCGTGAATTGACTTTAAAAAGTCAAAAATATAAAGTATCTCTAATTTTAGAACGGATATAATATTTTCAATCTAAACTTTAAATTTTTTATTAAACACCCCAAAATTTGACTCTTTTTTTTTTACCTTGAAAATTCAGTAGAGTCAGTTGACCCCACTGCCCCAAGCTAGATCCACCTCTACAATACATGGACAGTATAGACAATTGATATTATATTTAATATTATACAATTATTTTTTTAATATTTGTGCACAACTCTAAAACGACATATATTAAAGGATGCGTGGAGTATTAGCATTATAATGTATTCAAAAAATAATTATAGATCTTTCACATTTTGTGTACATTTATTTTATGAATCTATCTAACAAAATACAAATGATTTTGAATTTTGTATTCACTCAATAAATCATTTGGGTCGTTCAAAGTTTGAGATAAATCTCACCGTCAGTGTAATGCCGGAAGTACGGGACACAGCTAGTAAGTTATACTCCCTCCGTCCCAAAATAACTGCTCAGTTTTGACTTTTTTTAGTCAAATTAACTATTTTTAAAATTAATAATTAAGCATGTATAAATATATTTTTAACATTATAGAAATTGGTATTAGTAGTAAATTGTATATACTTTTTTTTTGTTATAACCTCTGTACCTATATTCTGACAAAAATGGTACAAAAAATAGTTTTAAAAAATAGTCAATTTCACTTTAAAAAATCAAAACTAAACAGTTATTTTGGGACGGAGGAAGTACAATTTTTATGACCTTTATTTTCAACTACTATTCCTTTTGACTTTTCAAGAAAAAAATAGTTAATATTACCAAAAAAAAATACTCCTATATATATACTTAGTTAATACTACCTCCGTCCCATAATAAGTGTTTTTTTAGCTTAAATCACACAAATCAATACACAATCTAAAATAACAAAAATATCCTTAATATACTTTATTTGTTTTGTTTGAGACTTTTTTTATTGCTTTTTGGTCTCTCTTTCTCTTTCTTCAACCTTTTAACTTCCCAATAAATATGCAATAAATATCATTGGTTGCATAAGGGCACATATGAAAAAATATTATAAAAATTGTATTGAAATTCTAACACATCACTTATTTTAAAAAAATATATTAAACTTAAAAAAACACTTATTGTGGGATAGAGTTAGTACTACTATACTTTTCTTAAACAAAAGCAAATGCTAAAGACAGATAATAACGTAGTAGTAATAATTTTGCTTCCCCTTTGGGCAACTAATTTGAGACACGGAGCGCATTGGAGTTAGCGCGCCATGTATGGCGCCGACCACTATTAAGATGGCTGTTCCCGCGTGAAATTGTTTTTAATCATGTCAATAAGAAATGGGCCAAATGGGCCAAACCCAGTTGGTGAACTAGACAGTGATCAAGCTCTTTTTTTAATAAATTTGAATAAATTTTTTTTGAATAATTAAGTATAAAAAATAATTTGAAAAATAGAATCCTACGTGGAACTTAATTATCAAATATAAGAACAAACATGTTTTTAATTTTACTTTATATTTTAAAACATTATTCAAGTTTTCGCCAATCAAGTCTGAACTAAAAGAACAATTAATGTTCTAAACACTATAAATACTATATTTTTTTTTTTAACACAAAGTATTTTTCTAATTCAAAAATATGTGATATGTATTTAACTAATTAGATTAAACATATGAAAAATGATATATACTGTGAATGTTTACATTTACGTTTTAATTGTCAGTTATATAGATAAGTTGTAGTGTTATTTTGTTTACAAATATGTGTAATAAGTGAGATTATCTTATAATTCATATCAATATTATGTATTGATAAACTTCACAATTGTAATTCCACGTAAATTTATCGCAATACTTGGCAGTACTCTAAATATATTGAATTTTCATATATTGAACTTCCTCAAATCGACACCAAAAAAAGGTATGGTAAAAAAATCTATATTACTTTGTAAAAAATGATAGATATTATGACTTTACGTGTTAATTTTTTTTTATTGCTAGTTATGTGGACAAATTTAATTAATAATACGTGTACAATGTATTTGATATAGTGAGTGAATTTTATAATCATATTTAATTTTATGTATTGATATACGTCGTGAACGTAATACAGTGAAATTTTTTGCAATATATAACGGTATTCATATTTTATAGCGTAAAAATATATATGTATATTTAATGTGAAAAACACAAGACAATAAAATTTATGTTTAATGTATGCTTAGTCAGAAACCACGTGCAAAAATCGAAAGCAATTAAGAAAGGTTGAAAAGATAAAACACAATGGTCTTGTTTATGATTTAAGGTTAATGATGATTTCTTTAATCAATCAATTATGGGACCCAACTAAAGCCACAAAAGCTAAAAAAAGGAACCAAGTGTGTTAAATTTTCTTTTTGTGATTACATGCAAAAGGTTCTTTATTTTATCTTTTAATTCTTTCATTTCTTAAGGAAAAAAAATTATCAACTTCAAGGGAGAAAATTGAGTAAATTTAATAGATTGAATCATCCTTTCTATTTTTAAGGAAATTTTATATGATAATTCTGCAACTATCGGTTCAAGATAAAATTATATTGACAAGTTTTCTGAAATGTTATGGTCAAATAATATTCAATTATTACAATTATTTTTATTTTGATTATGTGGAGAGCTGATGGTATTCTAACCCAAGACGTTTGAGTCTACGACTTATCTCAGGGTCTCATTTGAACTACTGCGTCAACTGTTGGAATTAATTTTGACATTTTTTCAATTGTAGGATTAGGTTATTTGTCCAGTGAGCTACCATGAGAATTTATTTTGTGTCAAAATTCTTTCAGTCAGGTCAACATATATTTTTTTAGCCAAATTATCTACTTAACAAATATATATATATATATATATAATTTGTTAAACGAAATTTTAAAAAAAATAATACTCCCTCCGTCCCAAAATAACTGCTTAGTTTTGACTTTTTAAAGTCAAATTGACTATTTTTTGTACCATTTTTACAGAATATAAGTGCAGAGGTTATAACAAAAAAAAGTATATACAATTTACTACTAATACCAATTTTTATAATATTAAAAATATATTTATACATGCTTAATTATTAATTTTAAAAAAATTTAATTTGACTAAAAAAAATCAAAATTGAGCAGTTATTTTGGGACGGAGGGAGTATTGTGTTTAGCTGGTTTAGCTCGTCATGTCAAGCATAAAAGGCTTTGGAATTGGGCCTCTTTAGTCATTTGCTTTTTAAAGCCAGCTAGATAAGATAACATTGAATTCCGGCCCCCACCCCCCAATGACTATGGACTCAACCCATTGTATAGTTGTCCACTTTTTCTTAACCATTTTGGTATAAATACAAAATTTGATATAAATATAAAAATTACTCAATCAATTTATTTATATTTTATAATAACCAAACAATGCCTAAAATTATAGAATCGTTACTAGGGTAAACAACCATTTTGGTCATTGTACTCTGTAATTGATTTTAATTTCATTTACGCATAATTTTTTTTAATAATCCTTGTACTCTAAAATAAAGGAACAATTTAAGTCCTTTATCGTAAACAAAATTATGATGTGGCATTTTAAAAAAATATAAATAAGTGTCAACATCGATAAACTTTTGTTTAGTAAGAATAAACAAATCTTTTTATCATTTTTTATTTTTTTTATTAAGTGATATTTCAAACTTCTATTTATTTTTTTCCAAGTTATATATTTATAAATTCATACTATTTTTCCTTCATAACTTAACCATATTTTTGTTTCTCATTGTTTAGATTCTTATGTGACGTTCATACTCTCAAAGTTGCACGTATGAGGTTAATTATTTTTTTTTATATTTTTACACAATTTTAGATTTATTGAGAATTTGTGTTTGTACAAATAATAAGTATAAAAACTTCAATTTATTTTGCTTCTAATAGTTCAGTGATCATAACAACCAATGACAAAGTAAAATAACGACATTATAAACAATGAAAATCCTAAAAAAGTGATGGTATAATCAATAGACATGCATGTCCAAGAAATAAAACAATAAACATGAGATGACATGCATAAGAGTAAATCAAGAAACATAATTTATTCGATAAAGAGCAACATAAATGTAGGTCTAAATTTGAAGGAAAAAAATGATTCAACAAAAATTGACTCAAATATATATTTATTGCATTACATATCCAAATAAATATATTAAAAGTCTTAGTACTAAATATCTAAAAAATATCACTTATTATGTTTATAGCTTGAAATTTAGCAATGATTACTATCTGCACTATTAATTTGCTTTGTTATAAGCTTTGATGATGTTCTCGGAACAAAATCTTCTTCTTTTTTCAAATAATTTTGTACGCATAAAGAATTATATACAATTTGTCAAATTACTAATTTATCCTTACTAATGCCCACTTAGATTATTAAAATAAATGTTAGCATATTCTTTTTAAAAGAAAAGCCACGTCATTATTTAAGTTAAAAAAGGACTAAAGTATTCCTCTATTTTAGAGTACAAGACTATTAATATGAAATGATACAATATTCTTAAATTTAGCATTATAATGTCTCAATTAATAAATTAAAGACATTTTTTTAGAGATAAATGTGGGAAGAAAATTACAATTTTAGAAAATTTAAATTTGACAATTAGACCTCCAATTATAAACCATAATAAGCATCTTACAATTGCAAATTTTTTCAATAACGAGGAAAAAAGAAGGTTCTCAGTCCTCCCATTCTTTATTTTTGTCACCAAAATTTGAGAATAATAGGAAATAAATGGAGACTTCTTAAAAAAAATACTTGAGCCTTAGAATTTTATTCACATATATAAAATTATTCTTTTTTATGAAATAAAATGAAATGTAAGGTAAACAATATTCTACATGGGCCTTCTTATTCAATGCAAAGTATGTTTGTACTTCGTGTATCAAAAGTTGTATATGTTCGTGTAAAAAAAGGTTAATTTTATGTGTATACATTATTCATAAAAAGATATGCACTAATGATATAATTATGTATTGCAACATATCAATAAAAATATAGTAAAAATTTAACAATAAATTTAATAATTTATTATTATTTTTATTTATATTGGTTGTGCAAAATTATTTGTATATTATTTACACACATGGTACTACTATTGAAAAAATCACTGCCCATTTTTAATCTCAAATATATTTTAAACGATGTTGTAATAAATAAAATGTATAATATTTTATAATATATTCAGGCACATAAAATATAACATATATAATCACCACTTTATGTAATTTTTTAGAATTATTAAGAATAAATTTGATTTTTTTAATTTTTATAAAAAATATACTTAAGACCATCATTCAAGACGGAGATAATGTTTACGACAAAAGAATAGTAGTACTAAGGGGGTGTTTAATAAATTTTTTTGAATCTGAATGAAAAAAATTATTTGATAATTGACATTTCTGAAATATCTGGATAACAGATTTTTATTATTTTACTCCTTTAAAAAAATTCAAAATTGTTGTAAATTTATTTAATATTACTTAATATAATAGTTAATATTGGAAAAAAAACTTCATTAAGCCCTCATTCAGCCAAAAAAATGACACTAAAGCATTCAGCTCAAATTGTCTGAATGGATGACCGATTCAGCTATTCAGACGATTTTTTTTCAAAACAAACGCACTAAATGACTGACCGATTCAGCCATTCAATCATTCGGTCCTAAACAAACAACCCCTAACTCACGTGACCAACTCCAATCTCCATAACAGACTACTTTCCTCGTTCCTTAATATATGCCGTTTTAGAATTGTGTACAAGAATTAAGAAAGTAATTATATAAAATTAAATATAATATCAATTGTCTATAATATCCTTAAATTATCATAATTAACATATTTATCTCATTCTCTCTCACATGTAATATTTTTTCATGAGAGATAATTTTTAAAAAATTATAATTAATTTTTTTAAATTATATAAAATGATAAATAATTAAAAAAATAAAATTATATTAAATCACACACACACACACATATATATATATATATATAATATTAAAAATACTTTTAAAGAGTCACTGATTATCAAATCTTTAACTTTAATTTAAAAGTGTTTTATTTCCGACAGCTAGATTGTGTAAAAGCTCCTTTTTCTTTTTCTCTTTGCTAACATGCGCATTCACTCTGGTGCTTCGGATGCTTCTCATATAGTCTTGGGTTTCGAGCTTACTCCTCCCCCTCAACCTCTCTCTGCACTTTCT
The DNA here is from genome assembly GCA_020205555.1 of Panax stipuleanatus. NCBI lineage: Eukaryota > Viridiplantae > Streptophyta > Magnoliopsida > Apiales > Araliaceae > Panax > Panax stipuleanatus. Next base: position 10,183,614 of record CM035125.1, on the reverse strand, counting down.
CTCTCATACCCATTGATGTCTCCTTTTTATAGAGCATGAAAGTATGATTTGTTTGGGAACTTTTCTTGAATATCTACTCTTTTTTGTAATTTTATTTTCTTGAAATCTCTGTTATTTTTTCTGCTGAACTTATCACAAGCACAAAAAATATACCCCAGTATTTTGCAGTCCATGGAGCAGTGATCTGTCTCTGACAGTTTCCAAGTCTTTACCATTGTGTCTTTGTCCTTTCCCATTTTTTATATACAAATATACAACAAAAATTCAAAAAGAAATGCCAGTGAATGTTTTAGACTTTTAGTGGCGAGTTTAAAGGGAACAGCAGAACATTGAGGAGACCCATTTGGAGTTATATTTAGCAGAATTTTTACTTTGTTTGTTTTAAAAAAATTGGATTGTTCGGTGAAAATGGAGATCTATGAAGTGGGTATTTTTGTTTAGTGTTGTTTTTGGTCAGCAAAATGCATGGGGTTGGTATACAGTGGATTCGGGGTGTGGAGTAAAGTAGAGCAGCTAGGGTTTTGATTTTTGAGCTTAAATCTTTTGAATTTTCTTAAACTTGGAATATCAGAGAAACAACCAGACCCAATGAAATGGTGATTGTAACAGATTTGGTTGGTTTCTAAAAAGATGAGTTGAGCAGATTTTGAAGCTAGGTACACTTGCTCATTGTTGTTTATTGTTCTATTTCAGCCTTAAGAATGCAGATATTCAGTGCATGTGTGTGAGAAAAAGTAAATTTTGGGGTTGAATGATTTGCAGGTATTGTTTTGTTATCTTTTGTTTTGAAGATTATTTTGACCTGGCATGAAGTTGGGAAATTTAGTTTTAGATAGGACATTCAACTTTATTGGGTTTTTACTGTATGCAGATTTTGATAATTGAAACTAAGAAGTGCTGCAAATTGGTTTTGGTCTCGTTGTTGCTTTGAAATCAACTGAAATAGGAATCTAAGTGACTCTAATCACAGTGAATTTGGACGGGGAATGTTCTGTCATCTGTGATACTATCTCTTATTGAGCTGGGTCCTCCTTTTAGGTACTTCTCTGCTACATGTACAAGCTAGAGTAGACTTCAGATAGAATAAACAGTTTTACAGTCTTCAATTTTGTAAAAATGGGTTGTGTTGCATCACGGATTGATAAAGAAGAAAGAGTGCGCATTTGCAAGGAGAGAAAGAGGTTAATGAAACATGTAGTGAGATTTAGAGGAGAATTTGCTGAGGCCCAGTTAGAGTATTTGACATCTCTGAAAAATACCGGTGTAACCCTTCGCCAGTTCACGGAGTCAGAGTCACTGGAACTTGAGGATAACCCATTTGGCCCTGCACTGCCTCCCTCGCCTACTCCCCCTTTGCCTCCTTCGCCTCCGCCTCCACCTAATTTTAGCCCTGATTTGAGAAAGTTTGAGGATAACCACAAGGTGGAAGCTTCCCAAGAAGAAATTATAGAACTTGACGAGGATAAAAGTTGCACCCCACCACCACCTCCGGTTCCAAGTTCGTCATGGGATTTTTGGGATCCTTTTGGCACTTCTTCTCCTCAATATGAGGAGAAGAGTGAAACAGTGAATCAGGTTGAGGAGGAAAACTGGGCTGAGGCAAATACTGAATTTGAGGAAGAAAATCTAGAAGAGGAAACTAACCGTAATAATGTTGTAAGTCTTCTTCCTGAGAAAGCACATCAAATTGAATTGCTGGATGATAATTCATCAATGATGAGCTGGCATACTAAAGACACTACAGATATGGCCATGATAGTGTCAAGGAGTAAGAGGACCTTAGCCAGTATTGTTAAGGAGCTAGATGATTACTTCCTGAAAGCATCAGCTGCCGGGAAAAATGTTGGTGTTCTATTTGACATTAACGTGGTGGACACTGTCCTTTGGCAGAATTACAAAGAAAACAAGAGTAAATATTTTTTTTTACTTATTCTTTGGAAAGAGAAAGTATTTATTTGTTTCTCTGATGTTTCACTATCTTCTTGTATCATGCTTAAGCTTTTATAGATAATTTATAAATTATAACAAGAAAATTTTGCCTGATTGAGCTATAAAAAGAGAAACATAGAAAAGTAATTAGTACAACAATTCTCTGTAATTTGTTCCGACTTACTGTGTCTTAGATGCTTTACCATTGTTCTCATTGTTTTTTCTTTGATGCCAACTGTAGTCAATGTTGTACGTTTGATGGTAGCATAGGTTCCGTATTTCTCTTTAATCACGGTATAAGTGTAGTCTGAGGATCACTGATTGAAAACTAGCATGTTTTATTGCAAGTTGCTTCGTGGACAAAGCATATTACTTTGTCTTTTGATGTTTGCTATAGCATTATTCCTTTTGTTTTTACTTTTTGAATTGTCTTTTCGTTTTCTTAAGTTTACTTTCTTTGTTGTAGAGTTAATGTTTGGAATCATAAAGAGCAATTTTGAGATCCAAAAAGTCATGTACCTGAGATTGTCTTACATATTGAGTATAATTTAAAAACATTCTCATTTTCTTTTAGAGAAAAAGTTCATTAGGTGTTACTCAGTTATTCTTCTCTGCGGGTTTGACTCGGATGAGTGAAGATTTAATACTGTCGTAATTCTGAAATCATTTTAACACCTTAAACAACAAGATATCTAGACCACTCAATTTAAGAAATTCATGTCAAATCTTATTAAGAACACATTGGTAAGTCATACTATTGACCCAATATTGATATTTTACAAATGTTTCCAAACATTTTATTTGTGATTCTAACAAATTATGTAGGTCAGGACTATATGAGTATACACTCGCTCCAAAGGCTTACCATACTAGATATAGTTTATATGTATTTGAAGCCCATCAGTTCTGAACCACATCTCATCCTTTTTCTCATAGTTTGTATGATTTTCTTTCTTTTCTATTTCTTAAGGAAGAGATCACTACCCAACAACTAGTTGAAGAGATAGCACGAGTCTAGGAGGTTGGAAAATAATGGTTGTCAAGTTGTCCATAATCAATCTACTCCTGTATGGTAAGGACAATTAGTCACTGAGCTAACTGTCTCAATTGTGTAGTTTCTGCACATGTTCATAAGACTGCAAAGTTTTGATCCAACAAAAGACTAGGTCATTCCAGAACACATTGTATTCTCGGTGAGGAATCTTATTCCTATCCATTCATTGAGTCGAGATACTTAGATATGATTGTGATATCCTCTGTGTGTGTTTGTATGTTTGTTCACAGTGAATTAGTTGCAAGTCTTTCTATTATTGAATGTTTGATTCTCAATGTTCCTTGGAACTTAAGGTATCTGTTCCATGCACAGGAAAGAGATCCAATTCTGCAAAGGTCTTTAGTGCACTGACATGGAGTTGGTCGTCCAAGTCACTCCATCATGCAAGAGATGCTATAGAGTTCTCTGGTCCTAGTGAAGCCTGCAAACCTGGAGCTCACTGTATTACCCTTGGAAAGCTATATGATGATGAGAATAGGCTCTATAAAGAAGTCAAGGTAGTGGCTACTTAATGCAATAAAAGTGAAAATGTGCATAGTTTTCACTTGAACAACTCAATAGTGTAATATACAATTCTCATTCTTTGTCCTAGTTGATTCGACTGCATTTAGATTTGTGTTTTTTTTCAAAGTAATATTAATTCTTCTCATAGTGATATTAGCCTTGAGGATAGTGGATGCTGGGTGCTGGCAAATTTTGAAAATGAGGATCACCATATGGTTATGAATGAAGGATAAAGGCATCCCATATGGTTATCAGGAAAACTTCTCATATTTGTCACTTTATCAATGCTTCTACACAATGTTGTTGTGTATGGTTATCAAGAAATAGGTCACGCTGGTGACTTAATGTTGATGCCCGGTTCCATACTCTACTGGGGAACCTATTTCCTGCAATTGTTGTCTTTGTACTTCTTATCGATTGCATTTTTTTCCCTGTATCTTACAAAGTCTTTGAAAACTAAAAACACTGAACTTGCCAGGTATTAATACCTAATATATTAACCTGAGGGGATGGGAGACATGGCAGAGGCCTTGATGAATACCCTCAAGGTCTCGGACTCCTATTCCCCCATACTTGGAGCCAAACTTACCTACCAAAAAAGCCTAATATATTATCCTGTTCCACGACTTAAGAAAGAAAAAACTTGGGCTCATGCAGCTTATACATGTCTTATTGGCTGGCGTGTTTGTTTCCATATGAACAACAATTATTTCATAGGTTTAAGTCATTGTCAGCTTACTGCTTTGATGCTTAATATGTCTAGAGAACTAGTAAATGAGGGTCTTGAGTGTCGATTTCTCTCTGTTTCAGAGGATACTTTGGCCTCATATTCCCATTCAATAGGACAACCAACTGAGAAACTTGTGTATGAGCAACCAAGGAAATAAGCCTTTTTTGTCGTTCCCAATTCCATGTAATGACTGCTGGTCATTGCTGAGATATATAGTGCATGTTAATGTCAAAATACTACAACAAAAGGAAAAAAAATCTCTAAATTACTTAATAACACTTGCAATGATATATTCTACAGGATAGTTCAAATGTTATGCCTCTGATAGGTTAAGGAAATTTGGGTTTAGTTGCAATAGATTAGGATCTGATGAGAATAAAAAATGGATCATTAAGCCCTCTTTTACGAAACATTTTTGTTTTTTAGAGTATGCAACTTCAAATTAGTTTTATCCTTTATCTTTTCTGAAGTTATTTTTATGATCTCATTGTAGGAGGAAGAGATTACCAAATTAGAGTGTGAAAAAAAATCTTTACAACTGCAAAAACAGCAAAATGAAGATCAGGACTGGACAAAAACCGAGAAAACTCGAGCAAGTGTTGAGAGTTTGCAGTCTGACATCATACGTCTACAGCAGTCAATCAGCCGGACTTGCTCAACCATTTTGGTTCTTATAACTGGGGAGCTGCACCCACAGCTGTGTGCGCTAACTTCTGGGTAAACCTGTCATTAAATTGTTATATTAATCGACTATGCCATTGTTTTTTGTGTTGTATTGCATGGACTGAAAATGGTTCTTGAAATTTTAAACTTTGGATTAGTTACTAGACTTATGTTACATTTACTGAATGCTTTTCAAATCAAAATTAAGGCAACTGACCTTTCTGTTTGCAAATCTGTGAAGCTGGTCAATTATTTTAAACCAAGTTGGAATCGCTAGACTAGGTTGTGAAATCACCAACAAAACAAGTTCATATATTCTTCGAAGGCTGGTCAATTGAGGTCCTATTAGATGATCCTTGTAAATTAAGATACTACCATAATCTTGCCCAAATTCTTCTTTCTTGATCAAGGATGAAAATTCCCGGCAGGAATCTATATTTCGTCTCTTGGTGGATGCTCTACCTTTCTTCTTGTCAGGACACATTATACACTTTTATTTAATTCATTCTCATAGAAAAATAAAATTGCAGTCTGATGCATATGTGGAAGAAAATGTACGAGTGCCATCAAGTTCAGACCCATATTTCCCAGCAGGTGAATCATCTCACAAATCACCACTGTGTTGACCCAACTACCAATTTCCATAGGCAGGCGGCAGCTCAGCTAAAAACAGAGGTCACTTCCTGGTATGACAGCTTCTGCAAGCTCATTAAATCTCAACGAGAATATGTGAGATCTCTCTCCAGGTGGATCCAGCTCACAGATTGCCTTGTGAATGATTGTGAATGGACTGCTGGTTCATCTGCAGTTCATACACTTTGCGAAGAATGGCAGGTTGCCCTTGACAGGTTACCTGACAAGGTATTTATTAGCCAACTCTCATGCAGTAAATATGATCAATGTTATAGATTTGCATGCATATAATTAGATAATTATATCTATGTCTGTGCGTGTCATTTCCCAATTTTTTAATCGCAAAAATCAAAGAGTTATTCCCGTGACATTTAAGTATGCTTTTTAATGGTATTTGGAACCGGTAGTCACCAATGTAGATCCAAATTGTGTATGGTCCTAATTTTATAATTCCTTGAAAGTGTTTACAGACAAAGGTGATTAATGAATATAGATTTCTCTGCTACGTGATTTGGAAGGGCATGGAACATGATGCAATAGGGGCACACATATATAGCTTTCTTTAGTTTAGCTTAATTTGAAGTCTGATCTGTTTACCGGGTATAGTAATCACAGGACAATTTCTTCTTTCATTTAGTAAAAGAGGATGTCGTCTGATATATTTTTCTAGATTCAATATTTGCCTTGTAAAAGAAAAACATTATCATGAATAGGTGGTGTTTTGCAAAGTTTCTTGGCAATCTTGATTGTGCTGTATACTACTGAAATTTGATAACACTGTACATGAGCTATGTAACCCCCGTTTTTTAAGTTGAAAACCTTTATGATTCTACTGGAGCTCAAAAGGGTTTTTCATGATAGAATTAGTGTATGCATATGGCTTGGGCAATGAGGGTACTAAAAAATTTCAAAGTGCAGATATAACCAAATTTATATCAGTCTTCTGTTACGTATCTTGCTGCTAACATGCTTTGATAACACTGAGTATATTTACACATGCTACCCATATAATCTTCTGTCAATAATAATCTTTGTCCTACGTCTCTTCCAAGAGGATCATATGCTTTTTTGGCTGTAAACTTTTGTATTAAAGTTTTCTGGTTGTGCACACTTTTAGGTAGCAGCAGAGGCCATTAAAAGCCTTCTGTCAGCCATCCACTCGATAGTCTTGCAGCAGGAAGAGGAACTTATCCTGCTAAAAAGATCCGATAAGCTTGAGAAAAGATTTCTAAGGGAGCTAAACTCGCTGGCTGAAATGGAGATGAAGTTTGAGGTGAGTTTTACTATCGAAGATGCACATTCGGTTCTGAGCCCTAAGCATCCAGTAGCAGTTAAGCGTGCTAAAGTCGAGGTGTTGAAGAAGCAGGTGGATGATGAGAAAGTCAAGTATCTTAACTCAGTTGAAGTTACTCGAGCCATGACTCTGAATAACCTACAGACTAGCCTCCCCAATGTATTCCGGGCACTAATGGGGTTTTCAAGTGCCTATATGCAGGCATTTGAGGCCATTCATAGCCGTGCCGCAGCCTGCAGATGATCCTGATGGATCATTGAGTCCAATGTTTTAAAGTTGTGGGTTTCATTTTGGGGAGTTTGTCCAAGTCTGTGTTTTCTGGTACCATTTAGTTTCCACTTTGAAGGATAGTAGTGCAATTTTATGTGTATATACATTCATCAAATTTTAGGCTTTGTGGCTGATATTGAGATATCTGATATATATTTACATAAAGCATGGCATATGGTTTTGTGGCAGGTGGCCATTCGCTCATAAATGATTGGCAAATAGGATTCTTTTTGTTAATTTGTTAAACAGAGGGAACATCATCTAAGAATCGTTAGATAATCCATCAGTGGAAAAAATAAAAATAAAAAATAGAGATAAGTGTAGCTATGGTGAAAATATTCCCAGTTGAGTCGAACAGATTATACATACTTGAGTTCGAATATAATTTTGTAATCTTTGTTTACATTTGTTCAGATTCGATTTCAACTCGTTTTATAGTAGTTGAATTCGATTCGACTCGTTTTTAAGTCGAGGAATCAGAACTGGATCATTTATACTAAAATAATGCAGATAAAATTAACTCAGTCAACTATTTGAAATAGTTTAAATTTAAACTCTTGAAACTAAATCTCGAGTTTTATAAAAAATTAATGAGATAATATTATCACCATTAAATCAATTGATAGACATGTAGTATAAAAACTCCTTTCACTTACCAAAGTATGTGTAGAGTTTAATTGTTAAATATTATATATTAAATAAATCCAGTATTTGATATACAAGTAAATATCAACAAACTTGTACAGGGTAGGGACTCATATTCGACTTATATAGGTGTTTGAGTATCAAAATGGATTCAAATTCGATTTGTTTAAATATCGAATCTGAGTGTCGGTCGAAATTTTTGAACCGAATTTGGAAGCACTCCTCCGATTCATTTGCAGACAAATGGAAAGGCCGGGTTTGGGGAGGGTTTCTTTCCTTTTTTGAAGACCCTACTCCTAAATCTCTTTTATTGTTTTTTGTTTCTCTTATTTGATGTTGTTTACTGTGTTGGATTATAAGTTGAAGTGAATTCTTTCGAGGTCTCCAACTATCTTAAAAAAACAACAAATAGTCCGTGAGATTAAATAAAAAATAATAATAATCATCATGAGATAAAATAATTTCTAAATTGTTACAAATACCAAATATTATCATTATAAACAGACATCTATTAGTTTGTATATTACTTTAAGGCAATATTTGTTTGTAAAGATTATAATCCCGCGATTATAATCCATAGAATTATAATCCAAGACTATTAATCCTAGGATTAAATAGTCCTAGTCACATGTTTGTTTTTTATGAGATTATTTATGGGATAACTTAAAATAATCTCATGTTATGTTTGTTTTTTTCAGGATTAATTAAATGATTGGAATTAAAAAATATCGTTTGGACTATTATACCCTTATCAATAATAACATAATTTAAACATCAAAAAATAATGAAAAAATTAATTAAAAATTTTTAAATAAGTGATTATATTATTCAGTAAATATTATTTTTTTTGAGAGAGGGTGGGGGTGGGGCGGGAGTGTATACATAATCCGTAAATAATATTTTTTCGAGGGAGGAGGGGATGGGTGGGTGGGGTAGGGTAGGGGGTAGGGTGGGGGTGGGGTAGGGTGGGGGTGTATATATAATCTGTAAATATTATTTTTTTAATTTTTGTGGGGTGGGGTGGTGGTGGGGTGAGGTGGATGGGGTGCGGGTGGTGGTGTATACATAATAAAAAAAAAATTGAGTGGGGGTGGGGGGTGCGGTGGGGTGGGTGGGGTGAAGGCGGGTATACATAATTAGTAAATATTATTTTTTTTGGGGTGAGGGTGGGGGGTGGGGGTGGGGGTGGGGGTGGGGGTGGGGGTGGGGTGGGGGGTGGGGTGCGTGTATACATAATCAGTAAATATTATTATTTTTTTAGGGGGGTGAGGTAGAGTGGTGGAGTAGGGTGGGTAGGTTGGGTGTATATATAATAAGTAAATATTAATTTTTTTAATTTTTGTGGGGTGGGGATGTATACATAATAAAAAAATATTATTTTTTTTGAGTGGGGTGGGAAGGGTGGAGTGGGAGTGTACATAATCAGTAAATAATTTTTTTTTAGGGGGTAGGGGGTGCGGGAGGTGGGGGTGTATACATAATCAATAAATATTATTTTTTTGGGGTGGGGCGGGTGGGTGGTGTGCGAGGTGGGGATGTATATATAATTAATAAATATTATTTTGAAAAAATAGATCGACTGATATGCGGAAAGGATAAAATAGAATATTAAAATAAAGGTCTAGGGATAATTTTGTCTAACAATTTTTAATCCCAAATAGTAAGGATTATAATACCAGGTAAGAGATGATATTAAATAATCCCACATCCTAAGCTATTTTATAATCCTATGACTAATAGTCTCAAGCTCAACTTTAAAAACAAACAAGTCACTTAGGATTAATAGTCCTATCCCAAGTGTAATACATGCAAACAAACATAGCCTAAGAGAAAGGGCCAACATGTACTTGTCTCTCCATGTCAAAATATAAGAATAATAGTATGAATTCCAAAGCCTGAAATTGAGTTGCCAAGTATACATCAATGAAACTTCGTATAAAAAATTATTTAACGACATTTACTGGTTACGAGCTTTTGAATGGACGTGTCATCTGCAGATGATCTACAAGTTATACAACAATAATACTAGCCAAACTAACTGAAGAATCAGATATCACAATCTTGCATCATTGAATGGCCCTTGGGATAGCCTAGCCTAGTAATCTATGCGCTACCGTAATATATTAAAATAATACTACTATCACATAAATAATCTCACATAATACTCGAATACACATATACATACCGCGGGCCCCACATGTCAGGCGGAGGCGCACAGTATGCATGTATGTGTATGTGAGCATTATGTGAGATTTTTTATGTGATAGTACTATAGTAGCATTGTTGTATATATTATCTACTGAATTATACAAACCAGACTCTCCTCCTACATCTAAATCTGGTCCCAATCCATTGTTGTGTGTTCAAAACCATCTTCTGATCGACAAAGCCTGTTTCGACCCAGCCTACTCATCATCGAAAGACCTGGAAATAATTAACAAATTTGAACCATCAAGTGCAACAAAAAAATATCATGCATGTAGCTTATTTTATTCTGTGTTTTCAATAACTATATTATGCATCATGCATGTAGCTAAGTTGATATAACCCTGTTTGGCTTTATAATAACCTACAAGTAACATGAAATTCATCTATGAAGGTTCTGTTTGGTAGGGTAAAAGAGAAGTTCCTCTTTGCAAGTGTACCTATTTAGATGTGATAAATCTGCATTATTCAACTCGCAAGTGCTTATTATCGAGCCATAAATCAAAATCTGAACTGTCGAGTTCAATATTTAATAAATTTTATTTCTTTTAACTTTGGACCGAAGTAATCTGAATTTGTTCATATGATATTATTCACACGTCAAATTAATCATACTATATTATGGTCCACGCAGATGGATGTAATGCAACTGGGTATTAATCAATACCTTCAACCATTTTGTAGAGAGCCGACCACCATCTATCTCTGGGAACATGGTACTGATCAAGTGTCTCTTCAATAACTTTGTCATGCTTCCCTTCCAAAACCCCCTGAAGAGTTGCAACTGCATCCTTTGTTTTCTTGAGGATACTGTTGTCACCTTCTTGAAGTTCCAACTGGACAAGGTCATTCTGTGATGAAGTGAGGCTAACAGCTAGAGCGAACGCGGCAGCAGCAGCCCAGCGTGACGAGGCAAGCCATTTCCTGTTCCCATCCAGTTGCTTTTTTTCATGTCGCTCCGATCTGTTTTCACCCTCCCCTCCAAGTACTAAACTACGCAAGTACTCAGCATTTGCAGCCCCAGTACTTTGAACCATCTTATAGAAAGCACTTCGCTCATTTTGGAGCAGTTCCTCAGGGGTATCATATTCCAGAACCTGGAATAGATTGCCGGAAATTCATTCTGACGTGACAAAGTAGCTAAACTAAAATAAAGAACATATTTTCTAAAACATAGGGAAATTCCTTTGCAGATTCTATAGAATTATTAGAGATAGCTTCAAGAATCTCATTTGGACCCGGACTTCATCTTCTCTCTTCCATATTAAGAAAACATGTGTAAGAAACACGGGGACAAGAAAACATTCCATACCTGACCAGCATCAAGCAGAAGGATTCGGTCACAGTCAATAATGGTATTTAGCCGATGAGCAATAATGAGCATCGTGCAGGATCTAAATTCTTCTCGAATGGTTTTCTGAATAAGAGCGTCAGTTCTAACATCAACAGCAGCAGTTGCTTCATCCAAAACTAGAACCTTTGATCTGCGAAGCAAAGCTCGAGCAAGACTTAATAGTTGCCTCTGCCCAACACTGAAATTCTCCCCTGCCTCCGAGACCTTGAAACAACACAATTAAATTTACTAGATTGCATATGAAACCATTTGGTGAAGTTAAGATAAAAAGGAAACATTGATATATAGTTAGCCAGCATACACTGTGTTCACAGAGTATATCAACATTCTCTACTGTTAAGGAATTATTGATCTCACTTGGACAAAAATGATATACTAAATTTAATTTTATATTTGTATACAAGATCACAAATTAGAAATAATTAACACCTAAGATCTTATTCCACCACTTTCTAGATTATACGTTCATGTGTGAAACAGCATACTATATTTTTAACAGAATTAATTGACAGCCCACACATTTATAGTCACTTCAAACATGACATTAATTCACTATAGAGTCTAGATACTCTTGCTCGCATAGCGGATGTAGCATAGGTAGGGGGCCAGTGCCCCCACAATATCTGATTCTCCCTAGAGTCTCCTAATTTTTACGTTTGTATTTTTAAAGACTCCTCAAACTTCATAGTCTTGGCCGTTGGCACCCACTAATTTTTTTTGCTATTACAAGAAATGGAACCATCATACACTTTGGCCCTCTTGAGTCCAATTCCTAGATTTGCTACTGATTGCTAGACATCTCGATTCAATGGCTTAAGTAGATGATATCCCTACAGAACAATACTTGTAATTTTCGTTGCTATTATAATAGGGTTTGACAATGATCTTGCGACTAAATCAATTTCAAGTGTCTAAACTCTAATGTAGCCCCAAATTAGCCCAGCTTTATTTATTGTTGCTGATTATGTTTTACTGCTCTGCAAATAGATCATATTTCAGCAGAAATAACAATAAAGATTTTATTTTTATTTTTATTTATTTATTTCAAGGTGGGTGAGGGGGTAATAATACTAACCTCAACCTTACAAGAACTAGACCCTTTACCGGTATATGAAAAAAGACCTTTAGCTTGAACCTGGACCTATTTGTTAGGAGATGAGAGGGGTACCACTAGAGCTATAGCTCATTGGTAAAATGTAATTCCAAAGCCAAACCTTCCCATATTATATCTAGTGGCAATTGACGACAATATTTTATAGGGTATATGTTGCAAGTTAAGATTCCTATGTTTATTTTCTTAATGAACATTTTACGCTGCACCGAGGCAAACGACCATACTTCTATTGATGAGCATACATGTATGTACTGTGGCATGAGCTACTGCTGTACTTGAATTAGTTTGCTTCATCAAACAAATGAATAAATGAAAAATAAAGTATTCCTCCAATTTGTAACTCTGCAGTAAACAAGGTCGCCAAATGCTCATTCCTTGTACAAACTGATTGATATTGCGAGCAACACAATGAGCTTAGATTGGAGACTAAATAACTTCAATTGTATAACAATTATTTTAGAAAAGAGTATCTTTTAAACCATCAGAATTTAGAGAAAAAAATACCTATGAACTGACACGTGATATCATTCTTGACATGAGCAATTACATCATTACACCAATATATGCTTAAACCTAAAAACTTAAATTATGCTTATGTACCTCAGCATCCAGCCCCAAAGAGTTCCTCCTGATTACATCCTTCAGATGAGCCCTCTCTAAAGACTCCCATAGGTCAGCATCATTGTGCTCACTGAAGGGATCAAGATTAAATCTCACAGTTCCTTGACGAAATAAGAGAATAAACATTAGAATAAGTAAAGCTCTAGAATGGAAGGTTCTAATAAAATAAATCAACTTGGAAACCACTCTTTGACTCTTAAAATTCATAGGCCAAAAACAAATTCGTTCCTCCTACCCTAGAACCCAAAAATAATTTATAAACCCAAAAGTACTGCTCTCAGGATAATGTTCGCGACAGCCAGAATAGCCTGCAATCTTCATGAGCAATTAATCCTTAAAACCCTATCCTTCCTCTAGGCCTTTAGTAAAACCTAAACCCAGTCCCCTCCTTTCAATTTTAGCCCCAAGCCCAACAAAAAGTGGACCTTAAAAGCCCTTAATTTCTCTTTCACGCTTTCTACATCAGAGTAATCTAGAAGCTGTAGCAGTCGTCAAAAATTTATATTAAAAAAAAATTGTACAGATTGTGATAGTTTTCAAAAACTTCCACTTTATTCTTGACTTCTAGTCTTCACTACGGTTATATGGTTGAAAATAAGTAAATCTATAGAGGAGTTTATTAAACAAGATCTGTCAGACATAACTCCACATCTACACTAAAGATAACTGAAAAATACGTATGTTTTATATCACTCAATAAAATCCACCATTTTGTCCAATGGGGACAGCTTCGTGGTCAAAGCCACCCCACTAAATGTTGGCTTCAAACTCCCTCCCCCCAAGTTCTTGAATGCACCCAATAGAAGTCCACAATTTGCGGATATAATGTACCTGAGAAAAGAACTGGTGCTTGTGGTATAATCCCAAGAACCTTACGAAGATCTGTCAATCCAAACTTCGAAACATCGTACTCATCAACTAAGATTCTTCCTTTTTCCAGTTCAACGATCCGAAATAAAGCATTGAGCGTGCTAGATTTTCCTGCTCCAGTCCTCCCAACTATTCCAACCTTGTCACTTGGAGGAATTGTGAATGATAAACCATGCAGCACTGGAGGAAGTTCAGGCCTATAACGTAGTACAACATCTTCAAACTTGATGGATCCCAAAGAAGGCCATCCGGGAGGAGGACAGGTTGCTGTTGATAATAGAGGGACCCTCTGAAGGCAACTCTATATATGTGCCAACAGCGCTCAACAGCATTTAAGCTATTCTCAGCTAGACTTGCAAGTCTTAATACAGCAGTTAATAAGTTTGTAATATTTAATGCATAACTGAGAAGCAGACCCATTGTAGAGGCAAATGCCACCTGGTTTTCTGCCCTTCCATTCTGCAAGACAGCAAAAGTTGCAGTAAGCCAAATCATGATGCCCCCTAATGTTTCCAATCGGATCGCAAGCCAACGATTTCCACTGATGTTCACAAGAGTGAATCTAACATTATTGTCCATTGAGTCCCCATTGATCTTGGCCATCCGATCATAAGCTTTATATGCACGAATACTTGACAGGCCATTTAACGCTTCTCCAAATTGTGCATACACTGGAGATCTGGTAATGGAATCTAAGCGCTTCACTTCACGTGCTGTGTTCTGCAAGGACAGAATATTCTTAAGTTAAATAGTACCTTATTCAAGATAATGGCAGGCAGATCTGAACCTAGTCCAAGTAAGCTAATTGTCACTTGCATGAATACGGGGGAAAAAAATCTAAAATCCAAATTGATTCAAAGACATTCATGGTATTTAATAAAATTTGTTCAGACTAGCAGTTTTGGCAGGGATAGTGGTCTTAGTTTGACTGAATCTTGATACGTCAGCTACATGTCAATCCAATATAATGCTTTATAAATCTTTCCACATGATAGTAAACATAAATTTCTGATAAAAAAAATAGTAACTGGAAAGAGAAGTGGGCAGAAAAGCTAAAAATGAAATGAGCACATTTATCTATTATATCAAAGGGCCCAGATGCAATTTTAATGAGCGTTAAACTAATTCAACGTAATTGTACATTTAAACTTTCGTTCTATACTGATCATAGACATTCCTTGATCTCTACATTTGTTTAGAATGCATGCCCTCGAGGTTTTTAAACTTATCCTAGAAGAAATCATCTACCAGCTTGCATATGCCCACATCAGCGTAGCTTGAAGATGGTTGACAGAATCAGTAATTACTAATATAACTATCCCGAAAGAGGATAGAGAAAAAAGATCAATAAGTTAAGTAGTTAACAGAACTTATTAGTGTAGGAAAAAATATATTCAGAGAAGACAGATTTAGCACTGAGAATAAGATGATAAGAATGGCTATTGTAGTCTGTAATGGACATAACAACCGCATAAATAATTTGCGAACCATATTGTTTGAGAAAGTGCTACACAAAATCTTTGGGTTACAGAGTGATGAAGATATTTCAATTCATGAATAAATAAGATAAGATACACTGTTTTTATCTAAAAGTAAATAGAGTACAATTTTAATAACAGGAGACCAACCCCAGACTGTTGACAAAAGTTTTAGAGAGAGAGATTGAGTTTTTTTTTAGAAAGAGAAGGTGAAAATTTTTAGACACAGAACGTCAAAAGATTTAGAGAGAACGTCGCCTTTTATTTTAGAGTAATATTTTAAAGAAAAAAATGTAAAATGAGCGGCTTGTTTGTAGATTACAATGTTAATCCTGCTCGTTTATGTGGCCTATTTATTTACATTATAAAAGTAAATAGAGTACAATGTCAATTTGGCTTGTCTCCTACTGTTTATATTCTTAGCAGATAATATCAGGGTGGAATATCTTATCGAACTTATGTAGAATTATTTGACACAATTAATAAGATTTTGGCAAAGAATCTCCTATTAAAATATCAAAACCTCAAATGTTTCAAGCAAAAGTAATTATCCCTTCACTATTGAAATAAAATGACATGTTCAAAACCCAAAATCTATGTTTACATGCATTCAATCCTAATGAATCTCAAAGTCCCATTAACTTACCAATTAAATTAAAAGAGTGAATGAACAAGTATGAAATAGTCTCATATACCTGATAATATAGATAGGCTGCGTAGAACAAAAGTAAAAGCGGCAATATAGCCCAAAAGGACATGGCGCTTAATATTCCTATCAACACAAAAGTGGATAAGAGCTGCGACACTTGGCCCAAAAACATATTTGCGAGAACTGCAACATTCCGATCTATGTCACCTATATCCTTCGCAAACCTATTGATAATACGTCCAAGTGGATTGGTATGGAAGAAGACCATTGGAGCCCTTAGAATAGAGTTAAGCATAGCTTCATGCAATCTTCTGGCAGCATAAAGGCTTGATAGGATCAGCCAAAACGAATTTGCCAAATTCACAATAACCTGAATCCACACATATTGTTCACAAGTAATGAGTTCGATTTCTGTGATGCATGTAGTGAATAATGTTGACTAAGCTACAGGAGAAATAGGTGGCAATTGAATAATTCCAACATCGCATTCAGTGATGTGGATAAATAGAAATTTTAACTTGATTGGAAGGGAAACTGATAATCAGCCCATGTAAAACATACCTGACAAAATGATAGAAGCGAATAAATCAGATTATAGAAACCCGGACCATATCTTTTCGGGCTGCTTTCATCTGTCCAAATACTTAACCATGTGCTACTGAGAACTCGAAAAACTTCTGTTAGGACATAGCACAGTAAGAGTATCATAACTACCCACCACCCTCCCAATGCATTTTTATACCTGCAAAATTAAAAATAGCATTAGCATAGAAAGAAAAAGTAGATACTTTCTGAACTTCTGATATTATCAATCTTCCTAGTCATATCCTATTTTTGAAGAAACAACTGTTTTTTTTTGTCAGTGTGCTATAAAAAGGACCTCATATCAATTCAAGTATCAGCATGCAAGAGAATATATCTATTAAATTTTCTTTTAATGAAATATTATTTACTTTATAAATATTTAAGTGACAATATTTGACACAACGAAAGACTAAATAAAGAATAAAAAAAATCACAAGAATTGAATCTATGTAACTTTGCAATCACAGGAATTCACAAAGTTGGATAAATTGACTACGCAACCACAATGTTTTATAAAATCAGAATAATAAGAGTTAACCCTGAGACACCTGAAAACATCCTTTAATTACTAAACAATAAGCTAGAAACCCTATTTACGAAAGAAATAGTTAAATTACGAAATAATCCAAATAATTTTAAAACTAGTAAAAACTTCGGAAGACCCAAACACATCTTTTCAGGTCTTTATTGGGCTTTTAATGGTGTCTGTCATAGCCAAAGGCATGGGTCTTGTAGGGCTTGTCATAAGCTTCGATTTGATATATTATGAGCCCCGTAACTACAAATAGATCAAAAATTATGATAAAAACAGTGTCAACTCCTCTTGGGCTTGGGTTTTCTTCCTTCCCTTCCTTTTCGGACTGTGTCAATATTCTATTGAAAAACACATATTTGGGATTTTATACAACTTTGATGGTTCACAACCAATTTCCACATTTCAAGAAATTAAAATAAAACTAACATACATATCAAAACCTAGGCCTTTTTGATGATCATGATTACTGTCATGGTCCCAGGACCTTTTCACTTTAAAGGAAAATGTTGAATATCAATTCATTTTGATACAGAATATCAGGAAGAACAAAATATTGTTTGTTAATTATTTTGTAATATTATTGGATATTAATTAATTATAATTACTGTAGATCTTTTAATTATAGTAGGTAGATCATTTTAGACTAGTAATTAGGAGTTCTGTTTTCTTATTTAATTAGGTTACCTAAGTTACATTAGAATTAGAGTTATTTCTTTAATAGGATACTTATATTAGTAGAATATTGGCATTAGACTTTACTTGGTCTCCAAATATAAGGTTTTTTATACAGGTATTGTGATCTCCACAAGTTTAATTAGAATGTTTAATATATTGATTCTTTGTGCATTGTGTATTTCTACCAAATCCTTGCAAGGATAAGTATTAAGTCCCCCTTTCCCCATCTTTGTTCTTCCTTTATCCATTTTCTAAGCCATTCTACACATTGTCCCTGCATTGCATTAGTACATAGATTTTTTCTGATAGAATGAGAAACCAATGCATGCTAGATTTCCGAAAACGGAAGTTACTCTAGTGGCTTGAAAACATGATGGTGTAGGACAAGGATGGAGGAAGGAATAAAGGGGATTAAAAGAAGATAATAAAGTGCTGCTAAACAGAAGAAGCAGAAGATCTAAATATTTTGATCTTATTCTGCTCTACATCACGTGACAGAAGGGGCTGTGTCATGTTGTGTATGTACAGACACGGCCTTAATTGGTTACCTCAATATCATGTAGTATGCAACTTTGGATATAACCGTTCAAACTGATCTATCATTATATATAAAGTTACCACTTAACAGGCTAACAACCAACTTGTCGATACTGTAATGTAACATTGACACCAATATTAGGGTTCTGATAGTAAGGAAAAATAGGCAAAAGCATAGAAATGGTTAAAGTGCAGAAAGCATGATCAACCACAAAGCAGGTGGCAAGATAGCTGCTCAAGCATAAAGCTCACATTTTTTAAATTCTTTAAATTCTTTTTTTTGCAAGTCCTTAAAGCTCGTTTTCAAGCAAAGATGGTTGAAAACTTTTAGTATGGAAGAATTTTTTTTACAAGAGGGCATCTCCTGCAGTTTCAATTACCACATTTTCTCACTATAATGAGTTCTCTAAATTATAAGTCCTGATTTATGTATTCAAGGTCAAATTATGAGGAAAACGATATTAACATTGGATTCCTTCCCAACCATCAGAAGCACCTCGTAATTATATTTTTAGCAGAAGAACTATTTGTATTTAAGTTCAGCTGTTCTGTTTGAATAATATAGTAACGAGTAAAGTTTAAATCATTCAAGTATCTATTAATAGGAGATATCTATATGTTCGGCACCTTGGTCTTCAAAAGCAATTGACTACATTATTCACAACATGGTAATTGATAAACATCAAGGATAGCTATAGAAATTGGGCTAAATTGTAAATGCAAGTATCACAATGAGAAAGGCATTTGTATTTGTTAGCAGAAGAAATTGTTACTTCTTACCGTGTCAAAACATTCCAACTGACAACTCCTGTTTCACGTTCTTCCTCCTTGATAAGAATAGATTTCCCTTCTTTAGTTTTCTTTGTCTGGCTCACATCTTTCGGAATTTCATTGGACATGCCATTAGCAACAGGTTTTGAAGTTTTACTATCAATGTTTTCACCATCTTCTTTTTCTTCGACATATTCTTCCATTTTCCCCGCATTTTCCATCAGCTTTTGGAACAACATGCCATTGTTTGACAGCTCCTCAAAAGTTCCATCTTCTTTCACCATACCTTCATGAACTAGAACAATTCTGTCTACTTGTGAAAGAAAATGAAGCTGGTTTGTAACTAGAACTCTGGTTTTCCCTATCAGTTCTTCCTTGATACATTTTTCAAAAACCTGGAGATACAAAATAATATAAAATATAATTACCAATGACAGAGATTGTCAATTTGAATAGTCATATATATTACATAGCAGAAAAACACTGTTTTGGCAAGTAGCGCATTTGGAGTAGGAGGCGAAAGACTATAAATTATACCTTCAAGCATTAGCTATTTAGGTGGTTAAGTTTTTCTTGATATGCATCCAGTATAGCAGAAACAGGTAATATTATAATAACTATTAAGTAAGTATTCGTATCACTAGAAGTGAATTTCTATATTTTTTTGCATCCCTTCGGGTTTCTACCTATAGGGGACTTTAGGGATACTTTTGCAACTGATCTTTGTAGTCTTACACTTTTTTAAGTGCTCATTTGGTCTTGTTTTTTATTAGTCCAGTAAGGCTGGAGTTCTTGTTCTCTGTGTTATTGTATCTTCTCTTTAATATTAATAAAATATATATTTTATCGAAAATATTTATTACTATAAGTGAAGTAAATACCTGGCGAGCCACATGAGCATCCAGAGCACTTAAAGGGTCATCAAATATATAAACATCTGAATTGGAGTATACAGCCCTGGCCATGGATACTCTTTGCTTTTGCCCTCCACTAATATTAATCCCTCTTTCACCAATCTCAGTAAGATCACCACCCTAGTATACAAACATTTGAAAAAGGTAAGAGAATTAGTTTGAGAAATGAAAAAGAAAAAACATAATATTATTAAACTTCATAAGAACTAGCAGCATGAGGATAGATTGCATAAGCACTCACCGGAAGCAAGTCAAGGTCATGCTGCAATGAAGTCACATCTATTGCCCTTGAATACCTTGAAGGCTCAAAGACAGATCCAAACAATATATTTTGACGTACCTGAAAAAAATTAGCAATGCATATCAAGAGGTCGCAAAAGAAAATGGAAAGAACAAAAAATCAATTATACATCATTTGGATCGCCTTTGGAACTGGATTCAACACCACAAAAGCATAAAAGTTACGGTTTCACATACTCTTTCCTTATGCTAGCATGTAGCATCACCAACGATCGTTATTAGTTGAAAACCTCAAGTACTAAATACTGGTGGATAATTGGATATTAGACTAAGATATTAAGTTGATACACATAAAAATCATCCTTTTACTTACAGTGGCGTTGAAGATCCATGATACTTGAGGAACATATGCAACTGTTCCTCTGATAACAAAACTTGAATCCGCAACAGTAGGAAGCTCTCCAAGCATTGCAGATATAAGAGATGTCTTTCCTTCTCCAGTACTACCAACAATTGCTACTAAGCTACCATTCGGTATATCCAAATTAACATTTGACAGCGTCGGCTTCTCTGACTGGAAAGAAAAAGAAAGAAATACAAGTTTGGAGAAATTTCCATAGCACATTGCAACTTGTAAGATTCCAACTGTATTAGTTACATTAAAAATTATAATGAAAAATCCATCCAGATAAATAATATATGAAAAGGCATATAGATATAGATACTATTAGTACAGAGCACAAATGAGCACAACCGATGCTTAAAAGTAGATGGTATGCACTCTAATACTTGGTGTGAAGCAACGATAACGAAAAAGTAAAAAGGTGCAACTGTTTGTGTTCTCTGGCCTTGTTATTCTATTTTATATCGAGTTTATTCTACTTGTCACTTCATGTAGTCCTTATTCATTACACATATATATACAACAAAATGAAAAAAAATGGCAGAATGATGTCCTTCTTTAAAAAAAACTTCCTCATACTCCTTTTCTTTTTCCTTTCATTTAAATCAACACTTAATCATATGGTTAATAAAAAGGACTACCGCTTAGTGTACCTGATGAGATTCATACCATGTTTTCTTGTCTAGTCAAAGGGTGATCAGGCCAACTTGCCTTTACTGCACAGCTCACCCCTCAAAATATGTCTCTCTTTTCTTGTTCATCTCTTCACTTTGTCTTTCTATATGCCTTAACCATAAATATATCAACAAACTTTGTATGAAAAGTAGGTAGATCAAACCTCCTATCACGCAGTTTAATTCATTGCATGGGTTTGATCTTTCATGTTGATGTGTAATTGGAGTGCATCTGGGCCTTCTCACCAACTACCAATTTGTTAGTTTTGGATGCTTTAATCCTTTTTTTCCTATTCTTTTTTTCAACTTTCTTCTCAGTCAAATTAGATTATTTTGGTAGTTTTAACAGTACCCTTGGAAGATGGAATCATTGCATCCTCCATTCAGTAAACAACATAACTAACTTAGTCATTTATATGCTCCGCAACTTGAATTTCACCTTCTGACCAAGTTTAAGAAGTTAAATGCATTAACATCCCCACCTCGAAAGCAGGTCCATATAGCTTGAAGAGTTTTCTCACTTATAAGAGCCCATATTGAGAATTTTTACAAATTTTAAAAACAATTTACTAAATATGCTCAATTATAAGATAACCTCAAACCATGACGTGAGCAATATCTGTGTAGATGGGTGAGTGGGTGAGTGGGTGGGTGGGTGACCAAATGAATGCTTAATGGATATGCAAAAGCTAGAGAATGGAACATTCACCTTTGACTCCCAAGAAAAGAACCCATTCTTGATTGAGATAGCAGGAAGTCCGTGCTCAAGAGGTGGGTTGGGCAGAAGAATTCTTTCCTCCCCTAAAAGAAGTTCCTCCAGACGCTTCAGGGATACATTTGCATTTACAACCTGTCAAATGATTACAAAATTAGAAGCTTGTAAGAACTAACTACTTTTGACTTATATCATTCAAGAAAACACTTTCAAACAGATGGAGTGAAAAACAGACAGAAACATAGTCAAAATAATCCCATCACTTTCTGAGAAGTACACTAAAAATTTATGTTCGATATTTGGACCTAGGAAGAACTAAAGCTAAGTTTTCAATATCATCCTTCCCCAAAATGGGTAGATGTTTAAACTCAAAATAGCTTCACAAGTAATTAACCTGACTTCAATATGAACAAAGTAAAAATAGAATAATACTTAACTTGATGAATCACCCTTCTGAAACCCAAAACATTTTTACATATATCACATGATACAACACAAGTAAGATCACGTTAATTAAATAAGCCACTAGTCTTGTAAAACTTGTCTTTCTGTCTCTAGTTAGTAAAAACCTACCAAATAAAAACGACTTTTAAAAACATGCTAATCAATATAAGGTTTAAGGGCATCATGATTACATGGTCAAATAACCTACAGAACCTAATCCTGTCAAAATGAAAGGAAGTTGTTGAACAACAAATTGGTTAACAAGAGGCTAGTTCCAAGCCGATAAATAATATCAATAATTGCAATAGGCAACATATAGATATTCACTAGTTCATGAAAAAGCAGTCGCTGAGGCAAGTTATGACAACTGGGGGTAGTTGCCTACTGAAGTTTAAAGAAAAAAATAATTTCTTGTTATTTTTACTCAAGTCTTTAAAATTATCTTATTGTTTGTTATATAAGATAAAAGTTATCCATAAATATCTTATATTTGAGAGACTCATAGGGTAGTTCCGCTATATGCTTATCAACTAATGAGCCTTGAGTCTTTACATTCTCCCTCCATCTCAAATTAAAAGTCTTATTTTTGTTGTTGTGCGAGCTAAAGTAAGGGTCTCTTTTAAAAAACAATGCTTTCAGTTTTATTTTAAATAACAAACAATTAAACTTATTTTTTAACATTAATATTATTATTTAAACTAATATAGAAGATTCAAACACATTTATAAATTGCACTACTTCCATATTGAAAAGAGAGTCCTAGTTTTTGTTAATTTTTTACAAATGTCAAGATTTGAACAAGACATTTTTAGATATAATAATTTCTTTAAAAAATAAATTTAAAAGGAGATGTGACTTTTTACATGCATATAGTTTTTTTGTTTTTTTTGAGTTGTAGGATTTTCCATGGCCCAATGGCATAACAATAAAAATAGACGAAACTGATCCATAATTTAGTTTTATTTTTGCATCGTGATTTTATAATGAGATTTTACAAAGAATAAATAACTTGAATTACTCCCTCCGTTCCAAAATATAAGATCACTTGCCTTTGTATACATAGGCAAATGATCTAATATTTTGGAATGGAGGTAGTATTGGTAATACAACTATCAATTTTAACATAAATCGACTTTTTTTTATTGTAAGTTAAAAATGTTTTTTCCAACTTGGTGTATTTTCTCCCCAGCGATGAAAAACCGAACTCCGCTATCATGTAAAAGAATAGTACACAATACCATGCAATGAAAGTAAGAAGGCCGCAGATACAAAATAAGCAACAACATGAACATGCCCTCTACAAATTATAATTCCACATACAGCAGCTTGTGCATGTGAGACTTGAGATTATAACAGGAGAATATAACAGAGGTAGAAACAACCAAACCTGCGTTATTATATTTGGAAGCATGAAAAGTGGAAACCGTAGCACTGCGAACAAAGAAAGTGATGTGAATGCTTTTGCAGGTGTTAGAACCCCTCCAAGTAAAGAAAACAGTCCAAATGAAACTACAATCACAACAACTGGTATACTATTTAAAAGAAAACTGTTACACTGCAAAACAAAGGAAAAAGAGGAAAGTTACAATAAATTAAAAATAGTTAAAAGAGAAAGACATAGGGAAAGCTAAAAAATAAAAATTAGAAAAGATAACAAGAAGTTGAACGGGTAAAAAAAGAGAGAAAGAACAAACAACTTTGGAGTCCCAGATAATATGGATGAGTTGTTTGTGTATGCATATGCATGTCTACGAGTGCCTATAGCGGTCAGTACAAAGAGAAGGATTGCAAAATGTAAAACAATATCTAAGCCATCAACAATCCAACAAATCACAAATGTACATGCTCTCAGTTTATGATAATTAATACAAGGAAATTCTAGGAACCTTTCAGAATTGCTTTAATTTTAATCATTCAATCAATTAATCTGCCCTATCCTTTCTATTGCTTGTGAATTAGCTCCGACAACAATGCACCATTTTATTCTACTGTATAATGCCCTTTTAGACACAAGAAAATGGTATCTTATAGCAATACTCGTTCATATCATTGTCTCTGTTACTACGGGTGCATACTTTTTAGGATCTGAAACATGTTCTAGTGCTTGGGTAAAACAGCCAATACAGAAACTGAAACATTACAACATAAAACAATTGGAGAAAGTATCTATCAATTAATACCAACATATCAATACACATATAAATAACAAATCTTATCCGGATATCCCTAGAAATTACATAAAAATAATACTCAAAAATAAGTTATCGAAAATTTGATTTTGATTTTTTTTGTTGATGGAAAGAACAAACGATGAATTTTGACAAAGCATTATTTATGGCATACCGCCCCAAGTAACTGTGCTTTCCGAAACCATGCCAGCTCCTCACTGCGAACACTTTGAACTTTTGACTGGAAACTACTTTCCCATGCATAAAATCTGAACATTTTATTACACAAAGAGTCAGAGTGATCTTTTCAGCTACTGAATGTAGCAAGAACTCTTAGAGAAACAATCTCAAAATGAAACTTACTTTACAGTGTCCATGGCAGCCAAAATTTCATTCATGAGGCCAATTCTCTTATCAGTTCGTTGTAGTCCTTCCTTACTCAATCTCTGCATTTTGCTAATAACATACGTCTGTTCCACAGGATAAATTTTTGAAATTATGAGCAATTCTATTGTTAACAACTTAACATATAGTACGGTGAATGGAATAAAGAAAGAGGTAATATTCATAGAACCTCAAAAAGCATCTTTACCTCAAGGAAAATAAAGCTCTTATGGCTCTAACCATAAAAAAATAAATAAAATAAAATAAAATAATAATAATTAAAAATCATGTGGCTAACCTAGATGGTAATACTCATAATGAAGCTCTTGATTATCATGATCTATCACAGTCTCATATAAGTTCCTTGGACCTTATTTGGAAGAAAAAAAATAAAGAACTACCCTCCAAGGCATCAATCATACTCACTTAACACCCAACAATGTTTTGAAGGTACTATGAGGGTATGTGTGTATTAGCATATTTATTCAAAAAAATATTATATTTATAGGTCTACAAAATTTGTAGTCCCTAACTTAATTTGATATCTAAATGAGTGCGACAATAATCACCAAGAGATTGGAATGAAGAGGATGGACTAAGAAAACAACCCAGAAAAGTCAAAACTTTAAAGTGGGCTGTCAAATGGTCCCAAACAATCTTCGCCAAGGAAAACAGAATCAATATAGGAGGAATAGAAAGTCAAATATAAATGCCCAATATGACAATAATTATTATTTCTAAGGTACATCAGAAAACCAAAAACACCCTACCTGTATGGGAAACATAAGAACTAGCAGAAGCGAACCAAGAAGTGAAGCAACACCCAACTGTTGGTAGAGAAGAACCAATGATATAATGATTCGGAAAGGAGCAGACCACAAAGTATGAAGTGATTGACAAATTTGCTGTTTGAAAGAGAGGAAACAATTAGCTATCAAGTAACAATAGAACTTGTGCACAAGTTGAAGAGTAAAATGTCGCAGACACATTGGACTAGTATGCACCACTCTAAAGAATCTACCACTAACATTATATACTTGAAAGCAAGTACAATAATCTTTTTTGATAAGTAAAGTGAACTATATATTTGATCCAAAATAAACAACTTTAATTTGGGAAGCTTCTAGATATGTTATAGAAACTATAGACTTCTACAGGTAACATTTGAATCTCTTCTCCTAAATCTTATCTGGCGGTTAAGAGAAAAGGAAGAGTGGAAAATATTCTTATTATACTTCTTTTTCTTAATTAACAACTCTGATTATACTTCCAATAAGACTAGACTAGTTAAGAGAGTCAGTTTTATGGTATGATATCCAAGAAGGTCCACAAAGATTAGATTTCCGTGTTTGTTTTAGATTTCTAATCTTGACAGCTGCAAAAGCACAAGCAAGGGAATTTGGTTCCCAGGGCAATAAGCATCCATTGCGTCCTTTTCTTCATTGACTTCATTCTGGTGTTGGGGCTCATGCTGTGTCATTACTCATGAAAAAAATAGGATTTCTTAGTTACCTAATCATGTGGATGACCATCCGGGCTTACATTGTAAGAAGGTTGTGGGCTTGGCTCCTCAAATATACATTGGCTTTAAATACCACCCTGGCCTCTACAAAAGTGTTTTAGAGTGCAAGAATCATATGGAGCAAGTTTGCGGAGCTGTAATTTCAATTTTAAGTTATTCCTTCAGACTAATAGGTAAAAAAATTGCCCCAAATTATAGTGGACATTGAACGTCATCATTTTATCTGTCAGCATAATAAATTTATTAATTTTGTGTTGCATTACAGCAGATTTTCTTACTTGCATCCTAAAAAGTATATGCACATAGAAATGATATGCAAAAACATGCCTGGAGTGTTTCGGCATCAGTTGTCATCAAGTTGGTAATCTTTCCAGATGCAAACTTCCTGCGGCTTTCGTGTGTTAGCCTCAAGGACTTGCGGAATACTGCAGCAATCTACATTAGTAATTATGACAGTTTCAGTATGACAGTTAAAGGCTGGTTTTAAACATTTTATTGAAGGTTAGATGATTAGAAATTTATTTGATTCGGCGAGTTATGTTTACATTATAAAACTCAAATAACAAAAGCATTACGCGACTAACAAATCCCTGAAGTAAAATATAAGAATCTAACGATGCCTAGACCCTCCCTGTTAAACACCACAATCTATGCAACCTCACATCAGCGCAAAACTAATGTGAACAGATGATTAATAGCGTTTTCTTTGACCATCTAATCAACTGCCAAGTGCTTAGAACTATCCAGGCACGAAGTGTTTCTCTATTCACTATTGATACATCAAATAATTACAGCAGGAAACCAGCTAATATAAAAATCATATAATGATACTGAACACTTGATTGGCTTTTATGAATTTTCATATGATCAGGTGCGGCTGTCTGCAACAAAGAGGCATCACCTGCCAAAGTTGACAAGGTTGAGCTCAGGCCTAGGCCAAAAATGAGGATTGAAGAATAGAATTCATATATAGGAAACACACTTTTTACTGGTTTCATAATTTAACTAAATTAGGCTCGCAAAGAAATTTCTGCAAGCTGGTCATGGCTCAAATTGTAGTAGAAAAAGCAAGGAAGAGCTAGACCATGTTCCCTCTTAAGGCAATGCCAACTACTAAGACCTTCCAACGCCCATCCTCTTCTTTCTAAAACAATCAATTATATCTTAGAATAAAGTAGAGGAGCCAGACAGTGATAAAGTTATGTTGGTACTCTCTTTTGATCATGCAATGGGAAATGCAGATACACACACTGGTTTCAACCAGTTCTAGAAAAACAGTAAAAGCAACAAATTATTTAACAAATGGTTTGCGACAAAATATTACCAAAGTTGATCGAAGGCGGTAGCCAACACGCATAACGGTCTGAAAATATTGAGCTTCAACCAAAACGCCAAACACCTATAAAATTCAAACAATCCTATTATTCCAAAGGTTTCAAGTAAGTTAAATATAGTTTCTAGAAACGAGATATGACCATTAAAAGCAATAGCAGCTATCAACTTCAAATGTTAACCTCATTATACAAGGACAAAATGAAAATTGTTTGGATGGGAAAATATTAGCAATAAATAGCACCTCAAAGAAATGGAATATCAAGAGCATTTTAAACTTCCAAAGGAAAGAAATTAAAATGTAAAATAGGCACCAGATTGAGCACCTACAACATCATAGTGTACAATATAATATCTTCCTCAAATTGTGAACGAAAATTTGAGGTTATGCCCTATATCATTCCTAAAAAATACACAAAATATACCGAAGTGTTAAGAAATACCTCAATCCTACATCACATAACCCACTTGGAAGTGAGTTCATCCCGACCCGAATGGCCTAAATAAAGCCGAAGCTCCATCTAACTGACACATGTCCAGTGGTCCCAAAAGCTCAATGATGAAAACACGTGCACTCTCTCTCCACTCACCATAAAACATTTAGAGGGGATAGTTAACTAAACCCCAAGTAAAGGATGTACTTTACATGTGAAGAGTGATATTAACCACTAAGGCGACGACATGTCACCACTTTAGGCATGTGCCAAACATGTGAGAAGTATCAACAAAAACCCTATAAATACCAATGACTATCTAACAGAAAAATGTAATCACTCGCTCTATTTTCACTACTGAAACCTTCATACCTCCATTGTTGACATTTATTCTCTGATCCGATACTTACTCTCACACCAGCTATCCCTGGCAGCACAAGCCATCAAGGATAATCTGGTTACTTACCTCTTGCGAGTTGCGAATCGGATCTAGCCTCTAAACCATGATTATAACTCCCAAAGGTAGCACCTGCCAACATTGGCGCTAGTAAGAGAGCTTGAACCTCTGACCTTGTGCTTAATACTATCAAAATATAGCTTGGATATCGTGTTATCATTTCAACAATATTAACGTACAGCTCAATAGCAACAGAGAAAGTATGATAATCTTGCAATAAGATCCACATATATGGGGAAAAATTGAAGTGTTAAAAATATATGCTTAAAACAGCAATGAGTCGGCCCATGGGCAAGTATGATTAAGCATATTTTCATTCACAATATGTAGATTATGGAGATTAAATGATTGATAGTTGTGAGGTTTTTCCAAACTTAAAAAGAATATGTAGATTCCTTTCAATAGGAATTAATAAAAATGAAGCTCATTAGAATTTATTAATAATACACATGAATACTATCAAAGCAGGAAACCATGAAAAGCGTATAATCTAAAAGATAAAGCAAGTTTTTCAGTGAAAATATTTATGGCAGTTATGGAAAATCGAAGGGCTTATTTTTGTACCACTCCAACGAAAATTGAGAAGGCATAGATGTAACCGATCCAAGCTGGATCCCCATTTTGCATAGACTGCAGGTTACCATAAGAAAACATATATGAGGTAGTTACTTAATGGAAATGAATAAAATATAGCACATATTTTATTTATATGCATATATATATATATATATTGATAAGTTTTAGACTTATATATTTAGAGCAGTCGAGCAGTAAAATATCACAACCTTCAAATGACATTCATCATAAGTATAAATAAAGAAATCAATTGCATTGCTCAAAGTTACTGGAGCATCACAACGAAAGTAAAAAAAACAAAGAAGAAGAAATTATAATCGCCTGCATGGTTGAGAGTAGGATTGTTCAGCATTTCTATTGGATGATTTCTATAACTTAAAGCAAAATAACATCAAGAGAGGACACCTTTTAGTCCTCCATATCCTTTTTTTATAGCTTAATATAATTTCAAGATAGCCAAAAGGGGAAGCCGATCCAGTCCCTTCATATTATTAATATTAAGAAAGTTACGAGAACAAGTCAAGTTTTGCATGAATATGATTTTAAGCTTGAGTGTTAGGTTGGCATAACATTGACATGTGGAAAATCAGTCCGGCAGAGATTTTGCGCTTCCAGTTTTTAAGAAACTTCATATAAACTAATCCATATAAGGTATCAGATGGAAAGGAAGACAGCAGAACAAGCTTGCACAGTACACCATTGCCAACAGCAGATAGCCAAACGAACTTTATTGTATAAAAATAGCTAATGTAACTGCAAGGAAGGACAAGTAGTTGATAATACAAAAACAATTGGATGATGACAAACTTATCTTTTTGAAGATTTTAAGGGGGGGAACCTTTATTAACCTAATTTCCAACACAAAAAGATCCCTTTAGAATCCGACATATATCAGAGAACATGAAGAACAAAGTAAATCAACTATACCGGATACTTGATGAAATGAAACTGACCTCTAAGAGTTTGTTCAATATCATCGGCCCTACGAACTGGGAAAGATCATTACCGATCTACATATTGGCCAAAGAGGAATAAAAAAGTCAACAAGTTGCTAACAAACAGACTACTAGGAGTTTAAACTTAAAATATAAGTTTTAGTTAAAAATTTAAACATCATATATTTGAAGGAATAAAAAGGACAAAAAAATCCTGGATTATAACATTCCTAAAAATTAACATTTCAATTACCCAGGTTCCTACTAACATGATACAGAACTACAAGGGCAGGTTGCATCAGAAAGCAAGAATCTAACAATTATAGAACTCATTCAAACGGAAATGAGAATCTAATGCAAGATAAGAGCCAACTACCTTCCAGAAGCCTCCCCACCAGAATCTGCAAGATCCAAAAGGATGGAGATCAGCAAGATCTTAGCGAAATCAAAGAACATACCTTTGTTCTTTCCATGTAGACAACATATGCTCTGAAAGTTCTTGTAAATACTTTCCCAAGTATAAAGTATGAAATTTCAAGCAACATATGACAATTCATACCTTCCCCCAAGAGTACTATTTAACGCTCTTAAGAGCCATGGTTTAGGCCTGCGAGACTCCTCAGCCCAACATTTTTGGAACCTAAAGAGTCAAAATTTATCGTTATACAATTCCATTGATGAGATAACATAGAAATATCTGCAAGGGGAAACAAGCACACACTTGTTGTTCAGTGTTTCAGTCTTATCCCAAGTATCCAGCTGCCATATATCCTTCTCTGTGAGAGGTCTTTTGTAGCCTAGTTTCATAAGGTGATCCATCCACCCAAAGGTAATATCTGTAAGAGCATCACCGAACTAAAACTATTAGTAGAGGTGAAGCAGTTAAATGGCTAAATGATACATATAAGCATAAACCGTATTTACAATGATGTTACTAAAGAAGTTAAGTGCAAAAGAGAACTAAGTTTTAAGATAAGTAGTAAATAAGTACTCCCACAAGGATGAGCTTGTGGCAAACAAAGGTCTAATCACCTCAGACAAGAAAAAGGCTAAGTTATCCAGATAGAACCATTTGGTATAGAACATTTAATTAGCACGTACTAGAGAATATGTTGACATGCCTCTCTGGACAGATATACTCTCCACCAGGAAGTTCTTCATATTCACTGTTGTCCACATATTCGGTTTGCACAGGGGAATAACCCAGGTAAGGATCCAAACTGGGAACATACACAAGCAACAGAACTCCAAACAAAACCTACAACAGAGCAAAAGCATAATTTAAATTGATTACTACCAGAAATAGATGCAATGTTAAAAGCACAAGTTCAAATCCTTATGGCATTACTAATGAGCAACATCATTTGTCCAAACTGGCGGAGATCAATTATGCAAATCACAAAATGGGCATCCAATTATTGTCAGCTTTAGAAGCTAAGCAGAGACTAGATCACTAGACCTTTCCAGTACAGGCATTCGCATTATTATAAATAGCTGAACAGAACCAGGTCTCCCGTACAATATCAAAAATGAGTTTCAATCTTTCATGCATGTTAATTTCCATTTACTAAGATTCAGCAGAAACCCCACAAAATTTCTTCCTCACTGTCAAGGTGTCATTTAACAACCTCAACCAGTACCTAGCAATTGGCAACAGTAGTATGATCTAATAGGAGTTTATTGGCACAGCCTGGAAGGGACATTTCCAGCTTTAGTCCTAAACTACATACTACTGAAGAAAATTTAGAAAAGAGGCCTATAAACTACAATATTAGAAGAATAAATAAATAACAAAAGCATCCAACCTGGATGAAAACCTCGCTGATGTACAGATATAGCACAGATCTGCAAGGATTAAAAAACACTATGAGCGTTTAATCGGAAAAAACAAAACCCCATGAGCTTCATTGCCTGACCATACATATATAAAGATATATAGTTTTTCTACCCGCATGCTCCAGCTATCCGAATTGCATGCATCAGTTCTACACAATTTGCGAGCACTGAAGATGACACTTAATAGATTATTTATAATTATTGGGGATATTGATTTTCTTTGTTCTAGATAATGGAGATCGATAAACTTATCTGTTTAAGAAATAGAAATTTAATCAATATAATATATAAAATACAAGAAGAGGGGGAACGAGAAGTTCACCCTCCAAAGAATAAGTGGAAACAAAAAAATAGCACTTAAAAATTGCATAACAACCCTTATAGGCCATAGCATAAGCCCATAACAGATAAAGAAAGATAATCCTAATCAGCAGTTCAGCACCAAATCGAGAGTGCAAATGTTTGCAAACCAAACGCTGCACCGGTCATATCAGACAAGTAAAGTATCCTAGAAGTTGCGTTCCATAAGTGATATTAAACAAAAAACAATTTGGGCAATTATGTCTCTTTTCGTGTGGACAAAACGCTGGTAGACTGTTGAGGTTTCAGGGTCATATGAGTCCATAATTTTTTTCTTAGTACTGCTTCACTCACTTAAGTTATGCACCTGATGATGTGTCTTATACATTGTTCTTTAAATAAATTATAATGTGACCTAGATTCTCAGTATTGTTTTTCTTTAAGTATGGGACTTAACCTAAATTCTCAATTAATTTCAACAGTACCTTGACATATTAGTGGGTGCATATTTTTTTAAGAAAGTATAATAATGCACATGTGTATTTTTAGAAGCTTCCTTTTTCTTATAAGCTATGTAGGTTTAAAAAGTACCTCAAAAAGGGGGGGGGGGGGAATTTTCAGAAACAATAGAATGGATGAAAGAAAGATATGATTCTGGAAGCATAAAAGGTATAAGAGCACTAACCTATCGTAAAAATTCCTCACTGAAAGAACGAGATTTAGCATCACAGTATCCCCTACCAAAGCATAAATGACTCCAAACCTGACAAACCAGCGAAATTCATATATGTAAACCTTTGTTTCTACACCAATCATGATCAGCATAGAACACCATGCAAGAGCCTTAACAATCAGGGAGACCATCTGCAAAAAACAAAATTAAATGTATAACTTATATAGAATTCTTTTACAACTGGTTGTTGTATTGTCTTACCATGTTATGTAATTCATACAAAAATGAACAATTTACTCTTTCCGAAATTGAACATCATGTAACATTACGTCAACAAGGGATAATTTATTCAGGCAGGGGAAATAAACAGAGACAAAAGTTTAGGGTAAAAAATATTATTGACTTCGATGAAGGCTAGAGGAAGGGAAGGTGTCAAAATAAATACAAATAAAAAATCCTCCATAGGCACTATGTACCGCAATCGATAAAGGGACATCAGCATAAATTATGTACAGCCCCAGCTGAGAATCTGGGGGGAAAATGAAGAACCACCCCGATATCAGTACTACATTAGTTTTTAGATAACCAGAAAAGAAAAGTACTCACAAACTAGCTGAGTGACATACTTAATGATAAATCAAACTCCATAAATAATGTTAAGTTGTTATACATCAATCCATAGAGTTTAGAGTCTATGGTGATGGATGTCTTCAGAACCCAAGAATAGCAATTTGACATTTATGAATATACCTAAATAACAATGCCAAAAGGTTGCAAAATGAAAGTCCAATATCTTTTACACTGTCATTAACATTGGAGAAGACATAGCCATCGAAAGTCTTAGGTATTTAAGCTTATCAAACATATTTGAGCACAAAGAGTGCAATTTCAGGGTTAAATTTAGACATAGCCACATAGGAATCCTGAAAAATATTGTCATTAAAAATTCTCCTTAGTTCCACTTATTGAAAATGTCTCCCTCGCTCCTATTATGGAGCCCATTGGATATACTTTGATTATCAATTTAAAATTTGTAAAACAACATATAAATCCTATATAATCGAAGTTGGGTTATGAAGTCAACTAAAAACTGTTGTAAAGTAGCTTTCTAATTCTTTATACTGTATGGAAAAGATAATAAAATATGAAAAAGGGTTGCTAGTTTGCATATATCAATGTTGGCAAGTTCTTTTCTTATGTCAAGTTGGTTAAGAACTATCTTTCATTTGAACTAAATATCTTTACATTTATATAATAAAAGGTAAAAACTTTTTATCTTTGCGAATTCTTTTAAATTGTAGAATATATTCGTACATATATGTTGTATAAAAGCAAACCATATTATTATCTGCCTAGGTTTAGACAATGAAGGCAAAATACTATAGAGTAATTGCCAAAAATTACTTTTTTTTTATTCCACTTGAAGTGATCTACAAGAATTGTATGTAATATAAACAGACGACATGAAGTTGGCACACAATATACATAATCAAGTGACATTGTTGTTTATCATTTTTATCTCAAATTCAGAAAGTTTAGCAGGTATAAAGAATAGAGAAACATACATAACACAACACATAATCATTGAGGAGAAGACCCACCTCAAATGGAGCAAGACCGGTCTGTCCATCTAGATTTACAACAGATATACCCATGACCAATCGAAACAAAGGCTCGACAGTACAGTAAGCAGCCAAAAATTCCAACACATAGTTGTAAAAATTTGACCTCAATCGGAACCTCTGAACTTTCAAATCTTTCTTGGTCTGCCATATTCGATATGAGCACAGACCCAAAAGAATCAGATAAGAGATAAAGATCACGAGAGAGTCTGCACAAGGTGAATAAGCTCCAAATGCATTTTCCACTGCTTTTGCCCGCACCCCATTTGCCACCGGCCGACAATACCAATTCAATGGCTCAAAAGCCATCTTTAGTTACTTCTACAACACTACTATCTGCCACAAGCACATCACTCACCAGAGTTCCTTTGAGTGATAGACTTGTAGTTCACTACTACTAAGATGATTCAACAATTGTCCATTTTAACAGAATAATACTCCCCAAG
The DNA here is from genome assembly GCA_020205555.1 of Panax stipuleanatus. Classification (NCBI taxonomy): domain Eukaryota; kingdom Viridiplantae; phylum Streptophyta; class Magnoliopsida; order Apiales; family Araliaceae; genus Panax; species Panax stipuleanatus. Next base: position 10,148,423 of record CM035125.1, on the reverse strand, counting down.
GAAAAAAACATATTAATTCCAATTTCATGTCATCTATAAAGACATATTAAGAAATATATATATATATACTCCATACTAATTGCTTTTTTTTGGGGGGTCTAAATAAAAATAAATGGCAAGTGTTGATTCAATGGAGTACTTATTTACCAAGTTCCTATCGGGTAAAACAAGTATTCATAAATCTTTGGATTTGGGTGTAAGAAGTGTTGGGCTAAGATTTTAGCTAAAAACTAGCAAAGAAATAAAAAAATTGAAGTACTACTTGTTTTCGTTCTCGATTCAATGTCTACATACATTGAACCTGCAATGAAGAGATACAGCAAAAAGGCCTTACCCATTCCCCGGAAGACAAGTTTGCGTGGGTAGAGAAAATGAAAAAGACTTTTTTGGCAACTTGGGAGGAATCTCCGTCTGGGCCCCATGCAGTGAATATCGAACTATCATGGAATAAGAATCACAGTATTAATTTATTATTTATGGAATAATATCCAGTGCAGACAAAGTGTTTGTCGATGGCTTATTTTAGAGTAATTTAAAACCCATTTTAAACAATACAGTACATTTTTGTTTAAAACAATATATAAATTGAGTAGATGAATGGTCAAACTTATTATAATACTACATATTTTAGAGCTCTTGTACGAGAATTAGGACTGGGCAACCGATAAATATCGGCTGATCAGTATTGAAATTAGTTAAATTTCGGATCGATATTAGTATCGGTTAAACCGGTATACTGAATCGATTTATCAGTTCGGTATCGATTTTTACCGAATAAATATCGAAAAGTAATATAATTATTATTAATTATTATTATTATTATTATAATTATTATTTTATTATTATTTATTATTATTAATTAATTAATAATAATAATAATAATAAACCATTATATACCGGTACCATAAAAATTATGTCCCGAAACCGGTATCAAAAAACCGGTATATACCGGGTTTTTTGTACCAAAATTGGACCAATTATTTTTGTACCAAGCAGGCCGGTTCGATCGGTCCGGTTTGAAAAATCGAAAACCCAAAAATTATGCCCACCCCTAACGAGAACATGATAATTTGATATGAAAATTAGATACGAGTAATTTACAATTCAAAATACAAATAAGTAAAATTATAAAACACTCTATGTTCTATATTCATATCTAACATAGAGTTTTTATATATATTTTAAGTCGAGACAAACAAGTTACTCTAGCCTAGCGGTGTTACATAAGATATTTAAATTAAATTTATTTATTTTTTTAATAAAGCACGCTATCCAATAATAGTGTACATTCCATAAGCTAAACTCAATATTTTAGGATGATAATTAAGATTGAAGTTGATTTTAAAATTAGCTGGTATAAACAAGGATAAAAAGAATTTACAAAGCTGTTTACCCATGAATTACCCAGACATGCAACGCTTCAAATCTAATATTAATATAATTGTCAAACATTGTCACATCATTAAATAAGATGACATGACATTTTTTTTATAAAGTAAATTGAGTTGTAATTTTTTTTAAATGTATAAAACTGAGGACAATAACGTCTTTTACCGTATCATATGACTATAATCTCCTTGCAAATTAAGTTTCTCAGTTTAATCAATAAAAAGATTGTAATAGTTAATTTACAAAAGTTTAAATTTAAATTATGACATAAATTTATTTTAATTTTTAAAATAAGTTTTGTACTTAGTAATAATTTTTAAGTAGTTTTTAATATAGAATATTGCACTATATAAAATAAAATAAATATCAATTTTGAGAAATTTAAAATTTCACAAACTAACTAGAAAAATTGTAAATTATATTTTCTTTTAGAAACGAAGAATATGGTGAAAGGACTATATTAATACTCTAAAAAATAGTACATAGAGAATTTTGTGAAAAAATAAAATAAAATAGAAGAATTAAAATGAAACAAAACCACTAATATACGTATCAAAGAATCACTCAAAAGACAGAAAAAAGCAAGGAAAAATATAAATAAAATAATTTAAATAGAAGCCCACTGAAGAAAGGCCTACATGGCCCTTTCCTAAAACAACGTAAACTATCTACAAAAGACATAGATGGCTAGAGATCAAAGAGGGACATAATTAAGGCTGAAGTGTTATGTGACTGCAAGAAATTTGGGATTCACGGGTAAGTGTTCATTAATCATTTGCTTTTTCCTTTTCTTGTTTTTTTTTTTTGTTTTAATTATTTATGAGTGGAAACCCTAATTCTTTACTTGCAATCATTACTACCAACAAAAGGGTATCAATTTGAGGAATTTACAAGAAAATTGCGAAAGAAAGCTATGAGGCAATCTTGGTTGTTTTTCGTTTGATTTATGATTTGTTGATGTAAATTTGAGTTGAAGTATTCAAAAGACACGTTTTTTGTGTGAAGTTTGAATTCTTGCCCTGTAATTCCTGTTTAATATGCCCTTAAAAATGAACTGCTGCTTGAATCATGTCCACTTGCTTCTTTGGGAGCTAAAACCCTCACCTAAGAATTGAAACTAGAGAAAATTTTAGCTGGTGTTCAATTTAAATGAACAAATTTAATTGGTGTTTGTTTTAAAGGAACAAATTTGACTATTGAAAAAATAACACCCATTAATTTGAAGGCTGGTGAAAGCTGAAGACTATGTGCTCCTTGTATAAATGTAAGGCTGTTATTTTTCTTAAACCCTCTTTGAGAATCACGATTTTCTATAGGTTTCATGTTATATTTATCTAGCTTGTAATTAGAGCGTATTTTAGTAGCATCAGCTCGAGGAATACCTGGTTACTTTTCCGCTAGGTTTGTTTGAGTTGATACTTGATATTCCAGTCATGTGTACACTCTGCGTTTTCTCTTTGTGTACAAGAGAAGAATATTGTGTATAATGATAATGTTATCTTAACTCTTCCTGCCCTTGTTTAAACTTAAAAGCATCCCTGTTATAGGACATTGAAATGCCACATGTCACGAAGGTGGTTTGATTTTTTGTGGATACAAATTACAATATGTTTGTTAGTCTTGGTTTGTTCAGATCCAACTGAGAATATAAAACACCCTCTTAAACAGATAGTCATACTTGATAATTGGAGTTTTTGGATCTTACAATCGTTATTGCTTGCTGTCTTGGCGGCTTTAAAATCTTACTATTCCCTTTCTCCACTAATCTAAGTTCTGGTTTGTTTCTTTATACTTTCGCAATTATAAATTTCTAGAATTTATATAACTGAAGGTTGGTTGTCTATTTATTATCCTTTTTGGTGCATTACTTTGTTTCCTTCCATTGGTTAGGTTTACTATTACCTAAGCCGTGAAGAATTTAAAATGCTTGAAATGTTGGTGGCACAGTTTACCACGTTGAACTGGTGGTCATGTTCTTAGCTTATGACTTGCGTTCTTATATATTGTGCAGAAATTAGAAGAAAGGGCCTTTAACTTTAGTTTGAGTCTCAACAGTTTTACCCGCTTCTGGAAGATGAAGGAAGAAGAAGTAACTAGATGCCAGATTCAAGAATGGTACCCAAAATTCAAATCAACCTCCATAAAAACCTTAATTCATGAACTTCCTGAATCTTTTGTTCAATACCTTCTTGATGATTCTGGTCCCTTCGTTCTTCCTCTTTCCATATCAAATGATGATGCCTTACCAAATAGAATTCATAATCCTGAAGAGGAAGAGGACTATGTAGTATCAGAAGGATCCGAAGATGAGTCAGAACGACCTTCATCACCTCCTTCTTTTCCAGAACTGGAATTAAAGATCAAAGAATCAATTGAATCCCTTGGGGGTGCTGTCTTCCCTAAGCTGAATTGGAGTGCCCCTAAAGACTCTGCTTGGATCAGCTCGACTGGGAATCTTAAATGCACTTCTTTCAGTGAGATAGCTCTTCTGTTTCGCTCATCCGACTCACTGGTCCATGATTTATGCCATGCATATGATTCATGTGGTGATAAGACCTTGTCAAGACCCTCACGCTTCTTCCTCGCCCTCCGTAAGTGGTACCCATCCCTCCGTCCTGAGATGGAATTTCGTTGCTTTGTTCGCAATCAGCTCGTAGTTGGAATTTCACAACGTGAGGTCACTGGATATTATCCTTCCCTTCTCGAGAATAAAAACCATTTCAAAAATATAATCCAGGATTTTTTCATGGATAAGGTGAGGCAGAATTTCGAATCAGAAAAGTACAGCTTTGATGTCTATGTTACTAAGAATGAGATGGTTAAGCTTTTGGATTTTAACCCTTGGGGAGCATTTACATTGCCATTGCTGTTTACTTGGGATGAACTTGATCAAAATATTGAGAAAGAGGGGATCGAGTTGGAATTTAGAATTGTAGAGAGCCAGTGTGGAGTACAGCCAGGTCTGAAAACTGCTGTTCCATATGATTACTTGGATATTAGCCCAGGGAGTGGTTGGGATCAATTCCTGAGGAATGCTGACGAGGAGTTGCGGCGACAGACTACTTCTGCCGAGACAGGTGCTTAAGGACTTGATTACATTCCTGGGATAACCAGTTTATTCTTTTAGTTCGTTTATCGGTTCAAGAAGGGTGGATTTTCTGTTGTTTCTTCACCCTTTGTCTGAAACTTGTTTCTAATATTGCAGATATCTTTTACATTCTATTATGGATAACCTGAAGTTTAGCGGTAGTTGTTTTGTTGTTCTTTTATGTACTCTCTCAGTTTCAGCAATTTTATGTTGAGAAAGTGTTGGGAATTTTTTTTTTAGGATTAGTACTAGTACAGTGATGCTGTTATATTACCCTATTGGTTTATATAATAGTGTTTTATTAGGGCTTGCCATTATTGCAAATGGAATTTAGGTATTGATGACTGTACTTATCATGGTTCTTGATCCTTTTGAATTATTGCAAGTTTTTTTGTTTTTTGTTTTACAACCAAATTGTATTTGAATTTCATGAACTGTACTCCTCTCTAGTATGGTGTTTATTTAGGATCCGGTTATCCTAAAGTTAATTTTATGATAAGTTGGTTAATTGACCAATATAGTGTTGACATACAGGAAGAGATCACCTCCCGGTCTGCGTGTTGACACTATATTGATCAATTGACCAAAGTTAATTTCATTAAAACGACTAACAGCTACACTATTATCAAGCTGGTCCTTAGTCCTTGGTACTATTTTAGAGTGAAGTGATAGTTTTGTGATGAAGTTGTACTAAAATTACAATAATAATAATGAGATGAACAATCCAAATGAGGTAGAGACATTCATTTCAACATGGTGCTTCTTTATGAAGTCCGGGTGGACTAGCATAAAACTATTTCACCTAATATTATTTCAATGAAATTGTAGTAACTCTATTCAAACTCAAAATGTGATGTCCGTATAAATAAATGCATAGTAACTGGTTTGACTTTTGATAAGAAGAAATAGCATCCAGTACATACATATTATCCATTAATAAATAGTTCTAAACTATAAATTATAAGATTAATATTGATTTTTTAAAAATTAATTTGATATATTTTCAAATTTAAATTTGACATGATTCATTTAAGTTTTGAAAATAATAAAATTTATGACTATTAATACGTTTTAGATAGTGTATGATGGTCATAATTGTATTGACTTAAACTAAATAAATTCGTGTTAATTTTGAGTTTGAAAATATTTAACATTAATTTTAAAAAGTAAATAATAATCTAGTATTTGGAACCGGAGGGAGTACAAGACTGTTAAAATTGAATGGTATAAACATTATCAAAGTAATTTCGAGATCAGTTTTTTAAAAAAAAACTTTGATATTAAGAATATCAGTATATTTAATACTCCTTCCGTCCCTTAATATAAGACGTTTTAGAGAAGTATTTTTGTCCTTTAATATAAGACGTTTTACAATTTCAAAGTAAGCATTAACTGCTTACTTTCTAATATTACCCAAAGTAATAAATATAACTTGGTTCCCCCTGTGACCACCCCAAATAGGTCAACACAACTCATTTTGAGTCGTATACATTATTGGAATTTCTTAACACGTGTTCTTAGGGCACATGCTAAGCACATAGTTCAAGAGAATATTTTCTTGAATTGTATGCATATTCACTTGAACTTTGTGTAAATGCAGAAATCAAGTAAATATGCACTAGTTCAAAGGAATATTCTCTTGAACTGTGTACTTAGCATGCGTCATTAGGACACATGTTACGAAGACCCTGTATTATTATACAAGTATATACTGTATATGCTACAAAGGAATATATACTTTCCATCAATCAAAAACATTCGGTTAAAATTGGAGCACATGTACATGTCCTCATCAAATCATTTATCAAGAAACTTTACCATGAAATACATATCTTGGCGTACCTGTGAGCCCTTCCTCACATTTTGGTGGCTCAGGAATGAAAAATAGAAACGAAATTATCTTCGAAATATTGTCTTCACTCAAAAAAATTTAAAATAAGTAAATAAAAAGTACCAGCTGTATCCAAAACTTATTTTTTTATTTATAAGTTGATTTTTTACGTTAAAAAAAACAAGTATTTGTAACTTATTTTAAAATGACTTATTAGTCATTTTAAAATAAGTTAGTTTGACCAAATATAATGTTTATGTTGCCCGTTTTTTTATTAATGTAATTTTTAGTAACTTTTACAATTGATTTTAACTTATAAGTCATTATGAGCCAAATACATTCGTAATTTATTTTAACTTAATTTTTGATTTATAAGTTAAATTGATGTCGAATATTTTTACTTATAAGTTTCAACTTAAAGAAACTTACAAATCAATTTACATTTTAATTTTGAGACATTTTAAAATAAGTCGTTACCAAACCGGCACAACGATGAATGAATAGTATATCAAATCCCAACTCCAATTTATGTATTAAAATAATTATACTTGTGTCATTATGAAGCTGTTTAATTTAAAAATCTAATTATTTAATCATTCTAAATAAAGGAAAAATAAAAAATTGTTGAGGATTAAGAATATGTAGCATAAATATATTTTTTTGGAGTGGGGGCGTTAAAAACAAATTTAATTTTAAAAAATTCTGATTAATTAGATTATCTTAGTGAAATAACATGTGAACTTACAAAATTGGTTGATAACTAAAAAGTATAAAACATATATATAACTTTTGAATTTAAAAATATCTCAAATTGACCTTTTAAAAAAAATCAATAATGATCTTAAAATTTGAAATATAGGGAGACAATATTTATAGATGCTCCATAAATTTAAATTTTCATTAAAATGCAACTTTTAATGATTTATATTTATATATTCATTTTACTAATTAAGAGACGAAAATAAATAAATACAATTTTATCAAATAACTTTACACTCTTACCGAATTAGATCTGAAAATTTCAAAAAATATTAAGAGGTAAACAAATATCATTTACTTAAAAGGGTTAAATCCACTTTTTCGCACATCGGATGTGAAATTGTTAATAGATATTAAGAGATAAACAAATATTATTTACATAAAAGAGTTAAATTTACTTTTTTTTTCACTGTACTCGATCTCAATTTACAAATATATTTTTAAACTAAAAAAATTAACAATCGAATGAATGAACTATAAATATTTGTTAAATTGTTATGAAATCGGTTAAATAAATTGACTTTTAACAAAAATCTATTACATCAGTTTATAACCTCACATCCAAGTCCACATCATTTACTTGGCCTGGTTAAACACCTTAAAATAATTAATTGAACAAAATAAACAAAAATACAACAAACAATTTAAATATAATTTAACAAACTAAATAAATGATACAATTTCAACAAAATCCACCACAAACAAATCAGAATATGTACCCTAAATCAATTAATAAATTGAAATCAAAGAAAAAAAAGTCATACATCAAGGACTCAAACTTTTTAATCAAATTTGTGCTAGGTTATTCTACTCTCTCAGCTATCAAACAAATTCAAAGTTTTAATTGGGATTTCTGATTAAATACCTATAATAACATTATACATGTAAACAAGTCCAAAATTACAAACTTTTGATGATCTACTGAAGCTTTTTGATAACCGAGCAGCACCCAAGCTCCAGCTCCCCGGAGAAACCAACGGCGAAAGCAGAGCAGCATAAACACAGAGATTTAAGCATTTAACCCAAGTGCAAGCTTAGATTTCCTTCATTTGCTTCCCATTTCACCCAAAAATATTAAAAATAAATAAAAATAAACTGAATTCTACCCTCCAAGAAGAAGAATAAGCGAGACACCACCGGAGCTGCCGTCGTCACCATCAGTCCCTGCATCTCCCCCACCGCTTGCTGGTACGTCATCTACTCTTTCACTCTCTTCCTTTCAGATTGTTTGTCTTTGGTAATGAAGGAGGTACCTGATTTTTCAAAACCCTTGTGTTTTGATCTTTAAAATTCCTATAAATTTAGGGAACTGTTATTTGCTGAAGTAAAAATTGATATTCATAATATCTCTCTAGCGTGGACCTAATTATTATTCATTTTTACTATTCACGTAAAAGGAAGTATATTGAGTCATCAATTGCCGTATTGCCACGACTATTTTCTGTTAAATGGTTAACTGTTCTATCATTTGTAAACGGAGATCTACTATAGTGAAAAATTTTGTATTTAAGCTTTACTTGGGGACTACACGCGGAGAATATCAAATAGCTCTTATTTCTGTTGGTTAAAAAAGTCACTACCAGCTTAATTGGAGAAAAAGTTAAAAGTTTTCACTGTTATTTGCGCCCGTCTGCAGTTGGTTTCTTGAGGTTTGATTCTCTTCATTTGCTTAGTATTATTTTTGGGGATTTTTATTCACATTCTCTAGCCGAATTGACAAGCTATCCTCCCCCTCTTTTTGATCAAAAACCTTACTGGTATGATTGATTCTTCCTTGAATCACTTTCTATGTATTTTTCCTTGGTGGGCTTTAGTTCTATGTTTATGCTTGCTAATTTTGGAAATTTCTGTATCGTATGTGTAATTTGATGAACAATTTTATTATTTTGTTCCAAATTTTATCCGCAAACAGTAGAGAATTGAGTATTTTTTCACTGTAAAATGTTTCTCAATGTTGAACGAAATTGAGCTTAAAGCAAATCTTATTGTACATAATTTAACCATTATTGGTTTAAGCATACAAACTTCTCTCAGCTAAAGCTGTGATTATATGTATTTGGTTATGGTTTGAAGTAAGGGCAATGTTTGAAGGTCTAGTGAGGCAACTGCTTTTGGGTTATTTAGGCCGATATATAAAAGACATTCACAAGGAGCAGCTCAAGATCACACTGTGGAATGGTAAAATTACGAGACTCACTTTTTGAGTAACTCTTTTCATTGTTTGAACTTTCTTTCATAACTAGTCAAGTTTTTTGTTTGCATCCTTATTTTGTCAAGTGTTATTTTGTTGATACATATATATGTGTATTGGAGTCGAATATTTATTCTAAGAAAGCACTAATACATAAGATATTTATTACTTTGCTATACATATGTATATGCTCTGTAAATACATGTGCTACCCTACTTGTGATTGTTATTTTATCAAAATTTTAAAATAATTTAGTTTATGTTTATATTACATTATTTTGTTCTTTTAACATGCATACTTCTATTACCTAAAAACAAAGTCTTATCTTAACTCTAAAAAGGTTTATTGAACACGGTTTAACCGAGTATCCAACAAATATAAAATTGGTGCTCTAGATGTAGAAATCTACTGTTTTTTAATACATTGGATGGTGCATCTTTGATTATAATACTTCTTTTGCATAATATTTTTTGAATACTTATAGATTTGTTAAACAGTATCCAAACGAGAGTGTCAGTATTAGATATACGGATATTTCAAGGCATTTGAAATAGCTGTTTTTATTAATTTTTACCCATAAAATTTGTATTAGTTATTGAGTTTATGACATAATACCGTTAGAAATAAAAGTATATGAATAGATAACAAAGAGAAATAAAAGAATAAGCAATAAATCCACCAGAAGTATGACCACTAAAAAAAACATGGTTCACGGGTAGTCGGAGATTGAGTCTCAATAGTCATTTTAAATTTCTTATGTCCTGGTTGAGCTTGATGCTACAAGAAGTGAAATAGAAGAACTTACTAAAAAATGAGAGAAAATATAGGAAGGTCCTCCAACTATATATACTTCAAAAAAATAAAATAAAATATATTGCTAGAATTAGTGCAGTGGACTGTTGATTCATTGATTTTGTATTTAGGTTTCATCTTCCTTTCCTTTTACTTCCTTCTCTGCGCACTTTTGATGTTTTATAGCAATGTTCTAAAAGGCGCTAGGCGGGAGGCGGGCGGCCAGGGGGGGCCTAGGCGGGATTTTTTATTTTAAACCAATTTTAATATTTTATCTTACATTTATCTAAACAAAACAATAATATAAAGCAAAACAATCTATAATAAAGATAATAAAGGTCTTTACTTACAGTTCAAACACATATCCATATTGTCAATGTCAAAGTTCAAACACAAACATGAAATTGTTCAAAGTTCAAACATATCTTTAACGTATTAGTTTTATTCATAAACAAGATTGCTATTAAATAATAAAATTTAAAATTTCAAGAATTCATTTAAATATTAAAACTTAAGAAACTAAATAAAAATTTAAGAATTATATTGAATTAAACTAAATATTATAAATGTAACATCATTTATATAATTTGAAGTTGATACAAGTTCAAAAAATTACAACTGTAATAAAATTATCCATTTTAACTTGATCTTGTTCACTTCTTGTTGTGATTTGATATGCTACAAACTGCATTATGAATATGGTAAATCATTAAAAAAATAAATATATCAAGATCTGGTTTGGGTAGTTATTAAAATAAAAAAAACCTCTCTGCCTAGGCCCCGCCTAATTTTCTGGAGGAATTTACTGCCTTAGGCCTAGGCGAGGTGTCAGGGGAGCCTAGTGCCTAGGCGAGGAGCTAGGAGGGGGTCTAGCGCCTAGGCGGGACGCCATGGGGGGCCCTAGCGGACCTAGGCGGGGATTTTTAGAATACTGTTTTATAGAAAACCTATAACTCATAAGAAGTTGGAAGCGGGATCTTATAAGAAGAAAGATGCATCATAAAGAATGAGCAAACATTTTTCATATATTTTTAATGCAGATTCCTTTTCATATTGCACATTTGATAGTATTTTTACATAGAATAATGTTTGTCATCACTGTGTAAGTTTCATTAGTTTGTTTACTTGAATTTCATGCAGAAGAAGTATTATTGGAAAATGTAGAGCTAATTCTTGAAGCTTTTGATTACCTCCAACTGCCATTTGCTCTAAAGGAAGGTAATTTGTTTCCCCTTCTCATTTTAGTAGTAGTAATACAACTATTACTTTATGTATTCTTCTATTGTTAGAATGATGACGTCCACAGGTGGTCTTTGGTAATCCAAGTATGCATCAGAGACTTAAGACCATACAAGTACTCAACCTTAGATGAAGGTTATGTGTTTGTAAGAGTGTGACACATTCTCATCTTTTGTATACTGCCTGATGGTTCGATGGCTTTGATTTTCTTTATTTTCTTTGCATGGAGGTCTAGGAGAGTGTTAGCTGTGTTTCTAATGTAGTCAATTATTTTTCTTAGTAATTTCTAGGGATCTGGCAATGGTATGGTCCAATGGAATCTTCTGGAGGTGTGTATGTGTTGCCATTGTATGGGGTGTGGTTAGAATGGAGGATATTTTGAGTTCCCAATTACTTTGGGATAGAGTGAACTCATACAATTCTTCAAAGACTCGTCGATGGTTTTTCTCCATGGAGTTTCACTCTCAAATTTACAAGGGGATTGGCAAGCTACCCTTTATTAAGAGTAGTGATTTTTTTCTTTACATTTTTAATATTTATGGTTTATTTTAAAATATCACTTTGTCCTCCATTTGCTTTGTACTCCATCTCTCTCCCCTTGTTCCTATAAAATCTTCTTCTTTCAACTAGAAAAGATTTTTTTTTTGCGAAGTGTAAGGTTATTTTTTGCTAGGAGTCATGATAAAGTGGTATGTAACTCATGTATTTTTCTCCCTTGGCATTTGATAAGTATGCTAATAGGCTATGCTTGAGCTGAGTTCACCCTTGCTAAACGAGTCTAGCGGAACATTTACGTAATCAACATGCAAGAGCCCAAGCTTACTCCTAGCTTGAGACAAGCATATCTCAATAAAATTCAAAGTAGTTATTGATGGCATAAGAATTATAAAAATTGCGAACATTAAATTTACCAAAATTATGTGGAAAATTTGGAACTTAAGATCGACTTATAATAAATATGGTAAAAGTTTGATGAAGTAAAATTATACAACTTGAAGTTTCAACAATTTCAGTAGAGAGTGGCATATAATTTGACACAATAGTAATTCAACCTTTAAATATTAATGTTAATGAGCCTAATCTAAACCTAAATAAGCCAAAGTAAGCTTGACTTTTTTAACAAATTGGCATAAAATTTGAGGTTACTCCCAGCTTGGCTTGTTTACATAATGAATGAGCCCAAGTCAAGCCCTTAACAAGCGAAACACCTCGGTTCATTATCAGCTTTTAGCCATAGCAATCATCTTGTTTTCTTCAAAATGAATTTATCCGTATAACTTGTATATGATATGGTCACAAACCAAAGTAGATACTGACAAAGATAATGTCGCGGCTGTCCCGTAGATAGAATTTCGAATATCTTTTTGTTTATAAAATATGCCAGTCGGATATAATATTCTTACAGAATATAATATTCATTCTTTTAGGTTTGTAATCTTGGTTAAGAACATCTACATACTGTAATTTTTTCCTGTAGACCAGGGACAGGGTCGAGTTCCAATTACAAAATTGTTTACTAAAAGGAATTAAATTGCTCTTCCATGCCTCAAATTCATCTTCTTCTGACTATTAATCTGCTCGAAAGCTTATGTGATTTGAGTGCAGTCAATAACTTGTAGGATGTGCTTTACTTACGAAAAGATATTACTGATACTATACTACTAATATTAGCGTTGCTAAGAAAATATGTGGTTGCGTGGAAGTTGTAACGACCTGTTATGTGCGTTAGGATAGTGATGATGTGTCCCTGAATGAAAGCATGGGTTCTCTCAATAAAGACAATTTTTGGCATAATTTTACCATTTTACAATTCAGTACTTAGTTCCTTAAATTTTTAAATACGAGGACACATAAGATGGATGTTGACTGGACTTGACATTTTAGGACATCCAGTCCTTGCATTCTCCATATATTTATCCAAGATCCAGTTATCTGTTCTTTCTAACATCCATCTGTGATTGATTATGGTAGGTCGTGTTGGAAGGTTAAGCATAAAAATTCCTTGGAAAAAACTTGGGTGGGACCCAATCATAATTCTTTTAGAAGATGTTTTAGTTTGTGCGTGCGAGCGGCATGATGAAGAGGTAAACTATCCTTGTTTTAAAATTGTAGTATAATGATTTGAAACCATATCACTTAATTTCATGGTTCAAAACCATGTTTGTGCGTCTTTTAAGACATTTGAAGAAAACTTTAAAAAAATATATTTTATAATATAATTTTCCCTAATTATTTATTACTACCTCCGTTCCACACAAAGAGTCCCATTTGCCATTTTTTCCTTCAAAAAACGAGTCCCCATTTGTTTTGATGGTAGTCTAAATTGGCACTGTGTCCTTAACTTTTCCATCACAATTCTATTATTATTCCATCACCACTAATCTAACAATTCGATAAATATAAGGATAGACATGGGATATCCTTAAAGTTTGTAAATTTTACAAATGGGACTCTTTTTGTGAAACATAAGTAGTAGCATCTAAATTTCAATTTTAAATACAGGAGAAGAGAAAAATAGTATATTCAATTGTTTCAACGACATGTCCTAAACTTCGTGCCACAAACAAACATGGTTTATTAATCATGATATTTGTAGTGGAACGGAGGGTGTATGTATCTCATAAGTAGATACCCTTTAGCACTTTTCTTTTTATTTTAAGTTAATCTTCCTCCGCCACCCACACATAACAAAGCCAAAAAAATAAAAGATCTCTCTTATAATGTTTTGTTTTTTAAATAGAATGCATGAGCTTACAAGTTTGGAATGCTTACAGTCAATAAATTAGATCTTTCCTTGTTTTCATTTGAAAATAATTTCAAATGCAATCCATTCTCCCTCTCTTTGTGGCAGTGGAGTATGGATGCTGTTGAAAGAAGAGAATTTGCTGGCAAAAAGGCAAAACTCGCTGCAGCAGAACTGGCAAAATTATCAAGACGTGTTTGTGGTGAGTAATGGACTTCACATTCAAATCTCATTGTGTAGTTTTCTATTCTATTTGCACTAGCAGCATGCATGGACAAATATGATATTTTCTGGTTATAGTACAGCATTCATGGAGTAAATTAGAATTTAAATATAAATCGATAAAAATAAGTTTGGACCTTGAGTCCTTGACACACGCTGTAATGGCAATTTGCAATTACGTTACAAGGCCTTTTCATATGCAAACAGTTTAACCAAAAATTTATAAATAAATGTATGATGCTTCGTTTGCAAGCACGTATAATTCACAGAGTCTACTGGCATAATATAACTAAAAATTAGAAACTGTAACTCTCTAAGCCACATGTGCCTGAGCTTGGGGTTAATTCCACATCTAGAGTAGGGCTTAATGTTTGCATGTCATGTCCCTCCTATTATCTACATTGTTGATTGAAAAGATAAATTTCGAGTAAGCCTCCACTTTTTTATGGGATCTTTTGGCGTAATGACATGGGATCCCAGCTGTTTTGTATAAATATGTATATCTACCTACTTATCGGGGTGAAGAGCTGAGGTTCAGATGAAGTATAAGAGGTCCTCACAAGCGCAAGCTGGAAATTTTGTATGATGAAAATGTATCTCTTAAAAAAAAATTGAAAACTTATGGGGGTAAAGAGCTGAGGAACAGATGATGGATTAGGAGTCCCCAGCCCTCCTCAAGCGGTTGGTGAAAATTGTGTAGGAAGAAAGGAAATCTCATCAATAAAATGTACATCCGAAACACACTTATAGGGGTTAGACCAGCTGTGATAGAAGTTCTTTAATTTATTAGACATATTTGGTGCTAATTATTTTGTTCTTTTATGCAGATAATCAGGCTGGGAAATCATTTATTTCATTTATTACTGCAAAGGTACATTGCGATCTTGCTCTAGGTGCTGAATCGACCTATCCATGTTGATTAGTTTTGATTTTTCTTGTTCAATTATCTATGCTTGTGCTTTTACTAATTTTTTTATTATAATTTATTTTATAATTTTTATATTTTTAATTTTATTAAATTTAAAAATCTAAGGGATATCTATTTTGTCCTTGAGTGAATTACTTTTATGAATTTTTGAGATTAGATGCTCATGTCGCAACACAGCTAATGTTTTAATTTTTTTCATGCGCTCTAGATTCTTGACGGCATCCAAGTGTCCATAAGAAATGTCCATGTTCTCTATCGCAATATGCTAACTGACTCGGTATTTATACTCTTCTTTGATATTTTGTTAGTCCCAAATTCCCTCAGCTATTCGATGTTTACCTTTTATTTTATCTAATATTATTGTATGATGAATATAATGCTAACGGTTACCTCCACCATCCATTTTGTATAAAAGAAGAAACTATTTACTAAAATGAAGCCCTAAATGGGCTGACAAGTATTGAGGATGCGCCTCATCATATGTTGTATGCTGTAGCTCATGCTTTTGAAATGTGAATATAAAAGCTAATAACTTTTTTGAATTGCACATTTGATTTCAGAATATGAAAGTTTTGCATGTAGATGTAAATTGTGATACATTTACATTTCTCAACTGAACATAAACATATTAGATAGCATTTTCACCTAAAATGCTGGAAGGTGTTTATGGTAGTGACAAATTGGAGTGAGTACAGAATAAAGCTGATATTTTAAAGATACTAGTACCCGTGACACACGCGATTGTGTGACAAAAAAAAATACTCCCTCCGTCCCGTATTAAACGTCCTAATTTCCTTTTTAGGATGTTCCTAAATAAATGTCATATTTCTATATTAGTAACTATTTTTATCTTATTTTTCCACTTATACCCTCATATTTTTTTTGTCAACTTTTGTTGGAAACTTAAGAAATGATAAAAAGTTTACATTGGGAAATGATGTATTGTTATACCATATTCTCTCTCATATATTTATTGAAATGTGAGAATAACAACAAAAATGATAGCTAGAAATTAATACCAACAAATGTGGAGAGTTTGTATTTATGGGCATGTGCATGTAATTAGTGGGTGGGTTTGGATAGAGTAATATACTTATTGGAATGTGAGAATAACAATAATTTTTTTTTAGAGAATACACGTGGGAACTAGTAAAGAATAATTAATGTTGGGGTTATAAAAAAGTGAATGAATACTTCAATTAATAAGTAATTTATAAGGGGAAATTTAGGTAAAAAAATATATTATTAATTAGCGTGCCGAAACCAATTAGGACATTTAATACGGGACGGAGGGAGTATTTCACAACAAAAATTAAAAGTTATTTCCAAATGAATATTACAAACAGATTGAATTGAGAAAAGAAAAATTTATTACTCAAAAGAATAGTTCAATAGGATTAACTAAGGAGAAGGTGCATGGAAAAAAATCTAAAATAGATAACAGTAAAGATTTCAAAGTCCTTCCTCTACTCATTACGGGAGTAAAATATCATCAATCTAAAAGCTTCATTTCTCCATGAAATTACCTGTTTTCAACACCAACAAAGAAAATAAATCCTTCCTCATATATGGAAAAGACAACAAAATTAAGCAATTCTAAAAAAAATTCAAAAAAAACTGAACTAATCCATCAATTCATATCAAAACGATAGAAAAGGAAAAAAAGAATAGAAAAGAATGGTATACAGAGTGAGAAAATTGTATTCGGATCACGTTTATGTGTTGGGAATGGAAGTTACCTCATTAAAGTGGTAACTGAAGATAATTTGGAAAAAGAGAAAGAAAAGGAAGAAAATGTGGGAAGTTAAAGAGAAAAAAATGACGTAAAGGTGTGAAAGTTAATCCATTTACTGGATTGAAATTTCAAAGAAAAGTAAAATTTATTATTTTGCCCCGAACAGTTGTATTACCTGATTGTATGAGGAGGTAAATTTAACTCTTTTATGAGGAGTTTTTGGCCATTCACAATTGTGACAGAGCTTCACAAATTGTTAACACTAAAGTTAACCGCTAATAAAGCCTCCGGCTTTATAATATAGATATCGAGGCATCAGTTCAAATAGGGACTATGGCCGACCGTTTGATAACATTGGAACACCTATTCCAGTTATTCAGGACTCGTTAGTTTATATGAGTTGGGACCAAATTTATTCCAATTAATTTTCTTCTAACATTTATTTGTTTAAGTTATTGTTTTTAACATGTGGTCCTTATATCTTCATGTTAAATTAATTGTTTAATTTTCTTGTGTTTGGTAGGCACATGCTGTATTTGGTTTGAAGTTTTCTAGCCTGACAGTAATGAAGCAAAATCTTAGCGGGTATTTTAGCTTGCATTCCGTTCATTTGCTTGGCCAAATTTAGTACTGTTTGTGTCGTGGCCTTTCTTGATCTTAATTCCTTGATTGATATCTAAACAAAAGGTATAGTTTAAAAAATTTGTTCTAACCATTTCTGATTTCAGAACTTTATGACATGCTAGAGATGATTGCTTAGCAGTTATGTTCTCTAATATTGACATAAATTTGAATGATGATTACTGGAAATGATGATAGTTGTGTTCTTATTTGCTTTCATTTAGAAGCACTTTTACATTGTCCTTCACTTATGTCCACATTGGTACATAAGTTTTATCATGGTGCACAATTAAAATTAATTAAGAGTAAAAAAATTATTTAATCTAGATTACAATCAAAATTACATAAAAGTTACTACAAAATTATTCTAGACATCATTTCTTTAAATTGTTTTATTACTTTATAATCGCCTCATTTGCCATGGTAACAAATAGATCCTTTTCAATATAAGTCACTATTTCATTATTCATCTTTTTCAATTTGGGACAGCATACAAATACATGTTTTTTTCAAACTTCTGTTTTAGTAGATAGGTGAATATAATTAATATTTTTTAAGGGTGAGCACAAATTAATATTTACCTTTGTATTAACAAAATTTTTCCAAGTCCAGGGTGGTCACTTGCCCACCCTTGGGCTTTGCTAGATCCCCATGGATGTCCAACTTAACCTTTTACATTTTATATATGTGGCTCTGTTCTTTTTCTAACATATATTGCTTGCATGATTTGTAATTGTAATTAATATGTATTACAATAATTTTTTCTTTGATAAATATGTGTAACTATAGCTTATTTTATTTAAGTTACATGACCCACTCTATAGCATCAAAAGGGTCACATGTGTGCACAAGATGGGATGACAACAAAGCACAGGGTTATCAAACTGAACAACCATTCGAACAAACGGTCAAAATTAAAAAGAAAAATGAAAAAAATGTAACCAATCTAACCTACCCATTGGACAAAAATGTAGGACCTTACGAAATATCTTAATGTTAGCCGCGCAACAAGCCAACAACCCCCCGAAAATCTGAAGCAAGTAGACAGGGGTAGAAGAAGAAATTTTGTTAGATGAAAACTGAAAAGAGAAAATACAAACATAGGAGGACAAGGAGTCCACTCACCCTAAAATGCCATAAATACTTGTCGCTGTATTACATTGATAATTTGGCATTGGGGATTAAAGTTATTAATTGCTGGCTATTGCGGCATGCATGCTGGCTCTGATACGAGTATCTAATTCATTCTTAGTAAATATGGACTTTGACAAAATTATCAAGGGTCAAAGAACTATTTTTTACACGCTGTCTGAGTTGATCATTATCTTTTATATTTGGTCATGACTATATAGCACTGAAAATATAAAAATGGCATCTTCAGGGAAAGAATAAAATATAAGTGGCATCGTCAAGAAAAAAAATAATATATGTCGCATCTGTTTATTTACTTTTTCAGGGTTTCAAGTGGAAAGGTGAGAGGTAACCAAGTTACAAAACTTGTAGAGATTCAAGGGCTTGGAAATTTATTGCAGTACCCTACAAGAAGCCATTGATGAAGTGAGGATTGACAATGATGATAACTTTAAGTTGACAGACGATGCAAAGTACCTGGGCAAAAATATCTACGTGTTAGCTCCAGTTGATGTATCAATGTCTCTTTTGGTATATACACTTTACTAACATCTTTTTTAACCTTCTTGACTGCTAGCTAAGCCAATTATATGTATTTAAACTTTTCATCTGGATCATTTACTTGTGAATTATTGACTCAACCAACCTGTTTTAGGGTTCAATTTTTCATATAAAGTTTCTACTTTTTATGCTCGAGTGTGAAATGTTAGGGTTCGCCTGTTTTCGTCTTTCCTTTATCAGTTGTTTGTTGTAGGGTAGGATTACCTTTTTTTTTGGCTTCACTATGGGCCTGTGATATGAGAATATTTAGGTTCATTTTTGTATCTGATGCAGAGATTGAAGGGCTGCACTTTTTCAAATGTTGTTTTTCTTTTTTAGTTCCATTTATGCTAGGGTGTCTTGCTAAAATATGTTGAAGTCATTTTGTGTTAGTCATTGTTCTTTATGATGAATGGGGTGGTTGTTTTTATTTAAGGAAGCTTTAGTTTCTTTATATGAATTCTGATCTATTAGTTTAGCAATCTCAGATGAAAGGGTATTTTGCTTCCTGAAATACATATTTTCAGACTAATCAATCATTAAAGTTACTTTGTCTCTGAAATCTGGCATCAAGAAAACTGGATCTAAAAGTCCCTTTTCAGATTTACTTATCAATCATGTAAAACCGCTCTTTTCCCCCCCTCTTCTTTTCTTTTATTTTGCAATTTGCATCTTTTGCTTGATGTTTGTCAACATGATAATGATGAGCATCCAATAATAAGTTTGAATAGTGATATTTGTGCAATTAGTGGTAGAAAACAAAGAAATATTTGGATCACTAAAGTTGGAGTTCTGGAACGTGAGTGGATATGCGTGACTTGCGTCTAAAAAATGCAGTTTTCTAGGTCAAGAAGAGTGCTACTAACTCTGATAAGATATTAATATCTTCCATGGGTATTGCAATAATATATATATATATATATATATTTATTTATTCGTTGTTGGAATGCTTCCTATTTTGTCTTGTTGTCCAGAGGATATCTGTTTGTGTCTTGCAGATCTTAACTAAGATTGGTTGCTGTTGATTGAGTGCTACTAATAGAATAATTTAAACTTGATTTTTCATGATACTTGTAGTTACTAGTTTTCTAGATTTTTTTCCATGTAGGTGAACAGACCTGGAAAGGTTGAGAAAGATGCTCCACAATATTCCATGAATGTCGAGTTAACTGACATGGTTAGTATAGTGTCGTAAAGAAAAATTTAAGTACGATATATATATATATATATATATTAGTATTATTATGATCATTTTCTGAATTTTATCAGGTTGTGTCTCTGGATGAGGTGCAGTTGCAACAAATGTTGACACTATATGATTATTTAAGTACTTGTCGATTGAGAGAGAGGTAATACACACACACACTATGATCAGTGTTGTCATCTGTATGCACTCTTGAAGATGCATTTGATTTTGTCCTTTAAATTGAAATACCTATTTGCAATCTTTTAATGAAATTTACATTTTTGAAAAGACATGCTATTTTGCTTGGAGCTGGATTGGAATGGACGTCATTTTTTGCAATATGATGGATGATCACACTTGATTTCCTTCTTCTCATCCCTGATTAATTTTGCTAATTTAAATTTTTTTGGGGCTTGCTTGAGTTTGGTGTTGTTTTAGACTTGTATTCTTTTAGGTTTCTAGGCCATACAAGGCTCTATCTCTGGGCAATTGTGTTATGTGGAAGCATAATAATGAGACACCCATTTACTTTGCATTTTACTGTTGCTTGGGACTTGTGGAACTCTATATTTAGTGTGTTGTTTAGGTTTCCCAAGTTGGTGGGGGATATGTTGGCTATTCTGTTTTGAAGCTTTGGAGGGCGTAAAAAGACAAGTTACTCTGGAAGTGTGCAATTGATTATGTTCTATTGGGAATTTGGAACGAATATAATGCTCAGCTTTTTAGGGACAACTATTTATCTTTCAATTTGTCACAAGATTTGATCATTTTTCTAGCTTCTCTATGGCTTCATCTGCTATGGGAGCATTTTAGGGGCATTTTTGTATTTGAGGGCGCTCTCTTTTTCTCCATGCTCTTATTCTCTTTTTTACTATGAGCACAATTTAGTTTTTATGTAAAGAAACATTAACTTGCATTTGTGAATACTACTTTTTTTGAAAGATTAAGCAAACATTATAATTCTGTATGTACTTATATTTGCTTATAATTTACCTGCTTATTGGATTGTTGTCTGTCTACTAAGATTAACAAATATGTAAATTCCACATCTGACTCTAAGATATGTATGGCATGTGAATGATGTAGGTATGGGTGTTATCGGCCTTGGGGGAGTCCTTTGTCGAAGAGGCTCACAGGATGGCAAATAGTGTGGTGGCATTATGCTCAACAATCTGTTCTATCAGATGTTCGTAAGAAATTAAGGAGAACTTCTTGGAAATACCTTGGAGAACGGCTGTAAGTTGTTTGTTCTTTAGGAAGGAGCTTTTCTGTTGTATCTAGAAGCAAGCATTTCGCATCTTGACCCTTGTGTTGAACACAATGTTCTCATTTTATGATTTGAAAATTGAAAATATGATAAACACTACAACAATTTCCATATATATTTTTTGTTTTGGCTGCTTTATGCAATGGTCTTGTCATTTTCATGGTCTGGTGTCATATACATTACTAGCTTAGTTGTACTTATTGTGTGATGAAGTTTGTGTATATGCGCGTCTTTTTCACTTGTAATTTTTTGCACAATTAGCCATAAAGAATGTTCCCCCCACCCAAAAAGAATAGAATGAGAACATGAGATCATTAACCTATTATTTAGAGGGCTTCACATTTCAAGGTCGCACGTCTTACAAAGTTCTATCTTTGGACATTTGTTTTATGTGCAGGCAGAGTAATGAGACATACGCTCATTTATTTCTGCATTGTCCTGTTGCTTTGAGATTGTGGAGCTCTCTCTCCAATGCTAGGAGAGGAGTAAGTGTGTTCTGTTACGGTGGAAGATGTAACTACCCCCTTTCTAAAAAGGGAAAGGGATGTCACACATGAACATAAAAAAATACAATCCTGTAATAAACCTTAAAATGTTTCCAAATAGATTGTATACCAACCGTCATAAACGCCAATTTAAATAGAAAAAACTCCATATTAACATAATCTCTATTTCTAAGAATGAATACCGAAATAGCCCCCAAAACATTCATCTGCAAAATATTAGAAAACCCAAGTCTAATAATAGTGTCAAAATTAATCTACTTATTTGGATCAAATGTAACTCTCATCCTACAAATCCTGATCACCCCTGATTACGTGCCTTGAAAAAGAATACAACGTGAGCCGATTGCCCAATACGGATATAAAAATGCATAAATATACCACAATATATAATGTAACCAAAAGAGCCGAATGAACGAACGAATTATGAATATATCAAAATTAGTGAGACTAAATATAAACGATGAACACTATGATCGAACAAGTATAATCAAAAGGGTTCCAACAAGATGAAGGCTAAATCAAATGTTTATAAGGTGATAATTTTATACTGATTTCAAATACAAATAGCCAAAGGCTAACAAAGTACATCGATAATGTATATGCGAATCAAACTAGATAGTACGCACGACACATACGTCACTAATCCGCCAAACAAATCAAATCAAATATTGGGTCGACCAATACGTATCCTGAACAAACAGATTAAATGGCAATACTCACACGCAGAGCATACAAAAGATATACAGTGGACTGATCACACCACCACTGAACCCGTTGTCAAGAGTACATGTCTGTAGTACTCCCACATAGGTGGTTAGGTGAAGTATTCCCTAAGGTTCAAACAATGTAAGCCAAAGGGGGTTCAAAATCATAAGGCTTACATGATCATCTCCAAATGACATCGAATTCTTTCAAATACGAACATACTTAATTGTCACAACCAAATGTGAACAAAAAGGCTCAAAAACACAGTTTTTCAAATGACTGAAATATTACATAATTGATATAGGGAATAGAACCACAATCACAATCAAGAAATGAAGTACGAAATCCGTTCCTGAATAAAATACCAAACAATTCATTGAAACCAAAATATCACACTGCTAGACCTCCTCAATTCGATCTATATGATCACCAAATTAATACAATACCGTTAATTAAATTACTAACTTATAAAATTTATATATTTTCTTTTTATAAATTTTACAGCTTAAATATTAGTTCATAACTTCATGTACCCTCTAGAGTTAGGAATACATTCTGTCCATTCTGACTTATTTTTTTCTGACATGTCTTTAATAATTCTCTTTTCCGACATGTATTTAATAATTCTCTTGAAGTTTGTGTAATGGAAGATATTGCTTTTCACTGTTTGCATGTTATGCCAAAACAACACTGTTTCAACTATTGATTATCTTTCCACGTGAACAGAAACCGTCGTTGTAAGTATGTGAAACTGTACAAGACGAAATTGGAGTGTCTTCAACAAGAGCAGGTGAGGCTCTTAAATTATAAGGCTCTTAAATTATAATAATTGAGTCAGCCTCATCTGTTTTAATTTTTTGACTGAGTACAGAATAATCTATTTTTTTTTGATAAATAAAGAATCATCTAATTTATTCTATTACGTTTTTCTGGTAGAAAATAACATATTGTCATATGATCAATAAAATTAATTCTCTTGGTCCTATGTTGGATTTGTGATTTAGAGGAAGTAAAAAATCTCCAGCTGCTAAAGCAGATGCCTTTCCTATTGAATTTGAGGGGCTGAAGATAGCTTTTATTTTATGTTAGTTGTTTAGTTTAAGTTGCTAGGATATGGGATCAGAATATAATCAAGTGTCAGTGCTGTTCTGAAATAGCATCATCTGGTCGTAACTTGTAATTATCTTGTGATTATTAGGAGGATGGAATATAAAGTTCTAGTGATATTTGATGTTTACGAGTTGGCAACACGATTTACTGATACAGTGCTAAAACATTTTTTTTCACAGCATGTTGTGTGATGGTCTTCAAAAATGTAATGGCATTGAAAGAAGGTCGTACTTTCAGACTTTCAGTCACGTATTTTTGGTGAAAAATATAAATATCTGAGAGTTTTGCAAGATATTTGCACTAATCACCTTCAGATATTGCTGTTCCAGTGCAATGCAAGATTCTTTTTACTCATTTATTGGAAGAAAATTCCGTATCTAATGCTGTAGGATTACATTTTAGCTCTTCAAATCATCCACCTCCCAAACAGTGTCTTCGCCGACAATCCTAATTGCAGTAGCTACTTGTGTTATGCTACAGTTAGTTATGTTGTCCGCAGGCTCTTTTAAAGACGTGTAGTGGTCATTGCAAAAGTATAGATATGTCATTTTTCTGTTCTTTTGGTTATTCTACAAAGTTTAATATTTTATTCTCTGGTAGGCTTTAATGGGGTCTCAAACTCTTGGTACAGATAGACGCATGCTCTGAAGATGATATTTATTTAATACATGAAAACTCGGTAACCATAAACTAGAGAAGCTACAAGTAATAGACTAAGATAGTAATCCAAAGAAATACAAGGAAGCAAAACAATTATCATTGAGAAAATATGTTTCCTCGTTAATCTTTGCAGAATCTCTCTCTCTTTGTATACAACTTAAAAGGGCAAGCCAGTGCCTAAGGATTTCATGCTCTTCATTCTGTTGTAACATAAGATGGGTAGATATGAGATACATGAGATGATCTTTTTCTTTCATGTGTATCATATTCCATACGTTGTGCAAGCTCATTGCAATATCAGTTCCATCATGTGCTGCTTTTCCCCATCTATGCCCTCTATCCTCTCTTCGCAACATTATCGATTCTTTATTTCATTAATTGTAAAAGTATTCAATATGTCATTCTTATTCTCAACATTTTGATGAAGTGCATTATAGTGGTTTACAGTTAACTTGTAATATCCTGATCTAAAAAAATATATATAATAAAACAAAAAAATAAATATACATATAGATAATGAAAAGGTAATTATTAGTACATATCTAAAACCTATAAGGATAAGATAAGTCATTTAAGTTGTAATAAACTTTTAATTCTGAAAAGGACTCATTTACTTGATAACTTATTTTGTAAAGGAATTAAATATATTTAAATAACTAGAGAGAAAGAAGAATGTAAAAATTATTTGGCTTTGGAATACTGCAGAACAGCGAAGAAGAAAAGAAGAAAACTCAAAGGTAAATTTAAATCTTTCTTTTTCAATTATGAGTTGATTTATATGTATGATTAGATATTCTAAAACAATGATTATAATACTAAATTCTTAAAAACTAGTGATGGGTGTACACACTTTGTGAATAAAAGAGATTTCAAAAACAACATTTATGTATATGTATTTGCATAGGGATAATCTACTTAATAATCCTATAAGAGTGTTGATGATTACATAATCTAATTGTTGAACACACCGGTTAATTTTTCTGAATTGACAGATGCAGTAATATTACATATGATATATATGTCTGAGTGGTATTTCATGGTCAGTGGGTGGGATGTGCAATTGTGCACATATATAGTTGCAGGTTGTTATGTCACATTTAATATATAGTTAAAAAATATATGTATATATATAAGGAGTATATCAATACTTATAGATCATGACCATTAGTAAATGAAGAACAAAAATAAATTTTCTTACTAATCTTAAATTCTAGCACTTGAAATTATAAATTATAAATATAAGTATGTAAATAAATAAAACTCTATGAATTCTAGCATAAAATTTATTATAAATGTGTTTAAGACTTGAATTTAAAATACGTTTGGGTTAGGATATTTTATCCTGATAATTTTATTTATTCAAATGTTATATTTAGGATTTGTTCGCTTCTAATTTCGTATTTCGCAATATCGAGGTAAGTGGCTTTTCTAACTATTTAGTGTTTTTAAAATTATCGTTTACTTTATGTAGGCCTTAGTAATTACTCGGATGCCTAAATGTACGGTTTCAAAACTCGTTATGTTTTATTTAAGCCTTCTATTTAAATTAAAATGTTATGTTCATTTATTTCAAAACTTCGGATCAAGTATTTATTTTTGAACTGTGAAATGAGATTATATGATTTTGAACTGTGAAAAAGTATCGTTTAGAATATGGATAGTATTGAGAAAAGATTTTGAAATCCTCAATCTAACTATATATAGAACCCCCGTTATTGATTACGTTTAATTTTGGAGCTAATATAGGACCTACTAAGGCGCACACCTTTTAGATGCCCTTCGGGGAGCGTGCATATTAGATAACTTAGTAGGGTGCGTGATCATTGACGTTATCGAACTTTTGGGCCGTGTTACAAGGCTACTGTAAGTCTGTAACCTTAGTCGCTAAGGTTGTTGATTAAAAGATATATTGTATACGTTAAAATCATTTTGAATGTGAAATTCGTTTTGTTATTATCTGATTTAGTTTTGAAAAGCTTATTTACTATTGTTATCGAACAAGAAGTTATTTCGAAAAAAAAGTGTTTTGCAAATTATACTTGATCCACCTAAGTAGTAAGGATTGTCACTTACTGGGCTTTACCGCTCACCCCTTACAAATTTTTACAGGTTCCATCGTTGAAAGCTGAGCACTTATTTGATACGCTTTGGATAGATGGAGTTTACTTTAGGATGTTATTTCTTTTTGTTGTTGAAAGTTAATAAAACTCTTAGTTTCGGGGGAGCTGCGACTCCATTTTGTGATTTTGGTATTTAGTGGTACTTCATTTAAATTGGATTAAAAGATGTTTATTGTTGGGTTTAATTTAAGATTATTATTGAGCTGTTTTGTTTGGGCTGCGTGTGATTGATATTGTTGCCTTGCGGGCTTTTGGGCTTGCGGCGTGTAACACTTCGGACCTGTAGCGGGTTCGAGGTGTTACATAACTGGACCTTGTTATGGTTTTGATCTTTTCATCTTGTTTATGTGGTTTTTATTTTCTTTAATTGGTTAATTACTATCATCTTTACAATTATTATTGTTATTTTGATCAGCTGCTTGATGACGATGTTCTTTGGGAGTTGGAGCAAATTGAGAAAGTGGCAGATATAGATGATATATTAAGTTACAGGTCTGTTGCGGAACGTGAGATTGAGGTGTGATTATTGTCAAATATACTATGCTGTTTCTTTTTGTACTTCATCATGGAGATTATTGTTTTAATTCTGTTTGTAAATCTTTTGGTACTTTGGTTACCATGACTTTCAGAAGCCATTTATCTGCCAGCAGCGCTTATGTTTCTGCAAAAATCTTGCTTTGTAGGAATTCCTGGAAAAATCATCCTCAAACATTGGAGTTAATGGTGCCAGTATCACTGCTGATAAGTCGCTGGATGATGAGCGCCCATCTGGAAAGCCGCGTGGATGGTTGAACTGGTTGTCACGTGGCATGCTTGGTGCTGGAGGAACAGATGATTCTGGCCAATTTTCTGGTGTTGTTTCAGATGAAGTGATCAAGGTATTGTGTTAAATTTTGTTACTATCAAGTACTATCTTTTTCCCTATATTCATTAACACCCATAATTTGTGCAGGATATTTATGAGGCAACCAAGTTCCATTCTGTGCCTTCATCCAGTGGGGACTGCCGCTGCAGATGAAATTTATTTATCTTCTATGAAGTTCAACATTCGTCAAATTTCTGCAACACTACGGAGCATGTATGAGATCCAATGTTTTATATATTATTGGTTACAATAATTAGTGAATATCCTTGCATATTTTCTGACTCCTTGCATATATTGCTTTGATTGTCTTGAAATTATCTCAATGCTTATCATGTATGCTAAATTTCAAATATATTTTCAGCAATTATACTACGCATTATAGATAGTAATTTTTCTGTGGACTCATGTTGGTTCATTTCTTTGCTTGGTTGACTAATGAGAAGGGGATCTATTATAGTTTCCAGTAAGAACTACTATATCTGTATCACAAAGGCTTCCACCTCTTTTGGCATGTGTTCCACATGATTTTAAAATGTGCCTCACACACATTTATGTATTATAGCTTTTAATTATCTCTTAAAATACATGAACAGTATGATATACGAATTGGGAATCGATAGTGCTAGATTGCCAGAGCAAAAAAGATGCTGGTACAGGTAAAGCAATAAAAGTAAATAATTCAATACTCAGCTGTACCATTTGTATTAAAAATTGTACATTGTTGGCAACACCTCTTTGCTCTTGCATTATCAATTCCCTACAAACAAAAAGATTGAGAATGTAAAAATACATGATGCAAGATGGATTTGTTTTAATCTTTTAACATTATGCATGCATAAACACATCCTAAAAAAGGTGACAATATATGCAAGAGGCAGTTGTATTAATAAGCCTTGACTTTTAGATATAGACTTTTCAACGACACCAGGAGTTAGCTGTCATAAATTGCAATCATGGTATAAATTTACAGGAAGTTTGATCGTGCTGTTGCTGAGTTGCTTTTTGAGGGGTTATTAATTGAATGTAAGATTTGGGAGGAATCTGCAATGATTACTTCAACAGTCAACTCCGCCAAGATAGTTAATCCATTGAACAAGCAAGTCATTTTACTTACAAGAAGGGTTTGTATTTTCTTATGCCATTTGTTTTTTTTTTCAGATTCAATTTAATATATTGTGATAACTATTGAGCCAAATATGTCTTTATTGTAGTCGTGAAACATTGAGAGAAAGATGTAAGATCTTTGTAGTATAAGATGGCTTTGGCTTAAAACTTTGTACCTAATTTGTTTCATGCCCAAGTTGCTGAAAATTCTGATCGAGTTTTGGCGCAAAAGATGATTATATGTAAGACTGCAATGCAAATTAATTAGATTTCAATGCCTTCACATTTATATATAACTGCTCTATAAATGTCTACATGGACTACTTTTAATCTCCAATAGCTTCAACTCACTAAACCTGATATAAGACATCAATTGACAAATGAAACGTAGTATCTTTTTAATAGTGTATCCTTGCCAAAATTTATAGAGTAAAATAGGAAGAATGGAAAACAAGATGTGGTTCTAGTGATGCTATTTACCCAGGGAGATTTCTAATCTATTAAACCGTAACCACCTCATGCGATTAGGTGAAACATTTCCTTTTCTCAACCTGCAAGCAGCATTAAGAATTAATAATCAGCTGCATCCAAGAACTTCTGCTATGTGGAATGGTCCAATTAAAATAATAATCTCGTAATGTCCTCTAACTTGTAGATGATCTTATAGCATATTAATGTTTGTTGCTTCAAATGCTTTAGGATATTATGGTGCATTGCAATTAAACTTAGCTTAGGGCTATTTGAATTGATTTCTACCACTAATTGCTGCACCAGAACGACCTAACACACTTATGCAATATCACCTTGCTCGTCAAGGTCGACCAATGAGACGGTGGGGGATAAGTTCTGAAGGTTTGTATTCCCTCCAATTATTGCGCTCCCAAAGTTTCCCAGCACACATCTTCATCAGTGGTCTTAGTTTGAGTTGTCTGATTAGTCTATAATTCCCTATTTCATAGTAATTGCGCATCTCCCCCTCAGTTTTGCGTCCAATTACTTATCACAGCCATATTATTAAAAGCTTGTGGTAAGAACTTCCTTTTTATACATACCGCTCCGTTTATCTTTACTATCCTTACCATGTCTTGTGTGTTCATTAACCTAGTGGAAATATATTCTGAGGTTCCATGTGACCTCACAGTGCGCTACTATTAGACAAAACTTACTAAATAACTTGTCTAGGTTTGTTCTTATGTGGGATTCCAAAATTTTGACGATTGTTATCTAGTGGAAATACTAGCCAATGATCATGATAGCTGCGGCCACACACGCATCTAGGCTCAAGGCCTTGGATGAGTCTAGACTCTAGAGTGCCTTGTTTTGCTCAAATGAGATTTCCTTAATTAACATGCACCTAGTATCCCTAAGATCCAAGCTCAAGTTCTGGCTTAGACATGCTTCACTTGACGTAATTTGTACCCTTTACGTCTTTCCTCGCTCACACTCGTGTGTGCATTGAGCTTAGAATCTTGGAGGCTTTGAGCTATAGTGTCTCCATGACCTTTTAATTACTATGATATTCGCTTAGGCCTTAAGGATTTTCGAAATAGCTCTTTGTTTTTCCTTTCCCAATCAAAATGTATTATCAAAGGTCTTCCAGGAAAGCTTTTGATCCATGAACTACTACAAATATTGGACTGATGATTCCCTAGCCATGGTGATTTTTACTCGCATAGTCACATGTCGAGCAAACAAATAATTTAGAATCATGGATATCTAAAAAGCTTTATGCATTACTTCTTTGAATATCTATATGTGGATGTGGTTATGTTTCTGTATATCATCTATTTACTATTCATTATTTGATATTATTTGCTATTGTTCAACAATGATGATCATGTAAAGTTGTTCAGTCAATTTCATCCTTCAGTGCAATAAATAGCTTCCTGGAGTATTTTTATTTTTATTGTAGTTTCCTTTTCCTAAAATTGATGTCAGCAGTGAGTTCCCTAAATCTGTTGCAGGCCATATTTGACGAAATTGTTCCTGAATCGAAGCAAACTGCTGTAAATATTCAAGTCGATATTTCACCTGTGAATCATGAGATTGAATTATCAATACAGGTATACTTCATCAGTAGTTTTGTCTATTTGCTGGTGGCTTGTTTTATAGTTATCTTCTGTTATATTTGGGATACATTTTCCATTGAAACTGGTATTTTGTATCTTTCTACTCAGGTTATGCTTCAGGCACTTGAAGTGACTTTTGATACAACTTTTTTTCTGAATATCATCGAGTTTTATCAAGTATTACAATTCTTCACATTTCAGCAAGAAAGGGTGAGCAGTTTCATATTATCCTTTGTGTATTATATATAAATATGAGTACGTGTGTGTTTATACATATATATAATATTATACACAGGCAAAATTCATTCTAATGCTAGCCTTAGACAAGCTTGTCTAAAGCCATTTAATGAAACTACGTTGTTTTGTTAACTAATATTCTAAATTATTATTTTTTTCCTTTCTTTTCCATCAGCCTCTTTCTTCTTCCCTCCCTCAAGTCAAATTTCCTCAACTAGTATCTAGAACAGTGCCACACCTCTTATGTCAGTAGTGGACTCAAATTAGAACAAGAGAAAGTGGGATATAATACCTCTCCTGCCGAATTAAGATGATAAAAAGCCTGTGGAAGTTAAAGACAATTTAAAGAACCTGTCCCAGCAAAAGACCAAACAATGTTTTCTTCAACCTTCGTCCAAAATCCTTAAAATTAATCGTATTTACTTCCCCTCTCTCCAAATTCTGGAAAAAGTGACTAAACCCAATTCACAGAAGTGTATTTTGGGAAACCTAATCAAAGAACCACCATTTTGTTTAAGACCCGCAATTTATTCATATAGAGCATATATAGTTCTGGACTGAGTGAAATTTAAGTTTATTCCTTTATCACGCAAGACATGGAATGCCCACTTGAACCTATTCCAAGTGAAGACTTATAGAGGAGTATCTATAATAAAAACTCAATCACAGAGGAAAACCACAAGACTAAATTCTTTGCGAAGATGATAATTATTAATTACTTTTATTAAAGGTGTAAGATTGCTAATGCCACTTTATTTTTTCTCTTCAGTTTCGATGCTGCCTTCTTTGTAATCTTATTTATGAAGAGGCTGAAGGAAAAAGAAAAAACTAAATTCGGTAACAAAACTACATAGTTTTGTTAGATGGGTCTAGACAAGCTTGGTTATGTTATATGGGTCTATACAAGCTTGAATAAGGTTAGCCTTAGAATGGATTTTGCTTATTATACATACATATATATATATATATATATATAGTATATGTTTGGCTGTTATAAACATTTAAAGCATCAGTTGGAGTATTATTGTATATTCAAGTTATGAAGTATAAGCTTGCATTTGGAAACTTGGATTCTGAAATCTTGAGAGTAAGATGTTATAAACCATGGGAGAGCCACACCTTAAAAGCTAGTTATTAAGGTTGGAGAGCTCAAAGTTTATAAATACTCCTAGGATCATAACATTCCACCACGCTCCGCAGTCCCGGCACCCACGCGGGTTGGCTTTGCGCTAGACGAGTCTAGCCCCGGGCGAACACTGCAATACCGATGTCATCACCCTCGCCGCACGATTGCAACCGGGAGGTAGTGGACGGCTCTGATACCAATTGTTATAAACCATGGGAGAGCCACACCTTAAAAGCTAGCTATTAAGGTTGGAGAGCCCAAAGTTTATAAATACCCCACATCAAAGTCCCATACCATCGATGTGGGACACAAGTTCCATACCTTGCAACTAGGATCATAACATAAGATCTGATTGGCTTGCATAGTTTATGATTTAAGCATTTCACAAATCTGACTGTTGGTTTTTTATGTTATTTCAAATGCTTCTTAGCAAGCACTCAAATAGCACTAGATTTCTAATTTCACATTCATTCCAGCAACATTACCAGGATACTTCTTGCAAAATCTGCTTATCCGGGCCTAGTCTGCAGATTTAATCGAAATTCAACCTAAATAT
Source organism: Panax stipuleanatus (assembly GCA_020205555.1). Lineage (NCBI taxonomy): Eukaryota > Viridiplantae > Streptophyta > Magnoliopsida > Apiales > Araliaceae > Panax > Panax stipuleanatus. Next base: position 10,115,703 of record CM035125.1, on the reverse strand, counting down.
ATTTCTTCATTGATGCACCTTTTAATGCTTTTTTAATATGATATTCAACCTTAGGTTCAATCTTATACATGTTACATGTATATAATTTGGAGGTGCTACATTGAATACACTCGTGCACCCCTTAATAAAGTAAAACTTTGTTCAACATTATATTTCCTAATGAGTGATGAAATTGTTCATGGACCAATCTCTCGCCCCTATGTATTTCTTTGGGTTGCAATGTTATTTGTGAAACAGAAATAATATATCTTTCATGAGTTGCTGCATCAAGTGTCCTGCAAGTTTTAGAATGAAAGGATATCATTTCTCTACCTTGATCCTAGAAAATTAATTATATTTATTTGCTATGTAATAAAATAAGTATACGAGTCTAGATTCTAGAGTTTCATTTATGTAACATTGAGGCCATACTACAGGTCTTATTAACACCTTTCTTTTGGGTGGTGCATCTACAGGTGTTATTATCGCTGAATGGTATTGATGATGACAAAGTACGACTTCTATCAAAGGCTGAGTAAGTTTTCCCACTTAAAATGTTGGAGAGCTTTGAACTAGTTTATAACTACCAAACTCTTTGAATGCTTTTATAATGTATTTGTGCTGATTTTTCATACTTATATAAATCTCTGATGTTTTATTTTACTTGCTTGCTTAATTAGTTATTAAATTAGATGCTAGGAAGTATTTTAACATGTTACTCATGTATTTGGCAGATTCATTTTATCCAGTCGCAAGAGTGTTATGTGGGATGTCCAATTCTTCAATATTCAAATAAGTATTCCTTGGGAAAATGCAGAGTCAGTTCCTTACAAAATGGTATGTCCTTGATTATAACTTGAGGTGAACGTGTAGAATGCCATTCAGGTCTATCTTCAAGCTAATTTTTGTTAAAACTAAAATGATATGTTCTTCATTGTTGTTCATTCTAATATATCTAGAATGCTGCATGTTGCTGTCAATCTTGTTTGTATAATTGCAAAGTTATCTTTTGCATTTTTTTTCTAAGATAAAAGGACAATTTTTTTGTAGGAAGGACTATAGCAAAATGTATGAACAAGGAATCCTGCAACAAAATATAAGATGTGGTTATAATTTGCTGAATTTTGCATCCTGATTTTTGCACCCAGATGAGGACTGTGTCCAATCTGGCCTGTTGCATGACTATTAAGTTTCCTACCTTTCTGTTCTGTAGTTATGTTTATTTCAAGTGTTGCTATGTGAAAATTAAGAAATATTATTGAATAATATTGTTAAAATTCCATGTCTCTTATTATGAAACTCTAAATTTGGCAGGTATTGAAAACACAAGCTCTTTCCTTTGGCTCTAAACGTGATATAGGTTCTTTTGCATCAGATAGGAATGTTCAACCGTATCTTGTGAGAAATTCTGTAAACTCTTTTCCTACAAGTGATATGCTTATGGGATTTCAGCTTAAAGATCTCTATGACCACTTTGAGATCAATGTATATGATTTGAAGGTTAGTATTCTTAACCTTTTGAATGCAAATTCTTTATTAACCGTGCGAGACTAAGCAGAGAATTGACTTCTCGCAGATGGAATTGTTGTTGCCATTTTATCCTCATATTCTTTCTGTTTTGGATAAGCTTGGTGCTTCTGTTACTTTGTCATCTTGTATTGTCCCAGATGAGTCAATATTGAATAGATTTGAGGTAAGTCAATTTTCTGCGAATTGGACAATTACTTCTCTGTAAATTCAAGTTGTATATAAAGAATGTATTTTTTTTTCAATTGTGTGAACTTCAACTTTGATTGTTGCTTTGATAATGCATTCCTTTTAATGGGCAGATCTTTTTTCCCCTAATATTCATAGCTGTTGCACTGGATTATTCAGGAAAATTAATTGATGGGAAGCATATCTTTTGTACTTTGAAATTATCATCAAAATGCAGTTCTTATTGTTGGTACCATCTTATTCTTGATAATTTCTAATAGTTTTCTGGGTCACCTCAAAATACAAATACTTTGTGCTCAAGTACGAGTTAAAACACGAGTATATCTAAATATTATTGTTTGTGATTCTCTAACTTCTTGGCAAACTATGTCGATTAGTTTGTATTTTCTGGCATTCCAAGTAGATGTTAAAATGTTGGCTGTGCATGTTGTATGTATATAATGTAAATGTGTATGCAAAATTCTATCCAAACTGTTTTAATTGGGTTGTTTTATTGGTTACTCTAAAATAATATGTGGATGATTACATTTTTTTAGTTGTCTTTTTGTTGTAGGTTTATATAATTATATCGTCATTTCTTGCAAACTTTTCGCTCTCGATATATGGTGCAATTCTGGGATTAATTTCAAATTTCAATATGATGAATTCAACATCAGAATCAGGAATGTTGACAGCTGCCACCTCACTTAAAAAACAGTCCTATGGAGCAAGAACCTCTAATGTTTTTTGTTTCTCTGTTGTTGCTAATCTGGAATCAGCCAGCTTACTTGTCGACCTTGAAAATGATATCGAAAATAGCTGCATTCTTGTGTTTTCTCTGCAGGAGTTGGATATTCGGTATGTAACTTGACATTTTATTCATTATCGTGGCACATAAATAAGCATGCCTGCTCATATATGCACATATTTTCATCTCTTCATGTGCTCATCCGCCAGATTTGCCTTTTCATAATAAGCGCAAAACTTGATGTATCAATGCCGTATGTACATGCTTGCATGTCTTGATATTTCTTTACAGTTTTTTGACTGGAAAATTTCCATTATCTAGTAATATTGTGACTCACTAGCACTCTGAGTTCCTTACAAGTAAAAAAGGTATCATATAGAAATGCATAGACATGTGACATATTTTCCCGATGGAAAACTTGTTTCTCTTTGTTTCACTTTCCCTGGTCCGGGAAACAATATCACATTGTAAGATGCTTTGCTGAAAGCGCTAATGGGGAGCTATGTCCCGTTCTGAGAACTATCTTCCGGACAATTGCAAAGTTTCAGTGTTCTTGAGTACTTAAAAGTTTTTGAATTATTTCATACGAATGGCAGAGGAACTAGCACTGCACTACATAGGAATATAGGAGAGCAATGAAGATGTATTAGATGCTTTAAGTACAGGTAAGTAATTTGAAAGAGAAGGAAACCACTTTTCAAGGTAAAATATGCTATATGTACACATAATTACAATATAAACAGACAACGGTTTGAATCTTCCACACTTTGTCTCCATAATGCAATACACGATATTGTGTGCTCCTTCCGTCCCAAATTAGATGTTCTAGTTTAAGAAGGTAAAAGGTCTCAGAGTTATTTTAGAATTCCAAAACTACACTATTGAATCTAACAACAAACATCTCTTTTTCATGAACTCCTTTTCTTTTCTTTATTTATTTATTCTTTTTTCTCTCTTTCCTTTTCATGAAACATCTTCTGCTATGGCTCTGCATCCAAAAGTTCTATGACCACATGGAAAATCACATTAGCATTAGTAGAAGCCTCTGTACTATTCCATTAACATGTTACATACATGTAACAAATTTCCCAACAACCACTTGTAATAGCTTCTCATCTATGTGGTGGGGCAGATGGTTCACACTATACGTCTTCTGACACCTGGATTTATACATTGAAACCTTGGGCGCAAGAATAGCCTCTTTCGTGGAACATAATTCTTCTTTGGCTGCTTTGTGGCGCCATGCGTCAAGCCTTTAGTGGAAGACCATTTATGCTATTATTTGTAGCTGAAATCCCCCCATTTACTAATTCTTATATTTGGATCTAGTTTTAGTATTTTTGTACATTTTCCCCATGACTGTTGTAGTGAGCCATGCCTTCCTCAATTTGAACTCATGAACCCATGCTTCATTTTCCAAATTTTAGGTTATCTATTGCAGAACTCCCAGAGTGGTGGATTTCTACCAAGGCATTGAGGATTATCACTTATCCGAGGAAAAACAAGGAAGAAAGCCATACTCTGTGCTCAACTGAATTTACGTTTGCTGACTGTTCGGCACAGCCACATGATTTGGGTGTCAAAATTAGCAAGCAAAGTGGAAATTTTGATGAAGAAATTACTTGTGCTGCTAAATGCTTTCTGTTACATTATCAAGCTAGCAGAAACTTGGACTTCGTCCGGCACAAGTATTCAATATTTTTAAATGATGTTGACCTTCACTGCTATCCATATGTAATTGGTCTACTGATTGGATTTTTTGAGAAACTAGCTACCTCTGGTGCATCTCATGTTGTCAAGGATAGACCTATTGTTGAGAGTAAGAGTCCCTTTCCAGGGTGTGGTTTTGAGTTCCAAAGATTTGGTTCCTCAAACTTCTTTGAAACGAGTACTTCTGAATGGGAAAGCATTCCTGTGGATAATTTTCCTTTTGTTACAATAAATAATGCTGGTTCTCTTCTCAACCTCGAAAGTTCACTTATCTATGCCATTTCTGAGTGGAGGAAGGTACTCAAATTAAGAGACAGAAAAATCAGAAGTCCAAGATACAGTTTTAGAAAGGGATTTAAACAATTGAATGCCCAACCACTAAAATCTACATTTGGTACAGATGTTTTGCCTACATTGGAGAGTGATGATGGCACTGATCTCTTTGCTGTTGATTTGACTTTCAGCAGTTCTAGAGTGCATTTACATGACTCTGCATGCATTGTTGGAACCATTACAGTCCCTACCTCTAAATCCTCTGTTGTCATATATGAAGACTGCTTCGACATTTTGTTTTCTTCTGAGGGTTTGACTCTTTCTTCATCTTGGTGTACTCAAATTCTTTGCGACTTTTTATGGGGCCCCTTGATACCTAATCTCTCTCCAATTTTAAACATGCGCATAAGGAAAGGAAGCAATGGATCACTAGGATCTTTATTTGAATTAAGTTTCTGTGTTCAGCATGTTTCCTGCATTTTACCACCTGAATATCTGGCAATATTAATTGGTTATTTTTCCTTGGCTGATTGGAAACCCAATGCGAAGCAGCAGCCTGTTACTGAAACCTCCGGATACATGGATACCGAAACCAACAATGCCATTACTTACAAGTTTGAGGTGTTGGACTCCACTTTGTTTTCACCCGTTGGTAATGTTGACTATGAGCTTCTAAAGCTTGATATTCAACAGTTCTACTGTACTTATATAGAAAACTGCACTTCAGAAAATATATTGAAGGACATTCCCATTGAATGTTTGGTTCCAGCTCATAAAGTTCTTGATAAGAATCACTGTTTAAATATATTTGGGCGTGATTTATCTCTAGCGCTGCTGTTCCTGAAGGATGATGCATCTGATTCCTTAATGTTTAATCAAAATAGTGGGCAAAGAATTAGTTCCTTGATTGCACCGTTAAGTGCTGATGTATGGATTAGAATACCCTGCGAGTGCGAGCCTTCTTATGCAAGTTCTTCTCCTCCAACATGTATTATGGTGAAGGTCTATGATTGTCAACTTATTGTCGACGGTAGGGCATTGTTATCTTCCATGTTCACTTTTTGTAATCTTGTACTTTTTTTTATCTCTGTTTTCTATTGGACTAAGTATTTTTTTCTTCATTAATAGGGAATCATGTAATTGTTGGTTACGAGGCATTACTAGATGTCATAAATCAGTTTTCCTCGGTTTATGCTGAATCTCAAGGTTTCACATCTGATGTTCTACAGTTTCTTCAGTTGAAGAGGAGTCTCAAAGAAAATAATGAACTTCCAGCTGAATCTTCAAGTGTAAATTTAACAGAAATTAGATGTTCTGTTCATTCTATATCAATTAAATTGTACACCTCAAGAAGTGAGTCAACCACTTCTAAACTTGTTGCTAAAGCTCAGATGCAAGTTCTATGTTATTCATCTCTAAGAATTGATGAACCTCATTGCCTAGATATTTCGTTCTCTTCTGTATCACTATTTTCACTAGTTAGTTCAGTAATGTTAGTGGAGTGCACATCCTCTTGCTCAAGCTCGTCAGTAATTGAAATAAAAATTTCAACTGCAGAACTGGGTGAAATTGAGACGCATGTTTCCCTTCCTTTTGTAGACATTTGGTTACATTTGTTAGACTGGAGTGAGGTCATTGACCTATTTAGTTCTTACTCTCCACAAATATCCAAAACTTCAAGTGAGAATGCATCCTCAAAGAAATCAATTAGGGGTCCCATAGATCAGTCCGAAAATGGGACAGTCGATGTTTCAAATTATTCTTCTCAATCTCAGAGTATGTCAAGTAAGCTTTCATCACAGAATATGGAGCCTGATCATGTTTTCCTTTATTTGAAGTCGGAAAATATTAGCATGACAGTTCATATCCCTGTCCGAGTCAGTAGCGAGGCATTTGGTGTATTTCAAGCTCATATGGATTCATGTGACATACTTGAAGAAAACCAATATGGCTTTGTTGCAGTTGCTTTGGAGAGTAGATGTACTGAATTGGTTAGTAATGGCAAAACTGCAAGACTGAAGTGCACCGTGGAGAAGACTAAGGGAACAGTTGAATTATGCAAGGAAATGAGCATCCAAGCTCAGCCTTTCTTTCAGTTCTTACATTTGAATTTGGAGGCTGAGATTTGTAGTAATCAGGTAGACCATGTGCAAGTGAAAGCCGAAGTTCGATGTGACAGCCTGGATGTGTGGCTTTCGTATCATATATTCTATTTCTGGCGATGTGTGTTGCTTGAAGTTCCTGCAAGAGGGTCTTCCGAGTTTGCATTCAGCGGAATAGATTTGACAATAAATCTAAGGAAGCTCTCTCTTCTATTGATTGATGGGAAGGTATGAATATTTTATTTCTCTTTCTTTTCTTTGTCTTTATCTTTTTACATTTGTGTCTCAAACTCATAAGAGTGGATATGATGTTTGACAGCTTTGCAAATTATTCTTTCTCTGTTGAATTAGTGAATCTTTTGCTGCCCTTTCTTTCATCTTCTTATTGTATTTAATTTATCCTCCGAATTAGCGGAGCTCGCTAATTAACAGTGAATATGAGGTTTGATATCTTTGTTCAATTAAGTGGACTCATGCACACAACACAACCCACAGATGAACTGCACAGAATTTAAAATATTTTGAGACTGTAAAATATCATCCCAATTTTTGTTAATTGCATTGTTTATCAGATCACATATGGTGACAGATGCAGCGGTGATGGTGACTCAGCTTGGGGAACGAGGGGAGGGACATTTTTTTATATAATTGTTAATGGGCGAGTTTGGTGGGATGTTGGTGCCAATGAAATGATGGTGGTTGGCAGTGACTCGGTGTAACAATATGGGTTAAATCCTGAATCCAAATCAAATGATAATGTACCAACTACCAAGACCCAATTATTGTCTCAATAATATCTCATTAGGTTATCTTAGCCCTACCATAGACTCACCCAATATTTCATGACTAAAGTTATTATTAATGTTAACTTGGATTCTTATATATATCACACTATCCCACATGCTACGATGTCCTTGTCAGGCCAATCACATAGCTGGACATAGCCTAAAAACTTTGTTTCTATCCATTGTGGGATAATACCAACGACATTCGTGTTCCCAACTCCGGTTACCATCGGATGATCCGATCCGAGCTGTCAAGAACCTGACTCTGATACCATATGTAAAAATTTGGGTCAAATTTTGAGTTTGAATCAAATTGTTATGTACGAAGGCCTAATCCACTGTTTCAGTAGTATTTTCGTGGGTCATTTTAGTCCGCCACACTTATACGACTACTACTCTTATTGATATTGATGAATGCGGGCTAAGGACGTTGATACCTGATTCACCCAATCGGTATGACTAAAGGTATTATTAGTAGTAGTTTGAATCTTTATATACATATCACACTATTCCACATGTTACGATGTGAGACTAGGGTGTTACACTCGGGGAGGGAGATGTGGCGGTGACTTTTGAATTTTTGCTTTGGGGTTGAAATAGAGAAAAAGAACAAAGGGAGAGAGAAGACCTGTATTTTAATGTAGTACTTGTAATCAGGAAACAAGGAGCATTGAAACTACAAAATCTTCCTCTGTAAGTGAATGAAAGTTTGGGGATTTTGTCCCAAAATAAGATGGGCTAGCTGGTTAACATATAAGTATTAGTGGACAGGTTAACTTTCCCCTTTAATCATATAAAAATTTATAAAAATAAAATCTCTAAATTTGTGCCACACCCAAGAAGGGACAAGTAATTTTGGGGCAGACACAAACCACAAGGCCAAGCTGATGATTAGAAAATCCTTTGCATCAAATAACAACTCTGCAGGGAGCTGATCCTGTAGTTTGCAAGTCGTTGAGAGTTGATATATTGCTTGGTACTTTTGGTCACACATTATAAGGTATTACCTGACTAGTCTTAAAATGTTTGGGAGAAATGGTAGAAGCCTTGATGAATAAACTCAAGATTGCTAGTTCCAATCCCCATCATTGGGCCTAAAATTATCTATCAAAAAAAGAAAAGAAAGAAGATCCTAGATGAAGAGAGAACTGGAAATAAAGGAAAAGAAATTTGAGAATTGGGAGAATTCAGCTAACAATTCCTAGGACTTCAATAGGGAGAATTCAGCTAAGAATTGTATTGAAATTATGTGGTTCACTCTACCAAAGTGATTTGTATCACTGTTACTGTCAATTTGTTTTCCTTGAGCTTTAGATTTTAACTTACAGACTATCATTATATATGAGTGGTTTGATAATAATTAACCAAATTATTCTTGGTCTTGTTAATTGTACATTTTTTTTGCTCATGCAGCGGTGCTCTAATGGACCTCTGTTGGAAGTTCTAATGCGGAATTCACTCTTGTGTGCTAAATTTGATGAGAATAAAATAGAGGCTTCTATTACAAGTGTCCTTCAACTGAACTACAATAACATTCACAAGGTATTGACAGTGATCAGAATCATGACTCTTAACTTATTTAGGTATACTTTTTCTAATGGGGGTTCTTTCATCGTGTAAAATGCTTCCAGGTCTTGTGGGAGCCTTTCTTGGAACCTTGGATGTTTAAGTTAATCTTAAATAGGTGGGATGAGAAGAATGCTCTCCTGAACTCTGCACCCATGACTGATATTCATCTCACATCAACATCACAGCTTAACTTGAATCTTACAGAATCTCTTGTTGAGGTACTTATTTGACAATTATTTTATGTTTTTCCTAGATCATATAACAAAAACATCTTGATAGGGTTACGTGCAATAGTCCTTGGGAATATGTGTGTGACTTTGTTTTAAAGACTTCTTTAAAAGTTTTTTTTTGCCCTTACTCAACATATGAAGTTGTTTAGTGCTCTACATATTTGGAAAAATCTGACCAATTCTTCGTCGGTTTGTAATTTCATTTACTAACAGGTCTCTTTCTTATTTTTGACATGCTTGCATTTCTTGATAATTTAGACCTTATCCCGCACAGTCAATTGCATATTCCCTCTCTTAGTTTTGATGGATTCATTTGGTCTGATGAGTTATTTCAGTTGCTTCACAGAAAATCATTTTGCGGAATCAAATACTGAGGGACTTTTTCTAGATCCTTGCAAATTGATTATGAGAATAATTTATTAAATCACCTGTAACTGTCCTGTAAATTGCAATTTGTGTAACATTTTTTTTCCGGGCGATGACAAAATAATGAAGAGATTCTGCTCTATTTAGTATTGTTTGAAACTTATCAGTTTTCTTAAATGTTAACTTTATTTATTATTCAATTTTTACTTCCTACAGGTTGTCTTTAGGGCAGTTGATTTGATTGCGGATGCCTGGGGTCTTATGGAGCTGACTGGTCTTTCTAAAAGCCCTAGATACTCAAAAAATCAGATAAGTGATAATCTATATAATGGAAGATACGCTCCCTATATACTACAAAATTTGACTTCCTTGCCTCTAGCTTTCCATGTCTGTGAAGGACCAGTTAGTAGTGATGATTCGGATTTATCAGCATTGAAAGATGAGATAATTGTGCAGCCAGGCTCTTCAATTCCAATATATATTGATGAAACCCCAGAGGAACAACTCTTCCGCTATAGGCCCTCCCATTCTTCTGAGAGACTCAGCGACAAGCAATTCATGGACACAGCACACCGTTATATTATTATTCGACTTGAGGGAACTTCTATCCCTTCCACTCCTATTTCAATGGATCTTGTAGGTCTCAGCTGCTTTGAGATGGACTTTTCCAAGTCGTCAAAAAGTTTAGAAGTTCACAATGTTGCAGATGATTTAAAAACCAATTTTATAGGTAAAAACAAAGCAGAGTCAGATAGTGGCTACGTTGTTCCTGTTGTAGTTGATGTTTCTGTGCAGCGATATACGAAGCTGATACGGTTGTATTCAACGGTATGCCCACATTTGATGTATGCTTGCTTTAATTTTAATCTTTCTAGCTTTCACTGAAACTGTCTCATTTCAGGTTGTACTCTTGAATGCTACTTCGACACCATTTGAAGTACGGTTTGATATTCCATTTGGTGTGTCTCCAAAGGTATCAGATGAACAACTTTATTTCTTTTCTTTATCCTAGCCTGCTGTGAATTTTCATACTCGTTGCAAATTGCCATTTAAATTTCCTAAATGATTTTTCGTTTCAGATGCTAGATCCAGTATATCCTGGTCAAGAGTTTCCTCTTCCCCTACATTTGGCTGAAGCAGGTCGCATGAGATGGCGCCCACTTGGCAATGCTTACCTATGGAGTGAGGCTTATAACATCTCAAATATTCTTGCACATGAAAATGGAATTGGATTTTTACGTTCCGTAGTTTGCTATCCATCTCATCCAAGCAGCGATCCATTTCGCTTTTGTATATCAGTGCACGACATGTGCTTACCTGCATTTGGCATGCCAAAAGGTGGTGCATCTATTTATAGTATTAATACTGTAAAGCAATCAGTTGAAAATTCTCATCAAGTAGTGCAGGGTATGGACGAGTCAAAGAAGCGTTTCCTTCACCTGGTGACTTTAAGTAGTCCATTAGTAGTGAATAACTATCTCCCATTGGCTGTAACACTGGCAATAGAAAGTGGTGGAGTTACACGTAGTGCTTTACTTTCAGAGGTTTGTAGCATATGCATAAGCCTTTTATAGCATGACTGCATATAATTTGTTAAGATTTTCTTGAAGTTGCTGCTGTAGATATATTGAGCTCTGCTTATAGTTATACTGATTGTTTTTCAGGTAGAAACTTCTTTCTTTCATATTGATTCTTCACATGACCTTGCGATGGTTTTCACTATGCATGGGTTTGTACCTTCGATTCTTAAATTCCCCCGTGCAGAAACATTTGGTTCTATGGCCAAGTTCAGTGGAACAAAGTTCTCTGTATCTGAAACCATTGTCTTTGATTCTGATTTATCTGGAGGTAATTTATCCTTGCTCCTGCGAATTTCACTTGATTTTTTTTATATAGAAATTTATTTAAAGAAATTTTCTTTGTATCTTGTAGGTCCTTTATATGTTACTGTGGAGAAGATTATGGATGCAGTCTCTGGAGCTCGTGAAATATGCATCTCTGTCCCTTTTTTGTTATATAATTGCACAGGTTTTCCCCTCATTGTTTCCAACTGTGTCAATGATATGAAAGGGTGGGGATGTAATGTTCCTTCCTGTTATAATTTGGAGGAGGATCTACTTCCAGTCAAAAAAGATGGTTTGGGTCTTCTATCCTCTAATCAGGATTTTCGCACAGCCTCACATAATGATAGTCTGAGAAATTCTTCCATGAACAATCATATTGTCTCAATTAGGAAGAATGTCGAATCCCACCCCTCCAAGTATTTGTGCAAACCATTGAATTTATCTGCTGCTTCTTCAGCTTTATGTGGAAGTCCAGATAAACTTGAACTAAATGCTAAAGAGACATCAGCTAGCAATTTAACAAATTTATCGAGCTCAAGCAGTCAGTCAAATTTAAAGTCTCCTGATTATGTAGAAATCGATCATAACAAGGTCAGTGGTTGCATGTATTCACCTGACCCAAATTCCTCTTCAAGTGATATCAAGGTTCAATTAAGTCGGGGCCAGTCTGAATGTCACTCGGAAAGCACCGAAAACTGTTTTTGGTCAAGCCCATTTTTCCTCGTTCCATCAACTGGTTCAACTAGTGTTCTTGTTCCTCAGCCATCCAAGAATGCTGGGTACATAGTATCTGTCACATCAAGCACTGTTCTTGGGCCGATTTCAGGGAGAACAAGAATTATCACTTTTCAGCCCAGGTATTTCCTTGGCTATCTTTATGATGAGGTTACTTGCATTAATTGGGTGAATGATTATCATTTCATGGTCTGAATCTTCTGTTTTGTTAATGATTCTTCTTTTCTTTTTTCTTTTTCGTTTTCTAATTCTGCAGATATGTGATCAGTAATGCCTGCAGCAAGGATCTATATTATAAACAGAAAGGAACTGATTCTGTTTCTCATCTGAGGATTGGACAACATTCTCAGATTCATTTTGCAGATACAGCAAGGTACTTCTCCTGCACGTGAACATAAAATAAGAAAACTCCCTTTATTGATGATTCCCCAACAAGCGTACAATGAAGAAGTAATTTAATCTACTCCTACTCCTAACCTAAACTAATACAATCCCTCATTTTTTCTCTTTAAAACAAGAGACCTATATATAGGGAAAATAACTTTGAACCCTAATTCAGATTCATTGAACTTGGACACTTTTGTTCCCTTTCCATGTAGGTTTTAACTTCCTAGTGACAATCAACTTCTTAAAGAGATCTTCTAGATAAAGAGATCCTCTAGATAGACTTTCATTTCTCTTGTTGGATTTGACTTGCACACCAAGATTGTTCCACATCTTTCTTTCTCCTTGCAGGATTCTTCTTGGATTCTTCTTGGATATTTCTTACATGAATAAGAGCATTAAATATCGCTTGATCATCAAGATTTTGACTTTATTGCAATAAATATTAAACCCTACAAAATAAAATAAAACATTAATTTAATAAACTAATATAATTAAAAGAACAAAATTAGGGATAATAAAATGTATGAATTATGTGTCTATCAAATATCAACAAGGATAATATAATGGCTCAAAATGGCAGAGTAGTTCCAGAAGACCAAAGGAGTGCGACAATCTGACTTAACCCTCGAGTTGAAATAGGAAACAGCAAGTTGCCACTTCAATTAGCAGCAAAGAAGCTAGTGCTATGTACCGAATGCCACTGTGAAGATTGTTAGAAAAATAACAGTAATCGTGAAGACTTGAGAACATGAGACCACTGTAGATGGAAAGGGTTGAGAGAGGCGACCCAGACGGAACAAAAACATTCGGAAAATTCTTGCTGGAAAAGTCACACGCGCCGGTAGTTGACGGCGCGTGGCGTCGGTACGGAGCGCGTGAGGCGGCGCGTGGGGCAGTTGGTCTCAAATATGTTTTTCCGGTGGTGGTCGCCTGGTTATGTACGATCCTATTATGGCCTCAATTTCTAGAAACAAACTGATTTTGGAAGGTTTGTAAGAGAATTTGTGGTCGGAAGTTTAGAACAGAGGAAGAAAGAAGAAGCAGTAGGGTCATATGATAAGGACCAATGCTCTGATAATTGAGCATAGCTCTGATACAATGTAGAAACTAAGAACCTGAGAAAATTTCTTCATTCAAGTTATTTTCTCTATAACATTGATTGATATATATACATAAACATCCTAATTACAGTTATGGTTATTTCTAAATTACAGTAATGTGTACACACTGATTAAGGAAGCTACAATTATGGTATATCATATCACACCTTCTAACACAATCTGTCATATCTTCTAACAGTCAATATTGATCTTATATTTCGGGACGGAGGGAGTATAATTGAGCTGTTATTAGACATGTGCTTGTTCTATGCTCTCACCTTAGCATTTTTCGTTATTCTGTTTTATCACTGACTGATCGAGTCTTAAATCTTTCCATTGGCACACATGGTCAACTATTGTCTGTTGGTTTATCTTTCTCTCTGCCTTCTGGACTGACCTGTATTGTTGGTCTTGGAGCATATGATATTATAATATGCATTGTTTGGCCATCCTTTAACTGAGAAAGCTTGTAAAATAATTGGTGATATAGCATGGGGTCAAATGCCTTAAGGTGAGTTTAACTACGTGATAATAAAGAGCTCGCAAACCTTCAAAATGACCATCACAGTTCCTCCATTTCAAATTTTGTAGTGCATGATCTTTCTTAAGTCTTAACTATTCTACTTTTCTTGTTGTAAACCTGTATTACAATCTTGCTGTAACTTGTTCCAGGGAGTTACTTGTTTCTGTTCGTTTTGACGAACCTGCATGGCAATGGTCAGGATGCTTTTTACCCGAGCATCTAGGTGATACTCAGTTAAAAATGCGGAATTATATTTCTGGTGCAGTAACTATGATACGAGTAGAAGTTCAAAATGCAGATGTTTCAACTAGAGATGAAAAGATTGTTGGAAGCTCCAATGGAAACTCTGGCACAAACTTGATTCTTTTATCTGATGATGATACTGGTTTTATGCCATACAGAATTGATAATTTCTCAAAAGAGGTTAGTGGGTGGTTAATGTAGTTGGTTTGCCATCATGTTCAACCAATCCTAGAGTAGTTGCAATAGGACCTCGATGAGTTATCATGGAATTATGTTGCAACTTCTAATGGACCTGCATCCTTGATTATCTAACGCTGTCTGAAACTGAAACTGTGTTTATTTTCTTCTCACTCTGAAAGTTAACATTTATAGTGTTAATTGTTATCGGTCTGCAAGAAGTCTATCCACTATAGAACTATGAAATTGTTATTTCTTATTGTGTTTAGTCTGCAAGAAGTATCTGTCTGTCTTTCACACTGTCTTTGTCTCTCTCTCCCTATCAGACACAGTATGTATATATTCACATACAGAAAATTTTGACTAGGGTTATTTTCTTGAGAAAGATACCTAGTTAATTGACTAATGGGTTTATCCATTAAGAAATTGGGCAATAAAAAATGGCTAATAAACCAATTCATAGAAAGCAAGTGTTTTACAGTTCATTAGTATAATTATGAAGAGCTATGATGCTAAAATGTATAGAATATCACAATTAGTCCAAAATGGTGATTTCCTAAATTTATGATTTCACTCCTTGGCACATTGTAGAGGCTACGAATTTACCAACAAAGATGCGAAACTTTTTGAAACTATTGTTCACGCGTACACATCTTTTCCTTACGCTTGGGATGAACCCTGCTTCCCACATCGTGTCATTGTCGAGGTATGCAAACTCGCCTCAAGGTTTTAAATGATAGCTAATTGTTGTCTCTTACTAATTGATCTTTTTTCTCCAAAATTTCTAAGGTTCCTGGTGAGCGTGTTGTAGGGTCATATGCTCTTGATGATGTTAAAGAGTATGCACCTGTATACTTAACTGCAACTTCTGAAGTAAGTTTTGGTATTCTCCGATCTGCGTCTTAATTTAATCCATACAGTATGCAGTTACATAATGACTGTACATGCACTAATCTAGTGAAGCGCATCAGTCGTTCTGATAATAAAAGTGAGTTTTATTGTTTGTCGGATGATATCTTAATCTCGAACCACATTTCTGTGTATGCGTATGTAAAGGTGTTCTTATATTAGATGTGTTGATCATTTGACAAACATTGGAAGCACCAATATGAATACAGTATACATGTATGATACTGATGGGTGCAAGGATTGCACCAATTTTGAGAAACTAGGATATGGATTGTAGGAGATACACTTTTCCCAATAAAAAAGAAGGATTTGAAGGGATACGTCAATTTATCAACTACTAGGACTGAACTTCTTGATTCCAATTATTAATAACCGTCTTCTTTATCCTCCAAAATTCCTCATCATCTTACTAACTTTAACCATACAGTATATTGAAGTAGCAATTTACTTCGTTTTATTGAATTGTAATTCGCAACTAATCATAATGTATATACATCATCATATAATTATACCAAAGGTCCACTTTACTACTATAGATATACAACTGTAACAAAAAGAACCATGCACAAACATTAGACAAGAAATAGGGAAGACATTTTGTGCAGTAAGAATTTCTTCATTTATCAAGATGCAGCTAACTGAGAGTAATAATAATTATAAAAAAGAAAAAAAATAATTTAAAAAAATAATGAATGAAAAATCATCTTCGGGTAATATTGGTTTTCTACTGCTTTTTGGTTTTGAAACCATATTGAATATGCTGAAAAATAAGAGAAACTCTCAGATAAACTTCTCTACCGGTCATATCCCTCTATGTTCCATCCTTATCCATCCGTAACAATGCAGTGTCTAGTTTGTTTCAAATTTATTAATATATATGAATCTGGCCATTTACACAATGAATGCATTTCCGCTGTTCTTTGTTTAGAGCCTTAATGTATCATAGTTACTAATATCTATAATGATTTTCATGCTCTATATTAATGTTTCTGGCATGAAATTTTAATACTTTTAAAAATAAATCTTTTTCTTTATAACGTTTGTTGTAGTTGTGCTATAACATACAAATATGTTATGAATATAAAATTTTATTTAAATGCAATCCTTAGTTATATCTTTCTGTAAATATATTTTCGAACATAAAGATAGGTCATTACTTGAAAATATATATTTTTAATTATTATTGAGATTCCTTTCCTTTTGGCGGCAAACAAAATGTTTCTGAGATGAGTTGTATCTTTTCTGGGGGGAAATTTGCTTTGGGAGCTTAAGTATCTTTTGACAGGGCTCCTTTGTATGGGGTAGCTTCTTTTACCTTGCATTGGCCTTTTTTATACCCCTTTTGTAAACATCATGTATGCATGGACTCACTCCCCTTTTGCCACATTTTGTTCTAATATACTTGTCAAAAATATCTTACATGTCTTAAAATGTGCAAAAATCTAAAAAAGTAATAATTATGGAACGGAAGGAGAATATTATTCTTAGTTCTCAATATTACTTTCTCTGGAACGTAAATCGTATTGTGTAGTGTGCAATACGTGTCCAATAATTGGGCAACAACGATATGCTTTTCCATACATTCAAGATAAATTTACTGCTGGTGGATCACGAAAGATGTAATTAAGATGCTAAAATTGCTATATCTATACCATATATTATGGACCAATTTGCTTGAGTTCAAATTTTCTTATTCCAGAATTACCAGTATATATTCACCGCAATTTGACCTTAATTCAATCTTTCATAGCTGCCCCTTGACATTTTGTTATATTTTTCTTGGATTGTGTGCTAGATTTTCATCAATCAATTTTTTATAAGAATTCTCACTTGCCAAAATATATACTACTACAAAGAAGTTTATAATTTGTCCTGTGGGTCCTGATGGTTAGTTATTTAAGTTGGATCATTACCAGTTGCTTGACCTTGTAAATTTGATTCTTTTTTACTATCAATTCAGTTCACAACTAACTGTTTTCTTTTCAGAAGCCTGAAAGGACTTTGTTTGTTTATGTCCAAGCAGAAGGAGTAGTGAAGGTGCATTTCTTGTGATTTGAAATGGATTATGGATCTTTTTGCTTTGGATGTCTTGCTTATTTATATCAACTGATATAGGTTCTCAGCATTGTCGATTCAACTTGCCATAATTTGAATGATTTAAAGGGTCCACATGTTACTAAGTCGAAAGAAAAAAGAAAGGAAGACCAGAAACAGGAAACTTCTGCTCAATACAAGGATAAGATATCATTTTCTATTTCCTTCATTGGAATCTCGGTGATGAACTCCTACCCTGCAGGTTTATTAATTTTAGAAATCAAATTAAATGAATAAGTTGCCACCTATATGCAAGCACTACTTTATACTGTTTGCTGTATTTTTGTAGGAACTACTTTATGCATCTGCAAAGAACACAACAATTGTTCTGGTTAGGAGTATGGATCGGGAGACATTTTCCTTACAAATGTCGTCTTTGCAAATAGATAATCAGTTGCACAGTACTCCATACCCTGTAATCCTCTCATTTGAGCATGAAAATAGAAGCAATACAGTTGGGCAAGTTAGAAGTAGAGACGATAACACAAAGTTCATTAGTGAGAGTGAGCTGCAGATTGCTGACAGTTTGTGTGATCCTGTGTTCACCTTAGCTGCGGCAAAGTGGAGGAACACAGATACATCTTTGGTTTCATTCGAGTATATAAGCTTAAAGTGAGTAGTGCTGGGTCAATTGTACCTTAAAATTTTGTTAACCATTCAAAATTTGATGTGTTATCTTCAATGCTTGCAGAGTGGCTGATTTTCATCTTGAGCTCGAGCAAGAAGTAATCCTGAGTTTGTTTGATTTCTATAAAACCATATCTTCAAGGTTCGATAGCAGCATTTTACCTGATAGGGTTTCCATGTTGCGTCTTTCCTCTGATTTTGGTTTAGTAGAAGTCTCTTCTACATACACTCAGGCTCATGAAGTTGTGAAAGCAAATGGAGACCAACTTTATGCTAGTAATATTCCTAAACTTATTGATAATCGGAAGAACAGCTCTTTATTTCCGTCAGTTTTGCCAATTGGAGCTCCCTGGCAGCATATTTACCTCCTAGCCAGAAAACAGAAGAAAATATATGTTGAACTGTTTGATTTGGCTCCTATAAACTTGACTTTAAGGTGAATCTGAAACTACTCCTTGTGTGTGTGTGTACACACACACATGCGCATATATATATATATATATATATATATATATATATATATATATATATATATATATATGTATATATATATTCACAAAGACTCATAATCAGTTAGTTGTTTTTGCAGCTTTTCCAGCAGTCCATGGATGCTTAGGAATGGAGTGCTCACCTCCGGAGAATCTGTTATCCATGTAAGTGCAAAATCTTTTATTAAGGGTATCATATACACGCACACACACATGTGATTCAGGGACCTTCTCCAGTTTTGGGTCATCTCTCACCATAATGCTTCTCCTGAATATGAAATTTCCGCCGTCATGATGTTCTTGTACTTTTCCCTGTGTCCTTCCATTCCTGCATCGAACCCCAACCCAATTCCTGGACTAACCCCACTCTCTCCCCCCAACACCCTTCAGTGATTTCTTTTGCTTAACTTCATGCGGCTACCTCCCACAAACTCTCTTTGTTGGTTCTTATGTGGAACAATTCCTTACAGAGAGGTCTTATGGCACTTGCTGATATTGAGGGGGCGCAAATTCATCTCAAACAGCTTGTTATTGCACATCAGTTGGCTAGCTGGGAATCCATTCAAGTGATCTTGATCAGGCATTATAATCGACAATTTCTTCATGAAATGTATAAGGTATGCTATGAATTATTAACTTTTGGATTAGGTTTGATTACGTTTTGGAATATAGTTATTATAAGGTAAGGGCAACATTTTGTTTATAATAAATTGATTATCAAAGGCTTATTATGGGTTAGCTGCGATGAGATATTTAACCTTGTTTTCAAGGTTTTGCTCCGCACTTACATATTGGAAGTGCATTCCATGCATGACCCAGATCGTGTATTGGAATGATTGTCACATATGGATTTACTTTTTGTGGTGAAAATGATAGCCAAAAAAAAAATAAGGAAAAAAAAACTCAAAAATGATTTTGTTGTTGCAAGAATCTGTATTTTTTTCTGAACTTTCTAATAGAAAATATGCAACCATTTTGGCGGGAAGATACAGTCATTTAGAGGTACTTTTATGATCATTTCTACCCCAGATAAAGCCCACAAGTGACATTTATTGCAGGTCAGAGGGAATACCATTTAATCAATGTTACAATTGCGTGTTTGAACCATATTATGAACTTACTTTGAGTTTACAAATTTTGTACTACTACTTCGCTCATTGATCATAGATTTTAGGATACTGAAGGTTGACATGTTATAGCTTTTCCATAGTAGCAATTTGTATTACCAATTTACCATTTGCCAACTCTATTGCAATAGAATAGTAAATTACTAATTTTTGTCTTTGACACACTTTACATGGTTGTGTGATTCTTCATTCTCCAGGTGTTTGGTTCAGCTGGTGTCATAGGCAATCCCATGGGATTTGCAAGAAGTGTGGGTCTAGGCATCAGAGATTTCTTATCTGTTCCAGCTAGAAGCCTTGTGAAGGTATGTCATGTTGCCAGTTATCGATGCTTCTCCTTCAAAATAAATATATAAACCAGCAGTTGCTTTGCAGAACCCGGCAGGACTCTTCATAGGCATGGCACAAGGCACAACTAGTCTTCTGAGTAACACAGTCTATGCCATTAGTGATGCTGCCACTCAATTCAGCCGAGCGGCACACAAGGTATGTCCACATATAATGACATTTGGGCGTCTTTTGAACACTGTTCATATTCAATATTGAATGAATCTTCAACTTGTAGGGCATTGTTGCTTTTACATTTGATGACCAGTCTGTAGCAAAGATGGAAAAGCAGCAGTTTGGTGTATCTTCACATAGTAAAAGCGTGATTAATGAATTCTTAGAGGTATAGCATCTTGTTGTAGTATTCATCATCATATCTGTTTTCGTAGTTTTCAACAGCAGTAGGTATCTTGGAAAGTGGAACCTTTCTTTTATATGAATAATGTTAAATAAATGAAATGAAAATTGAACATTTGAGAACAAGATAGTAAATTGTTAGTAGCAAGCACCATATGGTTTGATACTATTTGCAGTTCACATAACTGTAATCCGTTTAAAATTATATTGGTGCTGTATTTATCCAAAAATAGAAAATTATATATAGTGCTGTACCCCATAATGTTCATTAATCTCCTTTGAACTGAGATATACCTTCTGAAATTAAGATTTAATCTTTTCCCTCTACAGGGACTCACTGGTCTTCTCCAATCTCCAATTAAAGGAGCTGAGACACATGGCCTCCCGGGAGTCCTCTCAGGTACTGCCCTAAAGTAATGGTTTGAAAACTTTGTTGCTTCCCTGAATGGAATCATTGCTGTTATTGACACTGGAAGCTAAAAAATGCTCACATCAAACTGCCCAGATGATGACTATTCATTGCATGGTTATTCAATATTGTGTTCGTGTTGCCCTTTGCAGGTATAGCCCTTGGGGTTACAGGACTTGTGGCAAGACCAGCAGCTAGTATACTGGAGGTCACTGGAAAAACAGCACAAAGTATCAGAAACCGAAGCAAGCTCCATATGGGATCTCAACGCTTTAGAGTTCGTCTCCCTAGGCCTTTAAGTAGAGAATTGCCCCTGAGGCCTTACTCTTGGGAGGAAGCTGTTGGATCATCAGTACTTTCAGAGGCTGGCGATGGCTTGAAGCTGAAAGATGAAATGCTAGTCATGTGCAAAACACTTAAACGGGGCGGCAAATTTGTTATCATAACAGAGAGACTTGTTTTAATCGTTAGCTGCTCCAGCCTGGCAGACTTGGGTAAACCCAGATTTCGCGGCATTCCTGCTGATCCAGGGTGGGTAATAGAAGCAGAGATTGGGATGGATAGTGTGATCCATGCCAGTGTTGATATGGAGGTGGTACATATTCTTGGAAGCGGTTCAGATACATTATCAAGGCAGAACCAACACCAGCATAAAACAAGTGGTGAAACAAGGGGAAAGAGGGGGAGCAATTCCGCTGCTACGCCAATCCCATTTTTTCAAACCGACATGGATTTCACATGCAACCAAGAGGCCGAAAACTTTTTGCAAGTATTATTGTCTACAATCAAGAAGGGAAAAGAGCGCGGATGGGGTGCTGTGTATCTTCTGCATCAGAGTAACCTCAAATAGATGTTTTTCTAGGATGGTCCCAAAAATCCCATTGATTTTTCGGGTTTTTTTTTGGTTAACCATAGTAGTACCAAATCAACCCACAATTTTGGTGTACACAAGTAGAGCCGTTATTGTTGTACATGTACATATCTATGTTGAACGAGAATTTCTTGTATAATTGTAGGCTCAAATGTGTATTGTATTATAGATCGGTTACCATCTTTAGTTCTCTACCTTTTCTGTAACTGAAAACAAGTGATCAGTTTATTATAACCACCAAAACAGAGGAGATCGGTAGCTGCCAATGCGACCACTTTTGGTAGTGCAATGTTGAAAATGGTACTCTTATCTTAATCTTCATTGCCTTTATTTTTTTAACAAGTCTATTATCACATAAAAAATACCGTTCACATATATTCACATGCATATTGGTATGGCTCATGTGCAGAACAAGTCATGTGGGTCATACATGTATGTGAGCGGTTCTATGTGATAGTAGCATTACTCTTATTTTTTTGGGGTTCTGTTCTCAATTGCTTTCGGTTGGATCAATGGGAGGAGGTTAGCCCCTTCGATTCTAACCCAAAATTAAATTAAAAGTTGATGCTTAATTAGTTAATATCCTCTCTCTCCCTCAAACTTAGATATTCAATTTGATTTTTGAGGTCAAACGACGATATATGAATGAAGTAAATTTTCTGATTAATAGTTTTTGTTATATAGTGTACAATTATATAATAATTGTATCAACTAAAATTAAATAAATTCATATATGTATCGTCGTTTGACTTCAAAAATTAAATTATATATCTAATTTTGAACAGATTTTAACTCAATTAAAAATCACCTCTTGACAAGTTTGGTGTTAATTTATACGACGTGTATACAATGTTTTCACAAGGTCCTCTATTATGGTAGTGTGAACTAAACTAGTATTATTCATGAGAGAGATTATGAAAATTATTTTTCCTTGTAGGAATTTATAATCCTTTTCTTATATGTATACACATATGTAACGTGCATACCAATAGGAGGCCCGCTAATTCTAAACGTCTATGAGGTAAGGCCTTAAAATAAACCAAATAGTTTGGGTTTGATTCGTAATCGTTTGATTAAAAGTTCGATTCGAAATATAAACGATTCAAATATAAATAAATTTTAAATTTTCATAAATTACTCGAACCTCTTCAAATTGCAATTCTCTATTGATACTCGGATCATATTTACTTAAAAAGTTCAAACTTGCTCGGACTCGATTCGAGATCGTGTTCGACTCGGTAGCTAAACAAGCCTCAATCAAACCTTATTTCATAAGCGATAAATTTTATGAACCAAATTTGAGCAAACTCAATACTGATTCGACTTGGTTCATTTACACTCTTACTAAAAGGTGACTATATAGGGGAATTTACCTTTTCATTTATCAATTTTTTAAACCTTTGAATTAGCTAAAGCTTTATATCCTAATTATGATCTAAACGTAATAACAAAAATAAAATAATATCAACATAACTTATTGCTTTAATAGTGCCTAAATGTTTGCAATTTCATAGTTTGAAAAATAACAATCAAACTAATAAAGAACCTTTGAATTTTGAAAACTGAACTAAACAGATAAATTAGTGCAGCCGCCTCCATCACCGCAATAATTGCTATGGTTGCATAATTATTTCGACTGCTAGAGAAAACCAGTATTTTTTTTCCCGTATGTTTAGTTTTAAGTTGTTACCGTTTTTTATTCATGCAGAAAGTGAGTAAACATTATCTACCTATCAATTTTTCTGAATAAAATTTGGATTTCTTTGAACAATATCTTGATATTAATAGAATTGTTTGTGATGCATTTTTTTCCCAATTTAATATGCAACACCCAGTCCAAATTTGTCCCGAAAACTAAGTTACTACCAATAGTATTTTCAAGTCATGATCTTTTGAATGAGTATATGGTAGGCTAAGATGACCCGAGAAGATATTATTGGACCAGTGATTTAAGGCTTTATTTGAATTTGATTTGATTCGATTCGATTCGGATTTGAGATTTGATCTAAGACTTGTTTCAGACTCGAGATTTGACCCGGGATTGTTTCATATAGTATCAGAGCCGACTCTCGAAAGCTCAAGTCAGGTCATCCGATCGAGTTGCTAGAGGCCTATATTATCCCACAATGGCTAGAGAGACAAAGATCTGCAGACCCAAGAAGATACTATTGGGTCACGGGGTTGTTTCATAATATATGTTATACTCCGTTTTTTCCACAAAAAAGTCATTTCTAAAAACGCTAATATTAAAGATATATTTGTATTTCTTGTATAACCCAGAAAGTAATATTAAACAAAAGGAAGTTGAATAATAGGCAGATAATAGAAGAGAAGATAACAAGAGATTGTTGTTATTAACATGCAGGATGAATTTGGTACAAATTAATGTTTAGAGTGCACCAATGTTCTTAAGGCCAAGAACAACCCCAACCCCAATAATGTGACCTACACTCCCACAAGCCAAGGTATCGGCAAGGGTAAAACCAGCAGGGTCCCCTGTTTGTAGCCCAGAATCCCTTGCTTCAAGCTTCAACCCTGCAGTTGCCTTCCTGTTTGCCGATGGCGCCAATCCGAACCTTCCCGCAAACAGCATCAGGCTTGTAGCAGTCACCATTATCTGTCCAATGCACAAAACTACTTTTACCATATCTTTCATATATCAAATGAAACACTATGTTTTTCCCAAAGCAATCCAGTCATTGTGCACAAATTATCTACCCAAAATCGATATAACAAGTTGGTAAATCTTATCCATCATTTAAGAAAACGCGGATATTTTCACAAGACTCTGCTCACGTGAATAGTAGATGGGACCCACATTCATGCAGGGAACTTGCTTACCAAGTTAGTTGGTGAGCCAATATAACCGCAGCGAGCTCCCAAGGCTCCATTTCCTCTGCGCTTCATTGGTTGAACTGCTACCTGCACAAGTAGAATATATTTCATATTGGCCCAATACATGTTTTTCATTGCACTAGTTAAAATGTTTTGAAATATCAGCCAGAACTTTAAAATTACATTGTTTAAAATTTATCATTCTACATTTTTAACACACTAGTGTGTTAATGTATCATGTTTTTAAAATAAGTCAGTTGCTTATTTATGCTTAAATGTATAAAAAAGTTCACAGCAGAATGTAGCTAAATTTTTTAACTTGGCCTAAATACTAGTTAGTTCCTGATTTACAAAAATGCTACCTTTATCATCAGTTTGGCTGACTTCATAACGGAGAGGGGTGTAAAGAGTAGCCATGGGTTGAAAGGGTTGTAAAGCAGCATTGTGCCTACAAATAGTCATCTATAACAATTTTCCTAATTCTCTCTCATATATGTATGTATATGTGTGTATGTGTGTGTGTTTATTTAATTGCAGTGACATGATAATGAAATTGTGATGATAAATATAAGAAATTATGACATTAACCAAGATAATCATCATTCATGCAAGAGGCTTTACAATTGGTAAAAGATCAATGACAGCAATGAAACAAGATATAATATAAAAGCATTAAAGAACACAATTATGAACAATATATCCAACATATATATATATATATACACACACACACACACATACATATGTATGTATGTATGTAAATAAAAACTAGAACTATGAGTAAACCAAGTGAAAACAGAGGACTGACCAGGCTTTGGACAGGGGAAACTGAGGAGGTTTTTGGCCTAAGCCCATTGAACTGGGGGAGAGAAGTCATCACAGCAGTTGCCATTATTGTTGCTTCAAGAGGAATGAAAGATCAATCAAGTGGAATTGAAAGAATTTGTATAAATCGGAGCTGCAGTGGATATGGAAGGATTATAAATTGTAAAGCAGCTCTGGCTACAACAGCCACATGAAGAGTTTGTGGCCTCAGAGTGACTAGTGCTGGATACACTAAGATACTTGTTGCTGACATGGCAATGTTGTATTGGGTAATCTTAGTTGGATAAGATTTGGTTCTAGTAAGGAAATAAATATGCTACTATCATATAAAAAATGGTCACATAAAGTTCACATACACACATATGCATATTATGAGCCCCACGTGTCAGAAATATACATATGTATATGTGAGTTTTATGTGACCATTTTTTATGTGATAGTAGCATTGTTGAAAGGAAATTTATTCTTGGATTGATTGGAACTTAGAAGAGATGCAACACATGTAGGTCTTAGGTCCATAGAAAATTAAAAATAGAGTTCTTTACAATAGTATACAACAATTAGTAAATAATTACAAGAATAGTGCATCAATAAAATATTTATAATAATAGTGTAATAATATACAATAATATCAATAATAGTGCAGTACACGTCATATTATCCAACCCAACAAAAATAGAAAACCCTTAATTCAAGGAGAAAACTACTCCACTGTGTGCGGCAGTTACAAACTAACCCAAACATTCAAAAAATACGTCAATAAAGAAAGAATCCATGGAAGAAAGAATAGAAAACTTCATAGATCAGTAAAATCTGTATCAAAGGAACAATCGAGAAGAAGCATAATCATTAATACAAAAGAAGCCGAATACGAAACCAGAAAAAAGCAAAAACAGAGCAGCCGAAAATCGACATGCACGAACCAATCAAAGGTTTCCGAAACACAATCAAAAAATTGAGTCTGAGACTGCAAACTGAATCCGGAGAGTGACTACAAAAGGTAACCAAACGTTTATACCAAGGTAACCAAACCTTTATATCAAAGTAACCAATCTACCTCCACACCTGCAATATGAATTGGTTACCTTGGTATGAAAGTTTGGCAACCAACTATATGAAGGTTTGGCTACCAACTGCATTACATTCAAAATTAAAATTCGGTTACCTTGGAATGAAGGGTTGGTTACCTTGGTATGAATAATTGGTAACCAACTGCATGAAATTTGGTTACCAACTGCATCACATTCAAAATAAAATTGGTAACCTTGGTATGACTGTGTTGGTTACCAACGTATGAGGTTTGGTTACCGGTGGAGTTGGAGAATGTACCGGTGGTGGAGGGAAAGCAACGGGTGGTGGAGGGGCCTCCACCGCGGCCAGTGGAGGGGCCTCCACCGACGGCCACCTTGGATTGATTTAGGGGAGGAGGAGAAAGGGGGGCGAGAAGAGGCGGAGGAAGAGGAGGGGGACGGGGAAGGGGATGGGGTGGGGTGTGGCGGGGGCGGGAGGAGGAGAAGGTGGGGGGGGGGGGAGGAGGGGATGGCAGTGGGAGGCGGAGGGAGGTAGTGGGGCGTGGGCGGTGGGAGGAGAAGGGAGGCGAAAGATGGGGAAGGAGAGGATATGGAATATTAATTACTTAATTTAATAAGTAAATTAATACTAATCCCCTAAATTAAAGAATTCTAATTGCATACTAATTCCCTAAATTAAGGAATCCTAATTGCACTAATATTGTAAATAAATATAGAAAGTGTATTAATTGTGTAAATATTTTATGAGTGCACTATTGTAGTAATTATTTTAAAAAATGTAATAGAATATGTAATTGTCCCTTAAAAATATTAGTATTGGGCCCATGGCTACTAAGCATGTACAACCGGCCCGAATTTACTCCAAACGTTAAATTTATACTCGAATTCAAATTGTATTTAAAAATTTCTACTCAGATTTGACTCGACTCGAGTATTTATTACTCAAACTACTCGCGAACTTCAAATTTAAGCTCGAATTCGAATCTCCACATAATAACTAGCTTTATAATAAATATAATTATAAATTGAATTTGTTGTTTTACTTAGAAATTAGAAAATATATTTACTATTACACTTTACAAATATAATATCACAGTTAAAATTAAAAACAAAATAAAATAATAATAATTAATTATCTTAATTTAATTTAATTTTATATATATATTATAAGAGAATATATCGCACATCTAATCGAATCTGTATCAATTGAGTATGTATCGAATCACAATCGAGAATTCAAGTAATTTGTGTTTCTTTTAGTAATTTGTAACCAATCTTTGCCTAAAAATCATGTCTTAGGTTCCTTTTTCCTATGAAGAAAAGGAAAAGAAGCCTATATTTGCATGAGATTCTTAAACCCACAACAAAGAAAAGAATTCGTAACAATTCGGACCCAAATTCTTTTATATCCCTGAGCATTTGCACTCAACTTAATCTAATAATCCTTCGCTTACAAGTCGATCTCCCCGACAGGCTATGTGGCTTAAGTAACTACATTATCATTCATCAGCTTCCCAAGTACAAAAGCAGCACTATAACCCCTGCAAGTTTCAACTGCATAAACCTCTGCTTGTTCTTGGACAATGCAGGCGCTGAAGATTGTAATGACCTGAAAGCCAAAACACGTATGCTAGTTAATTAAAGGAAACTGATATTTTCACACGACTTTTTGATATTTTTACGTGAAAAGTGTCGCTATAGATGTATAGCGACAAAACCATATAAACTTCTGTTGTGAGTAGATACAGTCGCACGTTATTTAGCTCCCCCATGTATTTGTATTTATTTTCCAATTATGTCAGTGTGTCTACTCGCAACATACAGGAAGACTCGTACAGCGAGTTCAAAATATGTAAACTTCATTAATTGCGAATACTGGAAACGTACCCAGATGTAGTGTAAGTACATTTTCCATAACCTATATTAACAACATTTTAAGTGATTAGAATAGCAAGAGATCAAAATGAAAGGGTATATTCTCAAACCAAAACTAAAAATAAATCAATACTTTTTTTTTCCTCATAATCTATTTTCTATGTACTTTTTTCCTTGTCAAAGTACATTTTCTATAACCTGTATTCTATTCTATGTTATTTATAACTCTTAACTATACTACTTTGGCATCTAATAGTAGAGCTGGTGAAAAATTGAGAGTATAATACCTTCTGACAATCACAAGTTCATGGAAACGCATAGGCAAGTACTTACTTGGGTTTTTATTAGTTAACATTGCAGTTCCTCCGAAATTGCAAGCAATATCAGAGTTGCCATTCTTTTGGTAATAGCTATTGAATGCAAAGGAGGCATGGGACAAAAGTGTGTCGGGTTGAAAGCATGAACCACCGCGTCGAATTGGACCACAATCAGTCATACCCAGGCCGCATGCCCAGTCCAATGCATTCTGCAAATCAGTTTGGGGAACTCCAGGCCTTGCCACGCACCAATTTGTGCCATCGAGGAACGTTGTGTTACCTTCTGGAGGCGATAAAGTTGTTACTGGGACTGTTGCATCAGCTTTTGCTTGCACCGGTATTGCATCTAGTGCAAGAACTAAGTAAAAGAAAATAAGAAAGAATAAGTTGAACTCTAAATAAATCTCGAACAAAATAAATTTACTAGCCAAAAAAAGTTACTATTTAATTGCTGAATTGAACTCTAAAGCTTGATCATTGTAAATTTGTAACCATTTCAGAAGAGTATAAGATTACGCTATTTGAATGTTAATCCACTACTCAATGCAGCAAGGGATTTGAGGACAGTAGGCATAAGAAAGAGGATCAAAATCCTGATCTATCAAAATAATATTAAGCAAACTGCTTATACAACAAGGGTGCTTAACAATAGAATCAACAGATTAATCTCTTAATTCAATAATGCATAGTCTCATCTAAAATAATATGTACGACAAATTTCTAAACTGTGTTAACTTGAGTAGAACATGACCTGCTTTTGTAATTACATTACAACAATCGTCTCATTAAATTTTGATAACGGAGAAGTTATTCATGTCATAACAATCACATTAGAGATTTGAAATCTTTATTCATTTTAAAGAATGCCATTATCTATTAGGGAAATCTTTAACTACCAAAGATAGTTGCATTCTGACGACTAATATCATAATTTGCTTTGGTGCTTATTATTGATATTATTAACAATCCAAGTCACAAATTGCAAACAAGTAATAGCAGGCTGTGTTTTACATGTTTAATTAGATAATAAATCAAAGACCCCACAAAATCAATATAATTTGCAAGAATTCGACTTAATCTGAAATTATGAACGCATTATTAAGATACCAACTTAAAAAATCTACGAGAGAAGTGATTAAAAGTAATACCGCGTTACTAAAATAAACAAGAAAACAGCCTAAAACACATGCATTTAACAAGACAAACCTGGCCATTATGCACTGATTAATGTTTTTTTCGTGTTTTTTTTCTTTTAAAGTGCATTTTCTGCTTTTAAAATCACCATTCTACATACCACTTAATATCATAATGATTAGCAAGATGCAAAATATGTAATAGTAATATAGTTTAAAGAACTTTGGTATCATTAAACATAAGGTGCAATCAGGAAGCAAAGTACCTCTCTGTGTCCTTTTTTCTGTTTCAGGTGTCTATTTGTTTATTCCTCATCCTCCCATCTAAACAGCAAGAATCATTTTTTAATGCTTATCCTTTTTTTATGTCTCTAGTTTAGTTCTAAACACAGACCATTTTTTTCTGGAAATGATTTAGGTTACATGTAAAATGAGAAAGATACAATACCCTCGTTCCAAAATTAGAAGATTTGTACAACAAAGAATTTAGAAAAGTAATGATAAATTAAGAATATCATATCAGTTTATAGTCTTAAAATAAATATGTGTATCTAATTTTCCTATTATTTCCACTTATATGATTAAGGTAAAAGTATCACTTATGAGCTAAACTAGCAAGTTTATCCAAATTATTCAAAACCAAGACTGAAAGACTAATCATCACTCCGTATGTAAATATGCAGAAGCTAAAACAAACCAAGAAATTTTCTATTGAAAAACAAGATTTTTTTTATAATTTTAGTATAAAAAACAAACAGTATACTTGCCTGCAATAGCCACTAACATGAATGTAAATATATATATATATTTGGAACAAGAACAGACATATAAAAGAAGAGAAATGTAGTAAGAAACAAAAGAAATTTGCATACCCAAATAGCACTCCATCACTATAAAGCTCAACAAAATCCTGATTATTTTCCTCATGGTGGATACTAAAATCTTGAAACCCTCTTCAACTTGTGAAAAACTGACCACCAAAAACACCCACAAATGTATATTACTCTGTTTGTGAGTTAAAGTGACAAGGAGAAGGTGAAGTGATAATGACACCTATAAATGCAGGAGTACATGAAGAATCAACCGTTTCTTCAAATAAAATTTTCTTCTTTTCTCTGTTTCCCCCCAACTTTTATGCCTTTTCTTTGCTTCTCTCCTTTTTTGTTCTTTCTGACTAATTGAGGAGTGAATCTCATTACCACTTAGAGGAAGCTAAAGTACTTGACAAAGACTTGGGCATGTTAGGAATGACTTATAAGTTGGTCAAATAAATTTATAAATCATTTATTATTGTTCATCTGTTTAGGTATGACTTATTTTTTTATTTATAAATTGAGTTTTAAGTAAAAAAATCAAGAAGTTTGAATACTCAATGAAAAAAATTGTTTAATAATTAATATGTCTGAAATATTTGAATAATAAATTTTTATTATTTTACCCTTTTGAAAAAATTCAAAATCGTTGTAAATTTATTTAATATTACTTAATATAATAGTTAATATTGTAAAAAAAATTAAATATAAAATATTTCATAGCTCATTCAGCCAAAAAAATTACACATAGCCATTCAGCCCAAAAATCAGACTGATTCAGCTATTCAGACGATTTTTATTCAAAATAAACGCACTGAATGACTGACCACTCATTTAACTCCATTCAACTCTAAACAAACACCCCGATAATAAGTGTGATTCTTGTACAGAATGGGTTGGTGGGATTATTCCTTTGCTAGGGAGCAGATGTTTTTCTAGTATGGAGCTGGCTATTTGTGTTGATGCATATATCGGGCGTTTGAAAATCAAATATTTTCTTTGGTGAGTTTATGTGAATCTTTGAGAGTTTGTAATTGGGTTTTGGGTATTCTGTTTTGCAGATATATAACATAAATTTGTAGGATACATCAAATACTTGCACTCTTTTCTCTTTCATTCTTAAATTTTCTTAAATATAGAGGATGCTAAAGATCTGAATGTAATCTAATAGCTAGGATTTTTCTTGCATTTTAATTGAGAGTTGGAGTAATTCACTTGTTCAATGCAAATGGATACAATTAGAACTGTAAAATGTTAATATTGCCTTAATTAAAAAAAAATCAATTTTGAATATTTTTCGATTCATATGCTTTGAATGGTTGAGATCAAACAAAAAATTGTGAAAATTTTCATGCCTAATCCACATTCTTTGGAAGCGTAAGACCTCGGGCTTGCCACTATTAGAATTTGCTAATGAGATTACTAGAGGAGAGTGATCAATGGATACTTTAGGCAAATGGTCAACTCAACAGTTTTTATATAGAAAATAAATTTTAGGTGGGAGCTAGTTGCACCCCTTACTTTCTCATTCACACTCTATAGTTCACCAAAAAATCCTAGGCTAATAAAAACCTCATGGCGCGAATATTTGCTCAACTCCCTCCTTCCCCACTATTCTTCTCTCTTGCTTTTTGTTTCCTCTCTCTTCCCCACTACCAGCACATTGTATTAATGGACAACGAGGATTACCAGGTCGATCCAGACTATGGAGATTTCACCGACGAAGAGATGGAGTACTCAAAAGACCTGGTAAGTTCTACCCTTCATCTTCGTCTTCTCTGGTTTGAAATTACTGGTTCGCCTAGGGTTTAGTTAAAATACCCACTGCATATTCTCAGTATGTAAGAATTGATTGCCGAGAGGCACACTCCTGTGCTGAAAGAGTTCTTTTCTTCAAGGATGGAGAAGTTTAAGATGCTTACCTCTTTCACCAATTGCGAAACAGCAATTGTTGAGTTCATCGATTGATGCAAGTGTTTAGTTCTTAGTTATTTAGCTTACTTTTGTTGTTTGTTGAATGCTTAGGCTTTAATGCCCAGTTCATGTAAAAACTTAATTACCCGTTCATGTAAAAGGTTTTTGCATTGTTTTTTGTAGTTCTATTGTGTTTGGGATATCTTTGGCTTTTTTAAAAAAAATATGAAAAAGGGGTATACTCAGAATCATATGATTTTTAATAGGGTTTTTTAACTATGGGGTGTGAATGGAAAAATAAGGGGTGCAACTAGCCCCCACCTAAATTTTATTCATATAAATTAAAACTCTTGTAATTTAAAAGGTGTTATACTTGAAAATAAAAATAAATAAAAGGAACATTGATGATCAGCTACTAAGAAAACAACATTTGAATTCGGCTTGTAAACTTGTAAACATTTATCCAAACTGAGCTCCTCAAGGTTTGGACCGGACCAGGTTGAGCTCTTCGCGGGAAATCCATAGGGGATTTGGGCTTGGGCTCAGACATGGAGGAAATAAATTTACTACAAAAATACATTAGCTGTCTGATACAAATGTTAAATTATGGGCTCACATTTGGGCTTTTTGGTGTTGATCCATCACGGCAAAATGGAATTGATTATCCTTGAAATCTTTCTTGGTCTTTTTTGACTTGATATGAAAGAGAACTCTTTTTCTTCTTCTTTCTTGTTGCTTGTCACAACTATGAAATACCCCTTTTGTCCACATAAAGGAAAGAGAAAATCTTTTTCCTAAAAATTTCACCATCCAAATTGCATGGCTTTATCATGACAAAAAATGATGAGCATAATGAGCTACACTTCATGTTACCATAAAAGAATAATAAAAAAAAAATTACGAACTTCAAACAAAGAAATATTTACGGTGAGATAACTCTCTCTAAGAAACTCGATAAAATAATCTCGTAACAGTGAGAGAATAAGTTTTAACAAGTCTGTTTCTTAGAATTCATAAAATAATATTATCAAATTCCCACAATTTAAGCACGTTATTTAGTATCATAGTCCTTTCATTTTATAAAATTCATCACTTTTACTTTTTACTTGCAACTCATATTACTTGTAAAAGAAATCTGAAAATTAAATGACCATATTTTTATCAAAAAATAATTAGACTTTATTCATTTTTTTACACGATAAACAAACTCAAAATATCCAATTCTTAAGCAAGGGCGGATCCAGCCACTTGATTCAGTAGGTCAAATTTTAAAATAAAAATCCACAAAAAATTAAAATAAATTATGAAAGTAGATCATGCTGAAATATTGTTTACAACAACATTTTTCGAGGATTCATTCCTCGAATTGATAGCAATATAGCGTCATTTTCAATAATTATCAAAATATCATGATCAATGTAAGTTACTAAACATTAAGCAAGAGAGAAGTGCGGTATGAGTAGAAATTTAAGATTTTTAATCTAAAATTTCATATTTTAACTAAACATCCATAAAAAAAATTGACCACTGAAAATTCAGTGGGGGTTAATTGACCCCTGCCCTGCCCCCCTAGGGTGGATCCGCCCATGTCCATAAGTAGCAACCAAGCTATAACTTGAAAAACATTGGAAGATTTTCAAAGTTAATAGTGATGGGCATGGGGTCATAACGCCCCGACCACCAACTATAGTCGCCCCACATTTTGCTACCAATTTGCTCATATTTCATAGACACAACTCACTATTATCATTTCGTTTTCTTGTGTACGGGTTCTTCTTTCAATTTGTAACATGGCTTTCCTTCTTCACAACAAGGACATTTTTCTTTCTTTATCATAAACTTATATTTGAGAGAGAGAGAGAGAGATTATTTAGCAAAAATAAGAATAACAAATTAAGGATAAATCTTGGTCAAGAATTCACATTACAAAAGCTGCAGAAAGATTACATAAAGCTACAAATTTCTTATTTTAATACAAAGATTTCAGTTTGATGTAGCCAACAACATATTATAACAAAGAATTATAAGATATATTTACAATATATAGAATTGAAAATTTTGGTAAACGTTGAAAATTAACTACAGAAAAATCCGGACACACTGAAGAAAAACGTGAACATTGTATGTATATATAGGCATGTTAACTTTATTGAACCCATAAACAAGAAATAAATGGATTTCATCTTTTTTTTTAATTTTGTTTATAAGGTAAAGTAGGATTCCAAATTCTATAATAATGTTACTATAATAATAGTATATTATTAATCAATATAGATCTTCCCATAATATATAATTAAATGTATATTTTGTTTAAGCTATTACAAAATAATAGTAGTTGATGGTGGGACCAGATCGAATAAAGAAATTAATGGATATTTTACAACATATTATTATACAAAATGTGAACAATTTCTCAAAACATGGGATGTATTATTTTTATGGTACCAATATACAAAAACTTTGATTCCGACCCCCATCATCCTTCTCCTTCTCTTGATATAGTGATTAATTATGTTGCTTATATTTAACTCAAATGTCAATTAATTTTTAAGAAAAATGATATACATGTCGGTAAATCTCATAATCAAATTGAATTGCGACTAACGTGAAATATTAAAATTAATTAAGATGGAATAATATTGTTCGGGTTCCTCCTTAATTTCTATCTATCTCGTATATTCAGGTATGTACGATATTTTTTATTGACATAAATTTCTAATCATGTATAACATAACTTTTTTTTATTATTATTCTTTTATTAGTACATCGATCGACTAGGATTTGTCCTATCGAAACACCGTGAATATTGGTTTTAGTGTTTTGTCAGCTCAATCTTAATTCTTCATGCCTATAGTAATACGTTGAAAAATAACAAGAAAGATTTACATTTTTATATATTTTAATATTTATAAAACTTAATTTATTTAATGTATTTGTATAATTGTATGTATTCGATAGAAAAATTTAGTAGCTAAATTTATATTTAGGTTGTTTATGTTTTGAGCTTTAGCTTTTTAAATTTTATTTAATTTAGGATTTATTTACTTTTTTTTCTTTTTCAATTAATCATAGGAAATTAGTTTAGTATCATAAATATACTTTTTAAGGTTTATTTATAAAGGATGTTTTATTCAATCAATATTATTATCTTTACGTTCTTGTCGGTGCATTAAATCTTTAAATCACGTTTGAATTAGAGCGTTATAATATAACCATATTCTGTTGTGTCAATTAGTATCAAAGCATAGACGATTTTTTAGTTTTTGGTGAAAACTGAATTCTAAAACTGAAGATTACGTAACTCGTATCGGTAGAATGAGACCGAGCCCAATTTTCGCTTATCTTTAAAAATAAAAAAAATAAAAAATTTGCTGCTATTTCCCCCGGCATCCTTCATCATGCTTCAATAGGCTTTCATTCAAGTTCTGCAATCAGGCCAAAACAACGAAAGTACATGATTGGGATTCTGACTTTTTGATTGGAGTATAGCCTTGTCATTGTACAAAAGCAACGAGCATAGGTTATTAATCAACTTTGGAAAATTGCAATTTTGGTCCTTCCAGTTTTTGATATTAAGAATTTGGTTATTTGTATATTGAACTCAATTTGTCTTTTATTATTTCATGGATACAAACAAAACTAGTGGAAATTTTATGTGGGTACCCAATTATGATGATATTTGTTAATTTAGACCCATTGAGTTTGACATGAAAGATTTTGTTTATTGGTTGTTTGGTATTGAAAAATATTTTTATCATCATTGGATTTATGAAAAAGATAAATTCGAATTGATTTCACAAAAACTTACTGAATATGCGTTTAGATGGTGGTCTAACATATACTTTAGAAGATTGCGTAGAGATATGAGTAAAACTTAATCTTGGTTAAGGATGAAATTTGTGATAATTCAAGAATTTTTTCCATATGACCATGCATACATTACTTCTACGTTAGATAGATTTGTTGCAAAATACTTGAGATGTTATGATGAATTTTTTATTTATAATTAGCCATACATTGATAATATTGTTCGTCAAATAAAATCATCTATTGAGGTGTCAAAAGTTAAAAGTTAATGTTACAGATTGTAAGTTGAAGACACTTGTGGATAACCTAGAAATTATCAGATGTTCAAAGGAAGAATTCAAAGCAGAGGCCGTAGTTGGCACAAAGTCAAACTGAGATTGAATTAAATTATAAATAATGTTGAAGAATACAAAGTTCCAAAAGAGTTGACCATCATTGAGAAGAATATAGAAGACGTCACAATATCTAAGGATTAAAACTAAATTGATCATGAGATTGTTCCTATGCAGTTGTTTGAAGTTATTGATTTTGTTATTTTTGATAATTTTTTTGTCGTGCATGAATACAGGAAGATGTTAGTGTTTTCTCACATATTTTTAGGATTATCGGTTAGGAAATTTGTAACTTCGTAGAGTCAAGATTGATTGTAGAAGACGTGACACGGATAATTTCTGTCCTTAAGATGTTTATCGCCCCCACCACGATCGGTTTGCTAAGGATTGCAGACAATATACCTCCAGGATATATGTCAAGCCTTAGTGAATAATTCGTGATAGCAATTCACAAAAATTTCAATTGAACACTTCTTTGTAGTAGTTATTTGTTTGTAAAAAGAATTGGAGAAGATCAAAAAGAGAGAAAAATATGTGTACAAACTTGCTTGTAACTTATATGTTATTATTATGCATATCTCTTATCTTATGTATATATATCAACATGTATACATACATATATATACATACATGTAAGTTACATAATATACTATTTAATTCTATATTTAACCATACTTATTAATACTAAATATGCAAGTTACATATTAGTAATAACTAGGAGTTAAATAGAATTTGAATAGTCTCATTATTTTTCTTTTGTTCCAAAATAAAACAAACTTCTATTAAATGGAACTAAGAAAATAGTTTTATCAAACAACTTTGCACCTTATTAAATATCTCATTATAGACACAAATTAAATGATTTCTACACAAATCAAATAAAATTCTCTCTTATTTTCCACATAGAGGACATTAAGTTACACCTTTTATACTTACTTAAATTATGTCCACAAATGAGTTTTATCAAACTCAAATATAACATATAATAAGTCACAAAGTATAAAATAAGGTACAATATATAACAATCCCCCACTTGTTTGGAAAAATTATTTTTCATCCAAACAACTTTCTATCAAACAACTCCAAGGATGTGTGCATAAAAGAGGGTGTGACGAACATTGAACCTTCCCTTAGCGTAAACAACTCAAAGTCACATCAAAGTTGAAGGTGTCCGTAGATTGAACCTCTACTTCTATATGATATGACCGGAACTGTCACAAACACACAAAATCCTCCTACCACGGTAAGTATTCTCAATTGCTTTGCGCTAATATGGCCATGCGCAATACCCTGTTTCATGAACCTCTAAAAGAGTAAACCACAACCCTCTTTAAGAAGCGACTCCACTTCTAGTTCATATAGGCAAAGTGTTTCACATGTGTTTCTGTTGCTAAGAACACAACAACTTTGTTAAGAGTATAACTCAGCCTCGGTTGTGCAACAGACGTTACTATCTTATACTACATATGAAACCACATTGATAGTAACACAGTCAGCAACTGTGACTTATTTTTTTTCATTGAACCTATAAACTAGGGGTAACTTAAGAATAGGTTGGGTTCCCATCACTCCTGACTCAAAAGTGGTTTAAGTTCCATATCACAAGTAGTTAAACTTACTAAATTCTCGTCAAGTCTTAGTAATAAGATAAGTCAAGTCGTCACTTAACTTACTCTTAGACAAATATTATGATACACTATCTTTTAAGAAGAACAGTCATGCAATTTTAATCCTGCAGATATTGAAGATTTGTTCATGTTGCTTGATATCCGTTTATTTTAAAATTTGAGGATGATTTTGTTTTCTTCTAAAAATGGGAGATTGATACAACCAGAAATATTTAAATTTTCATATATTTTAATATTTATGGAACTTTAATTTATTTGATGTATTTTCATTTATTCGATTGAAAAATTTAGTAACAAAATTTATATTTTGGGGTTTAACTTTTTTAATTTTATTTAGTTTAGGATTTAATTACATTCCCTTTTCAATTAGTCATAGGAAAGTAGTTTAGTATTATAAATATGATTTCTAGGGTTTATGTACAGAGGACTTTGTAAGTTCATTATTTCTTGTGGATTTAAGGACTTATCTTACGTTCTTATTGGTACGTTAAACCTTCAAATTACTTTTTGTGTTAGAGCGTTACAATCTAACCATGTTCTGTTGTGTCATAGAATATACATTTACATATTTCAAGTTAAATGTGTAGTTTTGATTAATTATTAGTTTCTACTTACTAAATACTGTTAGAAAGACTTCGTATATAAGCTTGTATAATAAAATATAAAATATAAAGTAGAGTGTTAACTATATGACAATAAATTTATGTTAACATTAAATATCGACGTGTGTATAAAAATGAGATAGAACATGTAAAGAAGGGATTCATATTTTATTGATCTATTTTATCATTTATAGTTTCACATTGATCGTAATTCACATTCGATATAAAATTAGTCGACACATAAATTATTTTTTTATAAAGTAAATATATATATATATATATATATATATATATATGTGTGTGTGTGTGTGTGTGTGTGGGCTCGCACGCGCGTACGCGCAAAGACGGAGATATGCTTGGGCCTAGGGAGGGTCAGGTTACCCTAAACTTTTAGATTTTATTTTATTTTATGCACCTTATAACATTTCATACTTACCATTTAGGCCTCCAAAATTTATATTAAAAATTACATATACATGTATATTCTTTAGGTCTCTCAAAATTATGAAAAAAATATGGTACTCTTTAAATAAATAAAAAGGTGCTCTTTTTGTTCCAAAATATAAAGTCATTTACATATTTTAAAGTCAATGTAAAACATTAAAACTATGATATACCAAGCAGGGGCGGACCTATGCTGAGGGCAGCATAGGCGTCTGCCTATGCTGATTTTTTTTTATATGTATTAGAAGGGCAGATGTGTAATTTAATAAATTTAAAGGAGCATATTAATGAAAGAGTTATACTTAGAGGAGGTAAAAAAAATATATTTTACTCTTAATTTTAAAATTTAAATGAATCTGTTTTGTAGCTTTCATTTGAGCCGTAAATCTATTAATTTACTTTCTGCCTGCTAATGAAGAAATAGGTAGGAGATAATCAGACATATATATTTTATATTAAAATATTTTAAGTTGATTTCAAAAAGTTAAAATTGAAAAGAATATATTTTATTATTCCAATGAGATGAAGTAGTTTTAGATGAAATATACTATTCCCTCCGTTCCCATAAAAGATGACTAAATGAATAATTTTTTTGTTTAAAAAAATGTGAGATAAAATATATAGAGTGAATGGTACGTACATATGTTATTTAGTAGGGTCTATTAATATAAAAAAATAAAAGTATTCATCACTTTATATAATCTTGTGGGACCACTAAGGATAAATTTAGAATTTTTTATTCTCTTTCCTCTACTTTTATATTTTTAATAGGTGTGTAAATTGTATTTTGTTCATCTTTT
This sequence comes from Panax stipuleanatus, assembly GCA_020205555.1. Taxonomy (NCBI): domain Eukaryota; kingdom Viridiplantae; phylum Streptophyta; class Magnoliopsida; order Apiales; family Araliaceae; genus Panax; species Panax stipuleanatus. The sequence goes on along the minus strand of CM035125.1, from coordinate 10,075,676 downwards.
GGGAAGGGAGGGAGTAGTTTATAACTTTGATATATTTAGTTTAGACATTTTTGGGACTTTTTTTACTTTAATCATCGTTTGAAGATTATTTGTGCTATTCATTAGTTATTTTTGTGATTGACCTTTTTTTAAAAAATATTTTAATTAATTTGTTTAAAAGGATTAAGAAAAGAAGAAGATTGTGGCAGTGCAGAGGTTCCTTTAAATTGATTAGGTTTTGATTATACGTGTTCCAATGTTTGTTTCTACATCAAAATAAACCACTAATTTTTTTTAAAAAAATAGATAAAGACAAAAAATTGAAGAACTATATTTGTACATAAACCAAGCGAAACTCAAAGTGATAATAAAGTCAATGGCGAATCTATTAAGAGGAAAGAGTAGGTAGTGCTTATGTTTTGATTTTTTTTAATTTTTTTATAAGTATAGGGAGAAGGGAAAAAATAAAAGTTAATAAACTTAAACATATAGAGGGAAAAAAAAACTTAAACTACTACTACACTCAAAAATATAACACACGGGTATATAATGTATTCAAACTATGGCGCTCTAACTCGTTAAGTTTTAACCCTTCACTTTAGTTTTCAGCTTAAAAAATCCGTCCCTGCTGAGTTCGGATCCTAGATTTGCCCCTGATACCAAGTATGTATATTTTTTTTAAACACTTTCGATTGTCATTATATTAATATCATATTTAAGGTGACTCTTTGTCTTAATTGTATAGTATAAAAATAGTGTTGAAGAAATATTAATTTTCTTAAATAAACTGATAAATTCACAATAGAAAATGATATTTTCACATGAAAATCGTCGCTATAAATCCTATATCGACAGGTTTTCACCGTCGCTAAACATCTATAGCGACACTTTTCATGTAAAAATATCAAAAAAATTTTAGAAAATATCAATTTCCTAAAAATATTGTCCATAAAATTTAAATCGAAGGCAGCTCCTGCAATTTTTGTTATGGCCCCTAGAAAAAAAAAATGACTTCGTCCCTGTATGTTTGTGTGTGTGTGTGTGAATTAATAGTAAAAGACTTTGATTCTTTTTGTGGCTCATAAGAAGAATTTTAACCGACATTAAGACATACAAAAAAACATAAAAACAAGCATCTTTAATATTGGGGGAGGGCCGAGGGGGGTATTAGGGTTCACTTTTTGGAAATATTTCAGTTGCTCTCGAATACAAACTATACATAATTGATGAACCTCTTTGCTGCCTTTTTCCATGACACCAATTCCCATCAAAATTATTAGGGTCCCTTTGCAAATTGTAATCAATTTCACTCCTCCAAAAGTGTGAGAATTTGGATTAGATGTTCCGATCATAATTTGTCCCCTCCTATAAACGATTTCATTTATTCTAAATTATTTGTCATTTTATATAATCTATGAGAATTAATTACAATGTTTTTAATTATTATGCCTTCTCCTTTTTTTCATCTTTACATTAACTGATCATATTTCTTTCTTATTCAAATAAAACCTTGTTACTTTGTTATCTAAAACTAAAATAAAATACTCTTAAAACTTTGATTTGACAAATTTAATCAAGTACATTGTTACTTTGTAAGTTTCTTTACCAATTTATTTTTCATATATATGGGAAATGATCAGCATCCACAATTGGAATTAGAACCGTCCGTTCCAAGATCTAAATGTTAAGTAAAAGACCATCCGCACAGTTGTTATTAGTTAATAAATGTTGTTAATGTAAACTACGCACAATAATTATGGGGTAGGATGATTTTTGAATCAGATAGGCTATTCCCTGTATACGATAGCCTAACAATTTATGTTCATGTTCGGACGACAGATGGCTCCTATGAAATTGTTGGACTCTCTCATGCCATTACCGCCAAGCTATATATAGAAAATAATACTCCTGATTATTTGGGAAATTATATCTCATACTTATTATTTTCTGATATCTATCATGTATGAGTTTCTTTTGTGGGTGTGTATATATATATATATATATATATATATATATATATATATCGGTTCGGATTTTAACTTATTCTTTATCCAACATATCTTGCTGCGACAGACTCGGATGACAGTTTGGTCCGTCACTATATATACAATCGTCGTCTATATGTTATCTGTCGTTAAAAGTTAAGACGACGGTTGTATATATAGTGACGGACCAAATCGTCGCTCGGTCCGTCGCTATAAGAGTAATCAAGGAATGTTGAATAAATAGTAAACTTAAAATCCGGACCATATATATATATATATATAAATATGGGTGTTTACGCAATTATAGATACGTGAGATCAAATCTAGTCTTAATTAATAATGCAACATTTAGCATGAAGTCCTTACCAAATCAAATTTATGCATAATCCGAAAAGAAAAAGTTAAAAGAGGAACAAGAGGATGGAGAACACCCGTACGTTAAAAATCATACATAATAACCAACCCAATTGAAGCGACTATTCAAAAGAAAAACCAATCAACAGTTAACGAATTGGTAACAATTAACAAATTTCCCTTTTTGCTACAAAAAAATTATCTGCTAGGGAAGAAGAACTAAGCGATTTTTGGTTTGTTGTTGGGTTTACGTTCGGAGAAGAAAAAGAAACTAGTCACGTGGGTTCCCTACCTTACAACTATTGTGTTGATCCTATATTTTGGGTCCGGTTACCCTGTCAATGGTAAGATGATTAATTGACCAATACAGTACTGACACGTAAAAAGAGATCATCTCTCAACATGCGTGTCGACAATATATTTGATGTCAAAAAGATTTGAACCCTCGATTTTTATAATTTATATCAATAGAATGAGTGAACCAATCCGTTGTCAATACAAATGTGATTACAAAAAAAGGAAGAAGATAGAATGGAGCATTTATTTTGAAACAAATCAACAAAAAAAATGAATTTTGTTTTGGGACTGAGGGAGTAAAAGAAACAAAGAGGGTATTTTTGTCTTTAAGTAAAAAGGATTCTTACACACTCTCAACGTCAAACCATGCGCAGACTGCAAATTTTCAGAACCTTAAGCAAGCAACGATCCTTCTATTTGCCACGTGACAATCAGGCAGAAGCATACGGCGCACGTGCCAAGAAGCAAACGTCAGCAAAAGCTAATATTTAGAGGCATGTACTGTAATCCTCATGGGTCAAAGCGGATCCGGTAATATTGATATATAACATTTTCAATTAAAAAATTAGACACTTATTACAGTGAATTTGAATTTCACCGTAACAGGATCCGGTCAAACTTTACCCCGGGGAATCTCAATGGTCAATGACACTTCTGTCCATTAATTTTACTTTTTATTCAAAACGTTATAAATCTTATTGCACGTAGGAATATTAATAGATTTAGATATTTAGATATTTATTCAAATTTACATAATGATGTACTTTATAGAAATAATATATAAAATATTAATTCTCTATTAATACTTCTTTCGTTTTAAAATTAGAAATATAATTTGATTTTTAAAATTAAACGACAATATATTAAACGTCAAATTGATAAGAAATTATTTAATTTTAGTTAATACAATTATTATAATTGTATACTATATAATATAATTTATTAATCATAAATTTTATTTCTTTTAGAAATTTTTACGAGTTATATTAATTTTGAAATATAATATACAATCGTTTAATCTCAAAAATTAAATTATATCTATAATTTTGGAACGTAATGAGTAATATATTACTCTTATAATTTTGAATATAACTGCGAAATAAATATAGAGTTTACAAGTCATTCATGCATGCCGAAAAGCCTAGCGCCGACACAAAGTAAAATGTATTCCCTTAATCTTTATTAGATGAAAATTACTTAGTGATAATTAACTTAGTAATATAGGTCTAAAAAAGACACATAATAAGTTTAATAATCCATTTCATAAGGGGTGGGTGTTTTTTGAAATCACCCAAACACTTCATATTTACAATATAAGCAAAACCTATTAAAATATTCATTTATATTTTATTTTTTTATCAATTTTTTAGAAAGTCATTTTTTTAATGTCTTTTATACTTAGTTTCCCATATTATCCATATATTAAAGTCTAATTTATTTCTATTTCATCTTTCAAATAAATTTCAGAAAGGTATTATTGAAACTTTAAACTTAATTTAATCAATCAAAAATAATAATAAAATTTTTAATTTCTTAATTAAACTTATAGGGACAGAGACGTAAAAAATTTACGACACCTATCATGAGAACGATTATTTTCATTACTCTCGTTTAATAAAATAGATATTAATAAATTTATCCAACGAAAATAATATACTTTATCACTCTATATGTTTTTTTTTTTGTTACAATCAATAATTCAATACAAAACTTGCATAATACTACTCTTATTAGGTATTGTGTCTATCAAAAAATCAACTACCATACCAACCAGCATTGCCTCACTTAGGGTTGTTCAAAAAATTCGATTTTTTTGATTTTATACAGAATCGGTTGATACCGGTATTGGCAGGTACCGGATTCTTTTTAGTACTGGTTTTTTCGATACTGATTTTTCGATTTTTTTATACTTTTCTATACCGGCAAGCGGTAATGAAATTTTTGAATTCGATAAAAAACTGAAAAAACCGAAATTTGAGACTTTTTCAGTAAGAGTTTCAGAAAAAAGTGACTTGGAGTCTTGGACTTGTATTGGATGATTCAGCATCCAATTCAAAATGCTTGATGTGCTTTTACAACATTTATTTTACATGTAAGTAATAAGTTTGACGTGCTGGTCTGATTGACAAAATCCTATTGTTAGCTTATGGAAAATCCAAACAAAACAGATCAATGAGACTTAGGTGCTGTTTGTTTATATCTGATTGTCTTTTAATAGACTGCCTCTTATTCGCTAAGAGGCATGATGCTGTTTGTTTATTTTTTTGTTACCTCTGAATGCCTCTTAATCGGTAAGACAGAAAATGAAATCTTAATAATTAAGAGGTACCTCTTAATGAATTGTTTTTGATAATTTTTTTTATATAAATATATTCAACAATATTATTCACTCATTTTTATTAAATTGAATATTTAAAATTATTAAATAAAAATTTACCCATTAAAATAGTAAAATAGTGTCATTAAGAGACAACTTACTTTTTAGTTATCGAACAGTTTTTTAGATTCAGACCTTATAACCATTCAGATGATCTAATTTATTAAGACATCATAATCATTCAGATCTTAATCGCCAGATTTATCAAACACAACCTTAGTACTCAAGAGGCTCTGTTTTGAGAAAAATCTGTTAAAATTAGCAATTAAAATAATTGCTACAGAAAGTTTAAAATTAGTTTCTCTTGTGATCTATGATAATGTGATTATATTTTCATGTTATACATGGGATGTGTTTATAAAATGAAATGGTAGATTACAAAAAGAATGGTAGATTATAAAATGAAATTCTATTAATATATAAAATAAAATTCTTAGTTTTAAAAAAAATTATTAATATATAAAAAAATTATTTGATTATTTAATTATTGCAGTATAACCGAAAATCGATCCGAAAAAACCGGTATCGAAACCGGTTATTTGGTACCTATTCTTAGTTTTCCGGTATTTTCGGATCAGTACTGGTTCGGTATTTTCAGGTACCGGTTCAATTTTTTACCGATGAGCACCCCTAGCCGCTCACTTGGTACTCTAAGGTTATGTTTGTTTACAAGGATTATAATCTCGGAATTATAATTCATGATATTATAATCCTTGAGATTATTAATCCTGGGATTGATTATAATTATAATATTAAGACTATTAAGTCATTTTATAATCCTAAGACTAACAGTCATATGTCTAAATTTGAAAACAAACAACACATTTAGGATTAATATTCTTATCTCAAGTATAATTCTTATAAACAAATAACCTAAGTCTCTTGCAAAGGAGCAATGCTACTATCACATAATTTAGGTGATATAAAGCTCACATACACACATGCGTATTTGGAATCTCTGCATGTCAAGCAGAGCTCGCAACATGTATGTATGCATGTGAATATTATGTGACTCAAAATTATGTGATAACAGTATTATTTCTTACAAAATGAGAGGTTCAAGGTTCAACCCCACTCCCTAAATATCAAAAATAAAATAAAATTAAATATCAACCATTATTTCATGTTGACCCAACCCGATCGAGAACTGTATAAAGTTGGTTACGATAACTAAATTTACAAACTCAGTCCGTACCGCGCCAGCATAAATACCCCCAACCACCGTGTTTTATAAATCACTTCATCACTCCTCTTTCTCTCTCTAAAACCCCCCCCATAAATACACCGCGGCAGAAACTAACCAGACTCACATTCATCATCTGCGTTTAAAGTTTAAACAATCCTTCTCACTTACAGTACGGATACTCCAATAAAGCTCTCTTTAATGGCGGTCCGAATGAAACTCCCCTCTCGTTCAACTTTCAGATATTGACTTTGAAGCTGCTGTTTAATTATTCTTCTACTCTTTTCTAATTTTCTCTCTCTTTAAGTGCCTAGTATCTAAATTCTCCATTGTTGGTGCAATTTTCTTCGCATCTGATTCGATAAAAAGTGAATTAAATCCATTGCTTTTAACAGTTTCAAAAGACTAATTAAGCTATAGGTAGTTTTTCGCCGCTAAATTTGAATTTCAAAGCGGAAAGGAATCGTAAATGTTGCGGAATTATTCAGAAAAAGGGAAAACATATTCCGAACTACCTAAAAATTCATCAAGCCAAAGCTCAATGAGTAGCAGCGACAGTTGCCCTAGTTTCAGACGATTATCCTTCGACGCACTCGAGTCAACGATTCCTCACTCACCGGAGAATCTCATGTTGAAGCCGCACCGGTCATCGGATTCCTCCTGGCAAGCCATACGCTCCGCTACATTCCGCCGCACCACCGGCGGTGGTCGCCTCGGATTCCGAGACTTCAGCCTCGTCCGCCAGATCGGCAGCGGCGACATCGGAAAAGTGTACCTCTGTCGTCTCCGGAGCGACAAGAGCTGCTATTACGCCATGAAAGTGGTGAACAAGGAAGTTTTAGCTCTGAAAAGGAAGCTCCATAGAGCCGAAACAGAGAGAAAAATATTAAAATTGCTCGATCATCCTTTTTTGCCTACTCTTCATACCGAATTCGAAGCATCGCACTTTTCCTGCGTTGTAATGGAGTTTTGCCCCGGCGGTGATTTGCATTCTCTCCGCCATAAACAGCCGCACAAACGCTTCTCTATCAGCTCCGCAAGGTAAGAAATTCTGGTAAAAAGCTGTTAGTTTTTATTCGACGTCCTAAATTGATAGGAACTGAAAACAGAAAAGTAACAAACATCCTGAAATTTTGTCGTTAGAAAGTAGTTTTCCTTTGGATAGAGTTTCCATTTTCTTTTGTTTGTTTCCCTTTATTAGAGGAGGACCACAGATATATTTCTTTACTGCCAATTTTTGTTTTCTTCAAAAAACGAAAAAGACCATGATTTTTCTGTCAATATAGTTTGTCGACTGTAAAAATTTATCTGAGCTAGCTGCAAATTCATTACTCCTAAGGAAAAGTTTCCGAATTTCCTTGTTTGGGTCACTATTTATTTTATCAGATCGGACTCTTTTTTTCCATTGAAATTGGAAGTGGAAATTTGGGTCTGTTTAACTCCTTGGAAAATAAAACAAAACTGAGTCATTTTATAATTGTTTTTCTACTTTCAAATTTTGTTTGTGCTTCTAAATTTTTGAATTATTATGAAAAAGTGGGAGGAAAAGAAGAAATGAATTCCTTTAATGTGTTTTGTAGAAATCGATTTTAGTAAAGAACAAAATTTAAACTTCACTTTATTACGAAAGTAGATAAAATTTAATGTTTAAACATAGTTATCCAAATGTGTTTATGCGAGTGATATAAATAGTAAAATGTATGAAACAGAAATAGTTATTAAATCTATGAATGTTTTTTCAGGTTTTATGCAGCAGAGGTATTGGTAGCATTGGAGTACCTTCACATGTTAGGAATCATATACAGAGATTTGAAGCCCGAGAACGTTTTAGTCAGATCGGACGGTCACATCATGCTTACTGATTTTGATCTATCACTGTGCTCTGATGCAATCGCAGCCGTTGAATCGCCTGACTTATCTTCAGAATCAACAGACTCACCGCCGGTATCAAGATCTCCTCGTACACCCACTCCGTTCTTCTGCCTTTCTTTCCGGCTTTTCCGGTCAAGGAAAATCCAGACACTGTCTAGTAGCCGTGTGTTCGTCGCAGAGCCGGTAACTGCACGGTCGTGTTCATTTGTTGGGACCCACGAGTACGTGGCACCTGAGGTGGCTTCAGGTCTGGCCCACGGAAATGCAGTGGATTGGTGGGCCTTTGGGATTTTTATTTACGAGATGATTTATGGACGGACGCCATTTGCCGGTGCCACTAACGAATCTACGCTGCGTGGCATCGTAAAGCTACCGCTGACGTTCCCTACAGATTTGCCGATGAGTAGTAGGGAAATGCACGGGCGTGATTTAATATCGGGCCTGTTGGAAAAGGACCCGACTTGTAGACTCGGGTCGAAGCGTGGGGCAGCTGACGTAAAGACCCACCCGTTTTTTAAGGAGCTGAACTTTGCGCTAATACGGACTGCGACGCCGCCGGAAGTTCCGGGAAGCCGGAGAGAAAATACGACTGCGCGTAACGACAGGAATGTAAGACGAACGGCGCCGTTTGATTTCTTTTAAATTCGGCCACGACGTTGCATGGGGGGCGTTTTGCGCCTGATTTTGTCGTACAAAAAAATGGTTTAATTTAGAAGAGATTAACTTAACGAATATTATTATTGTGTATAAAAAAGAAAGTCATAGTTTGACACGTGTTGAAATGGGCTTAAGCTTAATTATAGATTAGTTTACCTTAACTGTTCGGAAATCGTGCTTTTGGTGGAGTGGGTACGCAACTACGCAGTCAAACTTGGTACTATAATTGTAAGTTAAACTAGTATTTTATCTTTAAATAGGCATTCTAGAAGATAAACCAAAGGCTAATAGGTGTATTAATTAATTAAAAGTAATGGTAGATGGATTTATTTAACATCACATCCAAATTTACTAGACGTTGCTATTGTAAATCTTATAAATATATCCCAATTTTTATTTGTTTCTACTTTTTCTAGGGTTCATTAAGTCCATCAGTCATCATTCTATAGTTGCAAGCCATACGTATTTTCTCATAAAAAAAAACACTTCATTACGTACTTAACAGAATCTTATTGTCGATAGAATTATGTTGTTATCACATAAAAATTACATATAATATTCAGCATATATATATATACAAATTATAAGATCCTGTCTGATATGTAGAGTACACAATATATTTATATATATATGTGAATAGTATATATAATTTTTTATATGATAGTCACATTATTTTTGTCAATAATATAAAACTACGATTGTAAAAGTCAAAAGTAGCTTGTTTTTCCACATAAATAAATAGGATATGAGAGGGATCTGATAACACAATAAATTGTTTTTTATTATAGTACTAATTTTACATATATGTACGATAATTCAGCTAAAATTTTTCTTACATGAAAATAAAGTGACCGACTCCTATCTTCATATAAAAGAAAATACATTTAAAAATATCATTTCTCATATTTTATTATGTAACCACACCCCAACAAAATATAATAATAACCGCACCACACTATAACATGCATTTGCGGTGCGACGGTGATGCTGTTGTGATTTCATAACTATTTTTGTATATATTTTTAAAAAATATAAAATATTTATATTATTAATTCACATTATTAAAATTATTTTCACTTGTATGTATTTAAAAATCTTACATATAACACAAATAATAAAAAGTTTAATTTATAAAATTATAACTATACATGAATAATATATAAGAAACTACTGTTATATTTTACATTATTAAACTAAAAATAAATAAACTTCTAACGCGTCAATTATGTTTCTTGTAATAATAGTGATTATTATAGATTATCGTGTCTTTGATATTGATTTCCATAAAACTGAAGGGAACTAATAAATTTTTAGAAAGATATACATTACATATAATATTACACGTATAAATTACTAAAACTCATTAGAAACAAATTAAATTACATTATTTACTTATAACTTTATTATATACACTGTAACTTAATATTTAGTATATATATAAACATATATAGTTTATTATAAAGTGCAGTTTGTGGTACAGTTTTAAAGGTATATTCGCAATTGCAATCACAATTATATACAATTAGTAACAAATAAAAATTGTACCGCATCCATAAATTATACAATATTATTATGTAATTGCGGTGGGATTGTAAATTACAAATGCGATTGAAGTTTATGAATCAACTAAAATACTCTCAACTTCTTCAAATTGTGAATTTTATGATTAGAATTAGAAAATTGATATTTTTACAAGTAAAATTTGATATTTCCACAAGTTCTCATTCACATGAAGATGGGATCCATTTATTATTCATGTGAGATAGACATTATAAAACTATGATTTTTATTTGTGAAAATATAATTTCTCTTAGACCTACTACGTCGTACTGAAATTGAATCCGGTTAATATAAAGTTTAAAAATTGACCAATAGAGTGCTGGCACGCCGAGAAAAAGAACATCTCTCCGTCTTCATGTTAGCACTCTATTGACCAATCAATCAACTAACCAACTTATCAATTTCTGAACTTCAAACTAATCATTTCCACATAAATCTGATATAAGCTAAAACAAAGTGATGGTATATTCATCTAGTAGTTTTCATAACTTGGTAGGGACACGGCAGAGTAGAGACAGCGGGCATAGGCATCATTTGAGAATTTGGTTCCTTGTTCAGCCACCAAGATATCTCAAAAAAATTTTTTTTTTTAATCAATCGTGGACTAAAATATATTAAAATTATAATACGTTATAAATGATAAAAAAAGATTAAAATAATATTTTTTTAAACATAATAACACGTAATCACAAAAAATAATTAATCGTAACAACAACAAATAAACATTAGATTTAACAGACGAACCCTATCCAACAGTCTCAAATTTGTTTTCCTTTTTCTAATTTTTAGTAGCCACTAAACTTATACACCATTTGCATAATAATTAAATTTTCTGATTAAAAAACAGGAAAAGAAGGAACAATTTTGAGCAAGTGGAGAATTTTTTTGTATTTGAATTTTTGTTTTTACATTTAAAAAGTAAAAGTTGAAAATATATGCAAGTGTTGAATTTAGTAAGAGATAAACTCGAACTTGTGTACTACTAAACTATTTAATAATAATATTATAAATAGAATAAACGGTGATAAAAAAAAAAGTAATTAATTAATTGTGGGGATTTTTTAAGTATTTGGCGATGGAAAATAATAAAAAAGTTAATAGGGAGGTTTTTAAAGCTCATTTGACAACACATGGGCGGTCCATGTGAACACCTGCTAACCAGAGACAGCCCTACCGAGCTCGCTTTAAAGAACTGTCCCCTCTCCGGTCTCTCGACTCTACCCCACAAAAAGCTGCTCCATAGCTGGGCCAAACTACCCAATCATACTCTCAAACGTGGCATGTTTCTTTGCCTGCCATGTATCACTCTCTCCCCAAAATTTCAACTACTCAAATAAGTGTACTAAAATTTAAAGAAAATTAATGTTTTTATATGTTAAAAATGATATTTTTCACATGAGTTCGTATCGCACTATTCATATGAAAAAAAATATTTTTTATATGAAAATATCAGTTCTCAAATTTTATTTTCATAATTTGTAGACTCGAAAAAAAGTATGTAATCACAACAAAACACTTTTCTCTTTATTATTAATCTTTGAATAAAAATTATCTGAAAATACTAAATTTGGTAACTTATTTATATTTTTATCCGGTTATCAATATTTATAGCGTTTACGATAGTATCGTTTGCAGCGTTTCGACCTCCAAACTCACAACGTTAGAGGTCCAAACGTTACGTTTATGAGTTAAATAAATAATATTTAAAATAAATTTCTACTAAACAAATAAGATTTTTAAGTGTTTAAATTTTCACCTGCTTTAAAACGGAAATAGTTATCATCAAGTTTATTTTTAGGTAATGTGTCAATTGTTCAATAGAGTGCTGACACACAGATGAAATTTTATGTGTGTCAATATTTTATTAGTCAATTGATCAATTTATCAAAAAATAAATTTCATGCTAACCGGATCCCTCTAAAACACTATAAATAAAATATACTCTCAATTGGGTGTGAGTTATCTTTTTTTTTTAAGGAAGTGGTTAGTATAAAGTGGTTAGTATAAAGTAAATATCATGATAAATTTATTTCATACTTACTATAATACTGACATAAAAGCAAAAAGATCAATCTTCCATTTATATATTAATATTATATTAGACATTAAATAAACTTATTATGAAATTCACTTATCATAAATTTCGGTCCACGCTAATCGGATACAAAAATTAATCATGGGAGAGATAGATTCGGAGATGATTTTCAATGGGGCCAACTAAGATATTCGTTCCTAGCTTTGACTTTGCTTCTTTGACAGCACAAAATCACACCGCTAAAAATCTAAAATTTGTTGGGCAGAGAGCTGAAGAATATATTACAAAAAAAAAAAAAAATACATAAAATTCATATACACAAATATATATATATTTTTGAAGCTCGCGTAACACGGGGAGTTTATAATATATATGTATATATATATAAATTTTATGTAATTATTTTTTATGTGATAGTAGCATTATTTTTTCTTGTTTGCACTTGCTATTTTATTGTTCTTTTCTAAAACACATTCAATTATTATTTTTTAAGTATGCACCAAGTAACTCTAGAGAGTAAATTTTAATTTATTTTCTCTCTCCTTTATAAATTTACAGAAAATATTACTTTGTTTTATATAGGAAACTGAGATGAAATACTAATTCATATCTCCTATATTTGTGTCATGAAATCTTTTATACATTCACAAAGGCTAATTATAAATAAAATAAATCTGACAACAATACATATTTTATGAAATCCAGGATGAAATTGAAAAGTGAATTCATATTTTCACAACTAAAATTAATATTTTTATAAGACCTCACTCACATGAATGTGAGTCCTGTTTACTATTCATCTGAATAGAATCTTGTGAAAATATCAATTTTGAATTGAAAATAAGACACGAGATTCACAACTCTTTATTATACATAAATAAGTTCAAAAATAACACCTTAATGAACAATTTATTTTGGGAATTGATATTTTCACAAGTGGTCCTTACTTCTTAAATAAGTTTATTTTTTATGTCAAATTTACCCACACTTAATATATCCACATTACCCAATTGTCCTCCCCTTCTATAACTCATTTTCTCTCTTCACTCTCCAACATCATTCAAATATGCACTCCAAAAATAAAAATTACCCAAATTAATCACTAAATATGTTATTTTCTTTTCCTTTTTATCACTTTTTTGTGAGAATTCATTGAGTTACTTTTAATTTCAAGGCCTTCCTGATGCATCTGATCACAAAGAGATTCTCAGCGGCATAGATCTTGAAAGTTAGATTGCAGTTTCTGTAGATTCATACTTAATTAGCTTAAAATTTTCTAAATAGATATTTCATAGATTCATAAACAGCTTGCATTTAGCCTTTTAATTGCTGGTGTTTTCATGTTAAATGATCTCAGTTGCAACATTGAGTTCCTTGTATATACATCAAAGTTAATAACAAATTAATTCAATCCTTCTCATGCAAGTCTTTCTTCAAATATTACATTGTCATCTTAAAATTTCAGTCAACAAGTGCAATCCGCATTCTCTTTCTTAAATTGCTCTTATTCCTTATAGATAAAAATGAACCACATTGATTAGTTAGGTGTAATATCTAGCTTGGTGTTTGGGATTTCAGATGCACAAATTTTCGAAGTGATCAACGACACTCTGAGTATATGGACTTGATGATTTGGAAGAACCGAGGAGGTTGGCGACATCAGTGGCCTTCGATTGCTGAAGTTTGATTGTTGGGATAAAGTTTTGCTATTGATGTTTATTTAGTGAGTAAGGACTTTCAATCTATTATTATATATGGAGGAATTTTTACAACAAGACAAGATTTAGATCGATCGAGATGGACAATGTCAATGATCTGCAGGGGAAAGAGAGGAGGGATAAGTGTGTAATTGGGTATTGCTACAAAGTAAGGGATAAATTGAACATAAAAAGACTATATAACTTTAAAAGTGGGAATCACTTGTGAAAATATCAAATAATCCTGTGTAAATATCAATTCTCTTTATTTTAATTTTAAAATTATTTATGTAAAATTATATAATCACGGAGGAGTAATGTGGTATTACACTTTCTTTTCTTTTGAAGCAAATTGACGCATTCTCTAACTTTTGTAATTAAAATAAAACCTAGACTAAAATACACTTTGACCCCAAATTTATAGGATTATTGAGATTTGCATTCCAATATTTAAAATGTATCTAAAGGCATTCTAAAGTTTTTTTTATCTTTAAACAAAATGTACCCTCTATGACTTTAAACGGTTCAAAATACGCCTATAAAATTCTATTCACAACAAACGAAATGCACCCTCACTTTTGGGTGCAAGCGGTATATTTTTAAGAGAAAAAATTTAGAATGCCCTCATATGCGTTTTAAATGGTAAATTGATATTTTTTACAAATAAAAGTGATAATTTTACAAGTTCTCTCAACACATGAATATTAAATAGGACTTGTACTCATGTGAGAGAAATTTTATAAAAATATTAAAATTTATTTGTGAAAATATTTATTCTCTTTGAATATTATAATGCAACCCTTAACATCCCTATAAATTTTAGAGTGTAAATTAAATTTTTATTTAAAACATATATATTTATTTTAGGCGGGTGAGGTTGATCAGGAGAGTTGTCAGAATTCAGAGAAGGTACAAAAGGTATTATTGATCAAACCAGATGGATTTGATGGTGTATGTATATGTCAAACTTCCAAAGAATATATGGGTAGTAGCCAACAGGCTGCTGTTGACTACATACATATATATATACATATATATATATATTAATTTTATCAAACTTCCAAAATATCGAAAAGTATTAAAACTGTAATATGTTATAAAAAAAAATTATTTTAAATTAAAAACATATAATCAAGAAAAATGACGAATTGTAATAACAACGTTAGTGAATATCAAATAAACTCATGAAATACAGTTATATCACTAAAATAATAGAATACTCAAATTTGAATAGTTCTTCAGTGTGACAACGAATGAATAAGCAGTAATGAAGTGTCACATTCAAATTTGAATAATCTATCTTCAATAATTTATGCTCAGAAAAAATTCTCACAAACAAAAAAAATTCTCTGAAATGTAGAAAACATAATCTCCTAAATTGAAAAAACAAAATCTCTCGAGAGAATAATAAAATTTCTTCACAAAAAAAAAATAGTCATTTCATGAGGACAAACAAGTCAACAAAAAGGGTAATACAAAATAAAAAAAATTAAAATTATTAGAACAAAGAGAGATTAAGGGAGGTTATCTTCAAAAGAATGCTCTTCCTCATATCTAAGATGCCTATATACTGAGACGGTGTCGTACTGTGCTTTGCAGAGATCATTTACTTGCTACATTTCGCTTTCACATTTATAGTAATAAATAGCCTTTGTACGACTCCTCTTTTATAGCATCAACTGAATAATGTGAAGTGCTAGCGGATTAGTACTATTAGACATAATAAAGAAATCAAAAACTTCTAATCTCGAAGATGAAAATTAGATCCGAATATATTTAAATTTTAATTATTTATATTTTAACTCTCAATACGGATAAAAATATAAATAAATAAAATTTAAATACATTTGTATCTAATTTTTTTGTTTGCATAAAAGAACTCTAAAGAAATTAATATATATTTGATATTTTTATATCTAATTTTTTTAATCCCAGAGTAAGATTATATGTTCGTACGAAAGAAATTATGTTAAAATAATAAATTATAATCATTTCTATTACACTAATTTTTAATTTTTTTAGTACACAATTAATGGCACACATATTCTTTAATGGAATCAGTGATATATTTCGTCTGTTCCTAGATAAAAGTCTTTTATTAATTTTTAAATTAAATTTATCATTTTTAATATTAATTCTTAAACATATATATTTATATTTTTTAATAAATAAATAATGAGATTAATACTAAGTTGTATATAATTTATAATTTTATAAATTTTTTGTATATATATTAAAGGATAATAAAATTTATTGATTTAAAAAATAAGTCAACTTGATCATAATAAAATTTTTAAAGACATTTATCTTGGGATAGAGATAATAATTTGCAATAAATTTATTAAATCCCAAATAATTTGCACTTTTTTGAAGTATATATTATTAAATACAGTATTTATGTTGTATTAGGCTTAATCGGAAAATAATACTTCCCATATTATAATAATAATAACTAAAATATAAAAAAGTAGGGAGAGCAGAGGAGAGGGGTTGTGTCACGTGAGCTGTGCATGCACCGTAACTTGTGCCTACTACTAGAATAGTACTACTCTCTTTTCCTGTACTTGACTAGTATTCCAGTCTTACGTAGCCTATATCTGCTGCTAAGCTAATCTAGTGCTGCTGCATCCATTGGTGTACTTATTTATGATGTAGATTATAGTCTGTTGACTAGACCTCCTGCTCCTGCTCCTGCTCCTGCGGTCTTCTCTATTATGAGAGTGGTAAGTTAAGTACTACTAATTATCCTGTTACTGTTAGCATGAAATTCATTTTTAGCTAAGTTAGATCGATTAATCAATAGATTGGGGATATACATATAATCTCATCTGTTTATCAGTATTTTATTGTTTAATTGACTAATTTATTTAAAAATGATCTTCATGCTAATTCACTTCCGTTAATTTTGTATAATTGATCAGTACAGTATCGACGACACGCAGATAAAAAAAGGTAATTTTTTTTATGTGTCATCACTGTATTAATCAATTGACCAACTTATCAATCCACCAATTAATCGGATCCCTCTATTATTAAAATCAAGTACTGGAGCTTTAAAATATAAACTTGATCTAAATTTTTTAAAGTTAATTTAAGATATAGTTATATTTAAAATTTATTTATTTTATTTTAACTATTGATAATATTAAATTCGGTAATTAGTATTATTTTATAATTATAGTATTATTTAAAATTAAATAAATATTTTTTCGGCAATATAAATTTATGATTTTTTATTATACAAAGTTGTCGACGCATAACGCATATCAATAAGCTATTTAAATATATATACATGAAAAATAATATATATTGCAAATTTTTATCTCAAGCTTTTTAACGGTCAGTTATGTAAATAAATATTAGTAGTAACTTTTTTATAGGTATCTGTAATAAGTGGGACTTCTTATAGTTTCATGTATTGATAAGTTTCATAATTATAATTTAAAATAAATTTATCACAATATATCGTAAAACTTTACTATATTCATTATAAATTCGCATGCTCTTTAAAACAATATGGTTTGATTTTTAAGTAAAGACTCACAAGTCACAACATGATGTCTCACTCAGTTTGCACGAAAAAATTGATAGCACAAAATTTCCAAGGGTGTGGACGGAGGTGGATTTTTCTTGCAGGCTTCTAGTTTTGTATATTGGGATTGATATTTGGGTTGGCAAGTGTGGGGGAGTGGGCCTGCAACTAAGCTATCAGCTTACTAGAAATTGAGCCAGCCCAGTGAAGTTGTTTACTAGGCAAAAAAAAGTGTAATCTTGAAGCTTGTTCCCTACTATCAAGCATTTAAACATGACCGCGAGTTTAGGAAAATCGAATGCACTGAAGCAAAACAAGACTAAAACAGGGATACTTTATACTATAAAAACAGTCGCACAGAAGTCAAAAAAAAGTAATCTTGAAGCTTTTTCCCTACTATCAAGCACCAACAAACACAAACAAATGAACTTCATAAAAATCACTTTGGGTCTAAAAACACCATTAATCAGAATCAGACAAGTCTTCAAGATTTATCCCTCCAAACAGATTCATCTCTCCAAGCACCTTAAGGAAGGCTTTGTGAGGATTATAATACGGACGACAATAGATATCGTAATCAGACAGCCCTTCATAGTCAGAATCGTCATAATCAGACGACATTATATGATACTCAGAGTCATCAGTGGAGTCTTCAGGGAGCTTCAGATCTTTAATTTGTTCAGAACATCTTTTCCCTATACTCGCATCGAGATTAATGTTGAAACACCGCCGCAGATCAAGTGACACAAGGTGTGTACAACCATCTAGAATGGCCTGCAAACCGTTATTAGTCATATTATTCCCAAGGAGTTGAAGGTGGCATAACAGAGTCATGTTTTTTGCAATAGCTATTGCTTCCTCATCAAAAGACATGATCTCTGCGGTATAGCCTATGTTGTTGCGTCTCCACCCTCTATTGTCAAGTTTGTATGTCCTCAGCATAGGACAATATTGTCCAGCATATGCAATAGCCTCTTTTGAGATATCAGTTGAGACAAGGCTAAGTTCCACCAATAATGGTAGCTTTTTAAATAGTTCACACCATGATTCAGATATTGAATCATACAAGAATGCAACATGAAGACGCCTGAGCTGACTCGATCTGTACCAACACGGTGTAAAACATGGCAACACCAATTAAGAGTAATTATATAGAAACACAGACGTCGAGATACATGTGAACAAAAGGCAAAATATATGGAATATCAAGGCAAATTGCTTGTAGTGGCAGTACCGATTCATAGTCAAGTGTGCAAGATCAGGTATGTCTATCAAGCACATAAACAATGTCAACCTATCAAGAGAAAAAAGATGAACGAGGAAATGCTAACTTGAGCTAGACTTGTTTCCACTTCAAATATTCCAAGATCAATTGAGCCAAAGATGATCAACTATAATTTGATATCAAATTCAAGCGTAAATTCTCACAGCAACCCCTCAATATTTTTATTTTTAATATGTATTCATTTTCAAATTGTTAAACCTAAACCAAAACTTTATAATAAATAAAAATATATTTTATTGATCACAACACAAAACCAAACTACCATCTTCTCCCCAATATAAAATTCTACTTTCCTAAGTCCAAAGATGATCGACTATTGTTTGATCTCAAATTCAAGCTTAAATTCTCACAGCAACCCCTCTATATTTAGTTTCTGTATATATTCATTTTTAAAATTGTTGGACCAATACCAAAACTTTATACGTAATAAAGAAAAAAGAATTTTTGTTGAGCACAACACAAAACCAAACTTTTATCTTCTCCCCAATATAAAATCTTACTTTCCCTAGTCAAAACTTGGGAAAATTTTGACAGTATAATCAAGGGGGGGAAATCATGACTTAACTATAACGAAGTTAGGTGCATTAGAAGTTGAAAATATCATATTTTGGGAAATAGCCTTGTAAAATATCAATTTTAATTGTTGAAATATGGCTTCATCATATAAAAGGTATTTATATACATATATACAATATTCTTTTGCTCTTTCTCTCTCTCTCTCTCACACACACACAAAACAGACACACAAGCATAAAGTCTAACAGGAAATGTTAATTCCACAAGTAAAATCGATATTGTTAACAGGAAAAAATTGATATTCTAAACAAGTCTCTCAAATAAATCTACACCCACTGACTATATTCTACTATTCATGTGAGTATGATCATGTAATAATACGACTTTTACTTGTGAAAATATTAACCCTATTTAATTCAAGGAAGCAAAAAGGCCAAAATGCTGAACAAAAAAAACAATTCAATAAAACCCAGTAAAACAAAGCCTCAATTAGCAAATCTGGCAGCACTATATATATAACAATACACACAAAATATATACTAATAAAATCGAAATAAAGGAGATGTAATACCGAACAGCCATGTACTCTATCAACTCATTCGTGCAAAAATACTCAATATTGATATCAATCAGCTGGCCTTGGCTCCGATCAATAGCATTCATGAAAATTTTGTCAAAATAATAATCAGCATTTCGCAAGTCAATCACTCTCCACATGGCGGGGTCTTTGCAGATATTACGCCAGGCCGTACACACCTTCTGTGCGTTCTCCAGTATCTCTATCGCCCCTAATCTGTGGAGTATGTTGGCAGTTAAATCAGGAGGAAGATCCAGCCAATTTGGTTTTTTCTCCTTTTTTCTACATATTTTGGGTTTCGAGGGGGTTTTCCTTCGGCGAGGCATTTTCACAAACAGTTGGCGCTTGTTCTTCTGCTATCAGTGATTTGGAGGTATGAGAGGTGTAGAATGATCAATGGCTTCTGAGTATAAAAAGGGGGTGTGATTTTAGGGTTTAGAAAACAAACTCGTGCATCATTAATTGATGGTGTGACCTTTCATTTCAAAATTTGAAATTTTGGAACAGAAAATAAGAAAAGAAAGATGTTTTTTCACCGGGAAAGTGCATCATCTCCTATAGCAAATGAGTCGATTTAGTGAATACTAGTACTCCCTATATCCAAAATGATTGTATGATATCACCAATAATATCAATGGTATATATTGTAGTAATTATATTGAATTCATCGTATAACATTAAAATTATATTTAATATTTGAGATAATAATTTATATTAAGGACGGAGGTAAAAGTGTTCATCGATAAAAAACCGAACCGGTATCAAAGAATTTCGAACCGGTACCGATCCGAAAATACCGGAAAAGCAAGAATCGGTACCAGTACCGAATCACCGGTTTCGGTACCGGTTTGATACAAAATTGGTACCAGTTTTTTTTGTTTGGTTTTCGGTTATACCACATGGTAATATATATAATTATTAATAATAATTAAATAATTTTTTTTATATATTAACAATTTTTTTTAAAACTAAAAAATCATCAATATAGTTGATTAATTGTAGCTGGGCTGCCTGGGCATCATAATTGTCAATATACTCAAAAGCCAAGTCTGTTAATAGGCCTGATACAGAAAGTCTTTGGAGATTAGTGGAAGTCTTTACCACTGCACCAAATGCCTCATCCATTGGCTCATCTGTTAGGTAATCTGGATTAGTGCAAGTTGGATTCATTATGCATAAGCGGAAGTAGGTAAAACCAGGACAGTTTTGCACAATAATGGTAATGGCAGCATTGGTCATCTGACTGCAGAAAGAACATAACGAAGTCTGGGGCATCATAATTGTATTTTCGGTATTTCGGTTTTTACCGAATTCAGAAAATTCATTATCGTTGCCGATACCGAAAAGTGTTAAAATAACGAAAAATCGACATCAACCGGTTCAGTAAAAAACCAAAAAAAATAAATAAATTTGAACACCCCTAAATAGAGGGAGTAATATATAGTAATAAAATTTAAGGGGTTGTGAAGTAGGTTGAATTAAACATAAATAATTTTGAAGGAGTTCAATATGAATAATTTTAAATAAATATAAGAACCCAGACAAAAAAAAAATTTGGAAAAAAGAATTGGTCAATTTTATCAACCCATATATATATAGCTAATAGCTTACACTTAATTTTTTTTCAGACGAGTCTATTAAAAAAGAAGTAAGTACAATGTTTTTAATGAAGTATTAGGTTTAATATTAAGATTATGTAATTTTTAGGTCTCAAGTTTGATTATTGATACTTTAATTATGATCATTTAATTATCTATATTATAAAAGGAATTTCTTAACATGTGCCCTAAGGGCACATGTTAAGCACACAGTTCAAGGAAATATTCTCTTGAATTGTGTGCATATTTCTTTGAATTTGGTGCAAGTGTAGAAATCAAGAAAATATGCACACAGTTCAAGAGAATTTTGGTGCAAGTGTAGAAATCAAGAAAATATGCACACAGTTCAAGAGAATATTCTCTTAAACTGTGTGCTTAGCATGTGACCTAAGGGCACATGTTAAGAGGACACATTATAAAAAGGAGAGCAAGTAGTTGAACCGTTGATATCCTCAATCTCACTTTAATATATAATTTGAAATTAGTAATTTTAGTTTCTTAATTTTTCATTCCCACTCCAATCCATTGTGTCTAATTTCTCTCTCCCACTTATTATTATTACTCTCTATGTCTTTTAATATAAGTTGTTTTAAAAAAATATTTTTGTCCTTTAATATAAGTTTTTTGAGAATTTCAAATAAGCATTAATTGTTTAGTTTTCAATATTACCCCAAGTATTAAATATAAACTTTAGTTCTCTTACTATTTTTTGCCCAATAGATGACACTCTCTTTTTTTAATACAAAGACAATATAGAGAATTGATTTTATATTTAATGGTATATATTTATTTCTTTAATACTTGTGTACAACTCTAAAACGACTTATATTAAGTGACGGAGGGAGTATTAATATTATTAATATTTTTTACGATTTTTTGGATTGCACACAGTGATGTGCGCTATTGAATTAGAGGAGAGCAGATGAACAGTTTATTTTGGACTCTTTGGTTTCTAATATTCTTTTTTGACTTTTTTTTTATCCTTTTTTTTTTATTTCTCCACTTCTATCCATTGTCTATCACCTTATAATTTCTCACCCACTACCCATTTAAATTTTATTTTTTTAAAAAAATTTGCACACACAATTGTATACGAGTTAGATTGTATTGTACTTCTCAAAATAAAATTTAAATTAAATAATAATAATAAGTGCAATAAAGACAAGTCCGTTTGGGTTAGGAGAATTGGTTGTTTCTCCCTTTTAATATAACCCCTCCGCCAGCCCAAACACTAAGATATGAGATGCAAAAATACATAACACTATGCGGCGCGTGTGAGTGAGAGAGAGGAGATTGAAAATGACAATGAAAGAAATTCAATTATATGTTAGAGCATCTCTAGCAGATCGGAGATACTTAATTTCTAGACTAAATTTAGTTTAAAATTCAGAATTTGTCCCAGCAGACAGACTAAATATAGTCCAGGGTATTTTTCGGCAAAATAAAGAGATTATATCTAGGAACTTGGTTTGATGGACTATAAATTTTTAATATATTTAAATGGGTGAAGAAGAAGAAGAGGGTGAAGAAGAAGCTTGAAGAAAGAGATGAAGGGGGATTGTCTGAGAAGAGAAGAAGATGATACCGTAGAAGAAGATGAAGGGCGGAGAGGCGGTGAGTATTTTTGCAAGTATTTTGTTAATAATAGTTTGTATTTTTATTATATTTGAAATTTATTTTTTTATTGATAATCTCTCTTTAATTTATTTTTTAGATGGAAAATCATGGTCCTCCGATATATTATTCTTCATTATTATATGAAGATGTCTCACTTCATTTTTTAATTCATTGATTATTTTAATCTTTTTATATTATAGTTCATGAGATAGTCCATCTGCTGAAAGAATTGAAGACTAAAGGACATCTGCTGATGTCTTATGGACTAAATATAGTCTAGCAGATAGTCCATCTGTTGGATATGCTCTTAGGAAAGAACTAGAGAGTCTGCACGCGCCTATAAAATACACTACTCCCTCCGTCCCTAATTATTTGACGTTTTAGAGTTTTTATTTGTCCTTAATTATTTGACGTTTGTTTAAATTTAGGAGAATTAATGACAATTTTTTCAATATTACCCCTCATTACTCTGCCTATTTTTTTTTGATATTTTAAACTCTTTTTCTTTTTCTCTCCTTATCCCAACAAAACTCTTCTTATCTCAACAAAAGATTTAAGGGTACTATAAACAATTGAGTACTATATTTAATATTTTTCAATTATTATCTTAATTTTTGTGTCTATCTCTAAAACGTCAAATAATTAGAGACGAATAAAGTAATAAATACTCTATTAATGTTAGGGAAGAACTAGAGAGTCCGCACGTTCCTGAGACATTGTGTTGTACCTTGTTATATTATAATTTGATTAATTTGATTCAAAATCGAGATTTAACCGGATCACGGTATACCGTAGATATAATAGAATTCACAGGAGGTATGCTACATGCAAATTCCTTGAAACATATGAGACTTAAAGAAGTAACCTACACATGAGTTGAGTATTTTAATCACTAAAACAGTCGTTCTGTCAAATGACATTTTTGAAGTATAGACCCATAGTTTGTCTGGGTGCCAATTTTTTTTTTTTTTTTTTTTTTTTTACAAACGCATTAATATACTCATAAAAGATTATAAAATGGTCATTACTTAACATTCCGTCCAAAAAAATGAATACAAGTGTTGACTAGACTAATAACAAGTGTTAATTATGTGGCAGGTGACGTGGATCAGATTAATTGATATTTACCGTCATTGTAATAAGAGTCGATTTTTATTTTTGTTACTGAAATTTTTTTTTGTTATATTCTCGTTATCGAAGTACCAAAAATATTACAGATTAGTGATTTTATTACAAAATATTACATGTATGAAATGAAAGTACATCATAGCTAATTTAAATCCATAATTTTTTCAAAATCATATTTAATTTGGAACATTCTAAACACCAAATCAAACTGCAAAATAAAAGAGAAAATTGACCCAATAAACCCCCTCAGATCTGCCAACTATTGCAAAAATAGGTTTAATAAAACTATTTCACTTTCATTTCAAAGTGAAACAAGTAGCTTTGGGCGTCGCCATCGTCAATTTGTCGCTCTTCTTTTCTCCATTTTTTTTCTTATCCGGCAAGTATATAGAGGTATAAGGACTTATTTTCTAAATCAGATTTTCGACGAGAGGCTGTAGTTCCGACTTGGTCTACAGTGAGAGAAAATTTTCTATGTACATAAGGTGTAGAACAATATTTTTCCTATAAGTTTGTTGTTTGTTGTTAGAAGAGGAAGATGAATTTTGATTTTTAATTTCTTTTGTTTTTTTAATTTATGTTCATTTTTTCTTAAAATTTTAATTATCTTTTTATAATATTATGGAGTATTAAAATAATTAGTCTGACTGTATCTCATTTTTTTTGCCTTTTAGGTGAGCATTTTATTTTATTTCTACAAATTGACCCACACATGCTACCTCATTAGAATGTTCCACATCTATATGTCAAATGTTTGCCAAGTAATTTTTTTCGTTAATATTTTGGACGAAAAATTATAAATCGCTAATTTGTAATATTTTTGATACTTCGATAATGAGAATATAACAAAAAAAATTCAGTAATCAAAATAAAAATCGACCCTAATACAATGACCAAAATATCAATTAATCTTATCCACGTTACATATCACATAATTAACACTTATTAACCATTAGTCTAGCCAACATTTTCGTTCACTTTTTTAGATGAAATATTAAGCAATAACTATTTTGTAATCTTTTTTGAGTGTATTAATATGTTTGTAACAAAAAACATTAGATAACTATAATAAAAATTGACTCTAGTACAATGATCAAAATATCAATTAACCGGTTTGTTCGATAGCTGATGCCATTGAATTTTGAATATTTTTCCTCAGTATAGGAAAAGTCTTATCATTTTTAAAAGATTAGTGTATTTATTTTTCACTTTTTTTTTTGGTAAGGTGCACATCAGCACATGCATAGGGGATGCAAGATGGAATAAAATCTCTACATATAATTGGTCAGACAAGGGAATATAATTCATACTATAATGTACAAGGCACATGAAGCCACCACACCTGGCAATGCTACTATCACATAACTCTCGCATACATATATATATACTGCAAATTTCTGCTTGATATGCGAGACTCGCAGTATATTTGTGTGTATGTAATAGAATTTATGTGATAATAACATAATTTCACCTCTATTGTCATTACAAAGTCCTAAGAAAGCAACAGCCAATGAAAAAGTCAAACCAATCAACCAATAATTGCGCTAAATTAACTCCCATGAACCAACCATTCCTAATCAGCTAACTACAACAAATTAATATATACAAAATGTATTGCACAGAAGAAGAAAAGGTTGAGGGAGAAAGACAAAAGGGGGTTAGGAAAAACAGAGAGACAAAGGGAGGGAATGCATATGCAGCCTCTCTTCTTTGGATCTCTAAACCGTAAAATTGTATATGTTTGATCCAAAAAAGAACCCTTTTCTTCTGAATTTACCATTTATTTTTCCTTGCCTCTTCTTCAATCACTATTGTCCCTCCATTACTTGAAGAAAAAAAGGCTTGAAAACTATGAACTCGATTCGAACAAAGTCATCTTCTGACTTGAATCCTTCTTCACAATCCACAGATCCGTACGACGATTCGGCTTTAGAAGGTGAGTTATCCCTCTTGCATATTCACTTTTGGTAGTTTCCTCTTTCTTTTTCTTCTCAATCCCTTGAATTAATTGTAAGCACGTCCAATTAATTTAACAGAATGGTGCAATTTCAAAATTTTAATTAGTTCTAACCAACAATTAATTTTTTTAAAAGTTAAATGGGTTAATCCTATGTTTAGCCAGTTTATAATTCTCATCGGTTTCATTTGAATTTTGATGCTTTAGCTTAGAGAAAATGACTTTCTTGGAGAAACTTGTATTCACTAGTCCATTTAAAACACATTATTTGATTTATATCATTTAGTTGGCATAAATCTTTTGATTGACTTTCAGTTTGAATTTGAAATAAATTTGGTTATATTCTTGTTTGTGTTCATCAGGGGTTGCAGCAAACGTGAAGTTATTGTTAAAACTGATCCAAGATCACAAAAATGCCTGCCACAAGGAGCAAAAGGATAGCCGTAGGATGCTAAGGGTGGCCGGAATGATGACCATTCTTGACACGGTTAGAACCCGAATTCAAAAATGTCAATCATTTGGGAACAAAAGATCAGAGTCTGAGTCGTCAAGGCAATGCAGCACTGATGTTAAGCCTAGCCATGCCCCAAGAGACGATAAAAAGTCTAGCGAACCGATAGCCGATGAGAAAGAATGGCTGGGAAAACAACTTAACGCAAGCTTGGCAGCACGAAAAAGCCTAGAAATAATGTGTTCGAGCTTGGGAAAGGAAAAGGAGATAATGGCTGCAGAATTAGCGCGAAAGAATTATGAATTGAGTGGATTGGAGGAACATATTAATGACCTCAGAGCGCAGAACGAGTCTTTGTTGGAGAAAGTGAAAGAATTTGCAGCTGATCACGACGATAAAAGGGGGGGTAGCGGAGGGGAATATTCAAGAGCAGCACATGAGAATGCTGCGCTCCAAGAGCGCAACAAGGTACTTTCTGAGCAACTATTAAGGTCACTCGATGGTTATCGATACATGAAGAGGAAATTAAGAGATACGCAAGAGGCGAATCTTGAATTGCGCGAGACAATGGAGGAAATTTCGGAGAAGATTGGAGAGGGCCTTCAATGTATTCGAGGATCAGAAAGAGATTTTGAAGAGGAGGGGGCTTCAGAAGTGGAGAATGTGTTCGAGTATTTGGAAATGATGGTGTCTAAATATTGTCAGAGGAAAGAGTTAGCTTAGGATCTGACACTTTAGTGCCTAGATATATATATTGTTACTGATATATGGAGTATTTTTTAGACCAAAAAGAATACAACTTGTGGGATTATAAATAAGAGTGAATCAGTTGTAAGGTCAGTATTGTAGCAGTTAGATGTTGCACATTTTTGTTGCTGTGCAATTGACTGGTGCAGTTTTGTAGACTATGTACTGTCCCTAAACAATTGTGGTAATTGCAGTTTTCTTTCTGGCTAATTCCCTTTGTCCTGGAAG
The DNA here is from genome assembly GCA_020205555.1 of Panax stipuleanatus. Lineage (NCBI taxonomy): Eukaryota > Viridiplantae > Streptophyta > Magnoliopsida > Apiales > Araliaceae > Panax > Panax stipuleanatus. The sequence continues at coordinate 10,048,044 of CM035125.1, read as the reverse complement.
CTTGGCAGAGTAAAAGCTAATTCATAATTGCAGAAATTACGAGCAATGCGCACAAATTAAGAATGAATATTTAGAAAGCACGGATCCGAAAGAGAAACTTCTCCTTACCAACTTTTTTTTGAAAAAGGGAGTGTTTGATAAAACTGAATGAATAGTTCTGAATGTTTAACTAATCTGAATGAAGCAGAATTTTAAATAATAAATGAAAAAAGTTGTTTGATAACTGAATAACATATATATTTTTTTATTTTACCCTTTTGAAAAAATTTAAAATTGTTGTAAACTTATTTAATATTACTTAATATAATATTTAATATTGTAAAAAAAAAAATATAAAATACTTCATTCAACAGTCATTCAACCCATTCAGCCAAAAAAATTATATTTGGCCATTCACCCCAAAAATATGACCTATTCAACAATTCAGACGATTTTTATTCAAAACAAACGCCTGACCGATTCAGGTCATTCAATCATTCAGTTCTAAATAAGCACTCTCTAATATTTCCGTTCTCTTCTCTTCCTACCAAAATAAAACTCCAGGTTAGGATCTTCTCCCTAACATTTCCCTAACAGTTTTGATTTTGAAGGAGAAACTGTAAGTGTTTGCTCGGACGTGTGAAGAAAATGGAAATTTTAACTTGGGGGAAAGGATTGGAGTGCTCGTTCACTTTTGGGAGAGGCTTTGGATGTTCGTTTGTGTAGGAGAGGATTATGATACTTGTCCGTTGTGGAAGTCTGAAGTGCATGTTGATTGTTTTGATGAGCTCTACGGTTGGAAATTAGCAGCTTTAGAGGTCATCGGAGGAAGATTAGTCTTCAACCCATTGATGTCGACCTTAGATTGTCGGAGTTTGTTAGGAATAAATTACTGGGGGTACCTTGCTGTCTGACGAGCACATTTATAATTGCTAGAATTGCATATTCGTAATTGAGTAGTGCTAACACAAAACTTATTCTACAACTATTTTATAATTTGTTAATATGACATACTTCATCTCAGCATATTAATGAACAAATTATTTTAATATAGTCTTCGACCTCACGTAAAAGCTGAGGTGGAGTATGCCATATCAGCAAATTGTAAAATAGTTGTAGAATAAGTTGTATTTCTAACATTATTCTTTGTAATTTATGTACTAGTGCCGATAAAGTTGAAGTGTTTCCTGTTGAAGGTTCGAATGCGCTAAAGTATAGGTTTGACAGGTTAAACTTGTTGGAAGTTCAAAATAAATATCTAAAGCGATTGAAGTTGAATTTGTCCGAGTTAGTAGTTGTAGTATTTCTCACCAAGTTATAGAATAGTGTGCTAATAATTCTAGCGGGGATTTAGTGTGTATATTATCGTGCTATACACGGTATTATAATAATTATGATTATGTGACTTATTGTAAGTATTTTGTATTTTGATGACTCAAATTGGGTTGTGTAAGCCCAAATTTGGGGCGCCACATATTAAGTAAGTCTTGCTATCTATTACAATAAATTTTGGCGGAATTGCAATTATATACAAAACTTATCAATATATGAAATTGATAGAAATGATAGGAGAGCTTCACTTATTACACATCTTTCCAAAAAGATTATCTATCAGAAAAATTGATATTTTCACATGACTTTTTGATATTTTCACATGAAAAGTGTCGCTATAGATGTATAGCGACGGTAAAAACCGTCGCTTATAGGATTTATAGTGACGGTTTTTATGTGAATTTATTAAAAAGTCATGTGAAAATATTAGTTTCCTATCATTAATATTTATTCACGTAATTCGTAATTAGCAAATAAAAAATCGACCTAAATATATATCATTTTGCAAGATCATCAGCATGACCTTCACACCTAAAGTCGTCTTATCTTGGAGAAAAATCAAACAGAAATAAATAAATTTAGACTTCAATCAAATGAGTATCAACATCTTTTGTAGTTTGGTTAACTAAAATCACAAGTTTTTAAAAGTCCCGATTAATTTGGGACATATATACACGGTAATTCTTATAATAGCCATATTGTTTGTTGGTACATACATGCATTTCAAAATCCAAAAAATTATTATATTTTCAATCACCACGGACAATATTTTATCTTTAAATTCAAATTTATATGAATTCTTTAAATTATAAAGAAACACAATTAAAAATATTGTAAATTGTTTAAAAATACTACTAATTAAAAATTTTATTATCTTAAAATTTAATTACATACATACATACATACACACACACACACACACACACACACACATATATATATATATACACACACGATAAGGATCTTAAGCTCACTCAACTAAAAGCTCACCCAAACTAACTCTCCTTTAGCGACGGACCGGGCGACGGTTCGTCCGTCGTTATATATACAACCGTCGTCTATATGTTGTCCGTCGTTAAAAGTTAAGACGACGGTTGTATATATAGCGACGGACCAAATTGTCGCTCGGTCCGTCGCTATTAGGGGTGAGTTGCGTGAACTTTTAGTTGGGTGAGCTTAAGATCCGGACCGTATATATATATATATTTATAGTCCGGCTCTCCAACAAACCGTTCGCGACGAACCAGTTATGACGACGATTCAAACCGTTGCCATAAAAAAGAAAGTCGACGCCATATACTAACCGTTCGTTGGATAACTTTTCTATATATATCACATTAATTCTGAAAAGTTAAACTTAATTTTATATTTCAATATGAACGGGCTACTTAGTCTAAGGTTATGTTTACACATTTTTATTAATTCATGGTCTGACCAGGAAGCTTAGATCAAGAAAGATAAATAAATTCATTAATTCCAATTCTGAATGCTCAAGTGGCATAAAAACTACTCCATAAAAGTAAAAACTAAAAAAGGGAGAGGGTCAAGGGATATAATATATGACTCGAACCAACCTCGATGTTTCTTGGGCAAGAGGGTTTGACTTGACCCTACCTCCCCCACGCGTGCTGAATTGTAGAAGAATTGAAAACTCGTAATTTGAAACTAATTATTCGATATTCAATTCAATTATTTGTACCTAATCCATCTCAATATATACCCTACCCCTCTTTAGCAAAAAAAATATATACCCTACCCCTCCCCTCACATTTTGCTACCAAAAAAACACTCACAAGCCTAATCTCCAACTAAAATTCTTCTTGTCAATCAAATGACCACCATGAAAGTATTCCACCACCACCTCCTCCCAGCCACCAGCCAGCACCACACCACCACGAATCGCCTCCCGATAACTCAACCGAGTCAGAAGACTTGTGAAAAGACGACTCGACTAGCCGAATCAATTCAAAACTTGTTACATCTCCATATTGAAACACCAGCCCAAAAAAGCCTAAACAGTTGCAATAATAATAATTACCATGTTCATGATATTGAGGAAAAACACAACACCCCAACCATGTCTCCTAAGGAAGACCTATCGGATAAATGGCGCGAAATTCAAGGAGCTTCCGGCTGGGGAAATCTCCTTGATCCATTACACCCGTGCCTTAGACGCGAGATTCTGAAATATGGCGAATTTTCGCAGGCAACTTATGACGCTTTTGATTTTGATTCGTACTCGGAATATTGTGGGAGTTGTAGATTCAATTGTAACAATCTTTTTAACAAGTTAGGCCTGGATAAACACGGCTACAAGGTTAGCAAGTACATTTATGCAATGTCACACATTGAGGTTCCCAAATGGCTCGAGAGGTCACATTTAATGGACTCGTGGAGTAAAGATTCGAATTGGATGGGGTATGTAGCCGTTAGCGATGACAAAGAATTGACAAGAATTGGTAGAAGAGATATAGTCGTAGCGTGGCGTGGAACCGTGGCACCCTCCGAATGGTACGAGGATCTACAAAGAAAATTAGAGGCTGTTGGGGATGGGGAAGCAGCTAAGGTGGAACATGGGTTTCTCAGCATTTACAAGTCTAAATGTGATTCCACAAGGTACAACAAGTCAAGTGCCTCGGAGCAAGTAATGAAGGAAGTGACAAGGCTAGTAAATTTGTACCGAGGAAAGAGGTGAAGAAGTGAGCCTTACAATAACTGGCCATAGCCTAGGTGGCGCATTGGCCGTTTTAAACGCCTACGAGGCCGCCACGTGTCTCCCCAACGTTCCGATAAGCGTGGTGTCATTCGGGGCACCTAGGGTTGGAAATATTGCATTTAGGGACGAGTTGCACCGCCGTGGTGTTAAAACGTTACGCATTGTGGTAAAACAAGATTTAGTCCCTCGGATGCCCGGAATTGTTCTTAATGAGAGCTTACAAAAATTGGATGATTTAACCGGAACACTCGACTGGGTTTACGCACACGTGGGAGCCGAATTGAAGCTCGATGTTGGATCCTCGCCCTACCTTAAACGCGGATTTAATGTGGTCGGATTTCATAGCCTCGAGACGTACCTTCATCTGGTGGACGGATATTTAAGTAGGAGCTCGAGGTTCCGGTCCGAGGCCCGGAGGGATGTTGCCCTAGTGAATAAGGCTTGTGATATGCTTGTAGATGAGCTAAGGATTCCAGAATTTTGGTACCAAATGGCCAACAAAGGGTTGGTATGCAATGGTCATGGTAGGTGGGTTAAGCCTAGAAGGGACCCTGAAGATGTACCCTCACCTACTAGTGATCAAGGTGGTCAAACAAATGTACTTGAGATGGAAAGTTTTCAAGGACTCATTGAATCTTTTGTTTAATTATCTAGTGTTTAAACATGGTTAGACTTTTTATGATTTGGCAATATTGTATGTATATGATTGTATATCTAATTAAAGGACAAGTTATATAGTTTGTTCTGTTCCTTGACTTTCTGGATTTAAACATTAGCGTCAACACACTGGAGAAAATCTTTTGAACTACACCAGGCCAATATGGGGAGTGCGCCTTTAAGATTGCCCTGAAGCGATTTAGTCTCGGTTGATGCTCAAGCTAGTCTGAGAAAATTCTTACCGTTCAACCAACAAGAAAAAAATGAATAACCTATGTATAAAGAAATAACAGTTTCACATTTAAAATAAAAACAAATAGAAAGACACCTGTGTTAAGTTTATTCGGATCTATGCTACCTAGGCCATGCATGCACTAATATATTAATATGTAACTGCAAGCTTTGCATATTTTTCAGTGAGGAAGCAAAGATGAAAATCTGCTCAGTCCCAAGTAAACAGTACTGTTCTTCATTTTTATTTTAATAAACAAAAAAATTATTAAAATCAAAATATTACAACACGGCAAATCCAAGAGAATTATATATAGAATCTTGCATACAAGAAATCCCAGTTGAACTCCAGAGGTGTACATATAGAATCTTGCATGCAAGAAATTTCTTTTTAATATATATATATATATATATATATATATATATATATATATATAAAATCAATATTCTCTCTCTATCTATAAACATATCTTCAATCATGACTGTTGTTTTTTTTTCCTCTTCTGAGTTTTTTCTGAACCAACCAAGCTGTCTTTCAAAATTTAATGTTCTCAGAATAGTCTTGTTCCTTTCATTCATGGCTCCTTGTAGGAGGGACCATTTGCTCCTATAGTATATATATATATATATATATATATAAGTTATTGCAGAAGAACATTTGCATGCTCCTGCACCACCTTGCAAGCTATATTCACATGGCGATAATCCGTGAGCGTTGCTCCTATAGCGCAGCGAATCACATAAATCCCCTCAATCACAGCATGACTCATAAAAACTCTCCCAGAATCATTCATAGACTTCAACAGCTTTTTGTTCAATTCGTTCTGAAAGTTGGGAATTATTCACTTCGATCACCGACTAATCCTCTGTACAGATAGTATGTAGTTTCGTTTAGTAGGGTTTCATCAAGGATCGAGAGGAAGAAAAGTTAGTGAAGGGGCGATCGTTTATATGAATGAAGCGATCGAGGGAAAGAAGAGAAGGAATCGATCGAGAAAAAGAGAAGCAGACAAAATGATGGACTCGCGTGAGTTTTCTAATTAAGTGAGTTAACTCATAACTCGATGAATTTTGCAATTGAGCAGTGAGTTTTGGACCGTTGTTACTGCCTCTATATATAAGAATTGATATCCCTCTACAATATGGATGTTTAAAGAAAAATTCTTTGCTAACAGGGTTGGACTATTAAAATATTATTATAATAGCATTGCATATTCAAATGCACTATTTTCCCCTTCAAACATGATATTTTGTAACTAATGGAATTTAAGTGAAGGGTATTATTGTTAGAACAAAAATATTGTTATAAGAGTAAATACATATTTAGTGATATTTTTATAATTATTCTAATGACATGACTTTAAATTTTATACGATACTTATTGTTTTGACAATATTAACCGCCAAAATAGAAGAATTTACAATTCATATTCATTACAAAATCCTAGTCGAAACGGATCAAACATACTCCAAATTCAGATACAAAAAAATTAATTAGACAATTAATCCCCCATTCCATTTTACTTGTCCATGTCTTTTTGCATGTACAACACTAGTGTTAAAACATGATATTTTTAGAAGGCTCAAGCTTATATGTCTGGAAGCAGTTAAAATAAAATCTATAAAAAAAAAATAACATAAAAGATTTTACTCAGACACAAATTCAAAAGCACATAAAATATGTCACAATGAATATCAAATATGGCTCCTATTACAAACTATGAACAGATGCATCAAATTTGATCCAAGTTTCCCAAGCTGCACATAACTATACACCCCCCACCCCACCCCTAATATCCTGCAGTGTAAACCATGCACAAGACTATAAAACCCTAAAAATCGAGGACACTTGACATAATGTTCATCAAACAAAGGATACCGTCCTAGAAACATGAGACATGGCATCTTCAAACTGATCATCATCTGATTTCTCGGCGGCAGCCAATGGAGGTGGAATATAAGATCTGAATACATGTTCCATGTTTGGAATTTCCTTCAGTTCATGGCACGCGACCTCCAGTGCAGTGGATTGGAAAAACCGATAGAATTTCTTACTGCAAACCAATGCAAAGATGAAGGAACTGATTGGGAGTGGTATTAGAATTGGGGTGTAAGCGAACTTTTTCACTCCAAAGTAACCAAACATGGTAACTTGAAATAGGAGCAATGCAGCTATGATGCGAGTATGTATGTGAGGCCACATTCGTCCGTAGCTCTCATATGAAGGAACAAAGACTTTCAGCGCCTGTTGAGAAGAACAAATTTCAGAGATCTTAAAAGAAAACAAACTAGGGAAGCTGTGTATTGAAAACTAGCTAGACACATGCGACCATAAGCAAAAACATATATACGCACCAGGAAAACTTTTGGAAGAAACATAACAAAAACCAATATGCATGCATGCACATGCATGTATACAGCACCTTTAACGAGCCCAAATGACATGCATGAAGAGAAAATGGTGAACGGAGCTTCTTTTCAGAGTAGTTTTTATCAAATAATCTATTAAACCATTTCCTTTTTTTCAATTGAGAGCAAATATTATATCTTGAAAGTGCAAAAGAAGTTACTGGTCATCACCTGATTGCGAAGAACAAGCCATCCCAGGCCAAAGTATATCACACCAAATGGAATAATTATAGGAGCAATCACAGAGTAGCAAAGGACGATTGTGAGAATAAGCATATCACCGGGAATTCTAGTTCCATATCCAAGGTCACCAGGGGCCCAAGCTTCCTTCAACTCAGCTTCAGTTTTACAGAGATACTTCCGCTTTAGATGGTATATGATTAAAGGAACTATTCTGGATAGCTCGAGCCCATAGCCAACAAAGAACCTGAAATCACAAGAGTTGACAAGAAAAGGCAAACTATGATTTCCTGTATTCATTATATGGGAATCTCAAACTCCATGTCTCTACTGTCTTCAAGAAAACTCACCTCCCATAACTCATAGAAAAAGTAATGAAAAGATTAAGCAAGATCTTTTTAATAAGTACATTATAGGAATATTATAAAAACCAACCTAAAAAAATTGTTGACGCACTTGCGAACAGGGGTTTATTTCGATTTAAAATGCTGAGACATTCTATTCATGAAGCAAAACTTGTCATTTCATAGTTGTACAGAAATTCTTGCATAGCAACTTCAACTCCTCAAACAAAAAACATGTGGATTAATCAAAAGAGTGACGAGAGTAATCTCCACTGAAGGTTAATAAGATCTACATATTTATTAATGCAAAACCTATAAGAAGAAAATCACGGGGGAAGGGGTTATTTCCTTTGAAATGTTGAGACATTCAATTCATGAAGCAAATTATCCTGTTTATAGTTCTACAGAACTCCTAGCTTAACAATGTCAACTCCTCAAACAAAGGCCATACGGCACTTCTATTTGTTACACAGTGTGATGAAAACAGCGACTAGAGTAATCTCCATTTGAAAACTTCAGCAGTTAGTTACTTAGTTAAAAAGAATACTGCCTAATAAATTTATTTATTCTACATCAATCCATTTAGACCTGAACAAAGAATAGCTCAAACAATCTTCTGTTGCCAATTCAAGTAGTTGGGCTACTCAAGGGACAATTTCTTGCCCATGTTATGCACTAGTATTTATGTGGCTAAAATCATATACTAGCAATAATGTATTGATATGAAATAGTTTTATAGATAGTATTCAAAAAATTCATCTACCAAAAATAGTAAGCATTATTATATTACACTAGTGCGTTTGAGATGGAACGTGTATATATCAAGTGCACTAAAATGAAAACTCTCACAAGAGCAATCATAAAAGGAGAAGTAAAGGAAAGATCACAGAGGAATGCAAACAAATTAAAAAAGAAACTGCAATCTTACTTGAGAGCCACAAAAGTCAGGAAGAAAGTTGCATTGCCAGGAAGGCTATTCGCTAGCAAGGGAACAATAGTGTTTGGATCCTTCTCAATGGTCTTGAATGTACTGAAAAGGGTTCCGCCCACTGTTACACCGACAAATACGTTCAACACAGAGAAATAAAAATATTTCCCTGAGGCGGCCCTTATTGCATGACTTTCTGAAGGGATACCCTCAGCCTTGGATAAAAACAAAAGGAACTTTGGCAGCATGGCCAGAAATATAATAAGTGCAAGCTGAGGAAGGTATGCTTCTAACACCGTTCTAATCACATCCTGATTCACCACTGGCTTTATAAACGGGAGGAGCTTCTTTAGATTCGCCAGAGTAGTAAATGCAGAAATGAGTCCAATAGGAATCATGTAGAAAACTATAGTCAGAAAGACAATGACATAAACTGCATACTGTCGTATCTGCCTCTCATAAAATTTCTTAGGAAGATTACTCCATATAAGCTGACGAGGTTCAGGAGCATCTACGACGGTCCATGTGTCAACCATACGGGCATGTAAATTCTGAGCTGCAGAAGCAGCAGTTACCCTACTACTGAAAAAGACAAGAGCTGAAGATTGCAGTTTCTCTTTGAGGGTCACTTTCTGTTCAGCTTCTAATTTGGGGATCAGTTCATTAATCTTCTCACTACAATATTCTATTGTATATACCTTAGTTCCAATGAGACCAAGAAAGCCAGTTCTGTTCATTGGTCTCATTCCTTCGGGGTTGCCTGTTCTTTTGGACTCAGCATATATGGCTTCAGCACGTGCAAGCTTCTTTTTGTACCCTTCCAACTCCTGCCAAATCTTGTTGACCTAAAAATATCAAATAGTATTAAGCCACAAGTTGACTCACCTCCTATGGTTCATAGCATGAAGAAGATAATACATCGCTGATGTATAATGATCACCCAATCTATTGCACTTAATTTCATATATATCTACATTGGCGCGCCCGAGAAAAGGTAAGAAAAGGCAAGAAGTCATTTTTTGTGATCGCTTTATTTATTGCATTTATTTCATGCATATTTATGCTACCTACACTACATGGTGCAAGAAGATAATTTCTATGTCCGAGAAAAGGTAGAAAGAAAAGGCAAGAAGTCATTTTATGTCATAAAAAAGATGACAAAAGGCAGCTAAAGTCCGATGATAATGCATAGTGCATGTGATAAGCCATCCTATGTGCCAAGAAGAACTTTTTTGAAAAAAAATGTAAAATCATGCCAGTATACAATAATAACTGAATACACAATTGGCAGGCAAAACTCCAGTGAAATCTAGAACATGATAAGAGAAATCAAGAAAGCTTATAGTAGTGCAATACCTCTTTGTTGTTTGTGACCACCATTGATCTGTAAAATGTTTCTGGATAGATTGCTTTGAAATATGAGTCAACCTGCTCCTTTCTAGTTTGACCTGCAGGAGGTGCAGGTATGTCTCTAACAAGAACAGCAAATTGTTCAGCTCTCACTTCAGGTGACATTAGCGCAGCAGCTCTCAAATCAGATACATATTTGTATGCCTTCCATAATAGGTAATACGTAAAAAAAGAAACCCAATAGGCAGCGAACACAAATGCCCATAACCGAGGACTCTTTTCCTGTCATTAAAAACAATGAACCAGTTCATAATTAAATGGATAGCAAAAATAGAACACATCAGCGACCCATTCGCACTAATATACAATGATAAATAAGTGGAATAGAACAAGCAATGGAACTTGGACAATCAAACATCTGTTCTAGTATAACCATCAATTGGGTTAAGATGGACAACAGGCTTCTGCCTTCAGCCCACTAAAAATTGTTGAAATTTTAGAAAGATGCATTAAAGAATACTTGGAAAAAATAATCAAAGAATAGCATGCATTGGAAAATGAAAACTCTAAGCTTAATATCACCATAACCCCAAGAACAAGGTTCAAACAGCTGTCGGACTTACTTTAACGTGACCCATAGATAAATTGTCAAGGTCATTAAATGTCCCATTGCTGGTAGTATTGCTTTTACGGATACTGTGATCTGTAGAAGCTACTGGCAGAAGTAGTGGTAGTAGAACAAGGCCGGCCAAGACCAATATTCCCACTACTGAAAAAAAACCATAAACTTTTGTTACATGCTTTTCACCACAAGAATTCAATCAATCTTAAGGGTGGTACACATTGTTACATCCAATACAAGAACTCTAACTGAGAATGGAGTTAGAGTCTGCTTGATAAAATACAGATATAGCAAATATGTTCATCAATATATGACATAGACATCATAAAAAAAGATGCATCCTTTCCAATTATTACTGCTATTTTTCCCTTCATTTAGGCAGACTATTCTCCAAAGACCTAGGATCATATAATAAGTTACTAACTGTGATGCAGTCCTAATGTTGATGATGAAAAGCCATTCCTTAAATATCACCTACTTCTTTAAAGAAATTTATATAGAGTGAGACTACATCATATGCATAACACACTTGAAAGGCCTGAACAGAGAATCCATGCACACCTAGCCAAGTGCTTGGACAACAGAAGTGTATTCATACCATAAATAAATATATATATATATATATATATATATATATATATATATTAAAATAACTATTACAGAAGACTAGAGCATGGAAATCTGTCATGTAAGTATGAAACTCTCCATTAAGCAACAAAAAGAAATCAAAATTTACTATTTATTTCAAGTATACTAATAACCAAAAGTAAGTCAACATTTGGAATTCCACCACCAAACCCAACTTCTCTATTTTATCAAATCTACCCAAATCAGTATTCAAAAGAGGATGATTCAATTTATAGCAAACAACTCAGACCCCCTTTAAATTATTCTTACCAAAATAATCACAAACAAAACAATAAAAAGGGAACTGATAATTTCATATAAAAAATTAATATTTTCACATAATCTCTCTCGTGAGCGGGTCTCGTCTCATCTCATCTCCATTGTGAGAGACTCATCAAAATATCATTTTAACGTGGGGCCTAAAAAAAAATAACTTATATTGCACATTAACTCACATACAGACTCAAATATATAGCAGATAGTATAATTTACAAAAAAGATTTCCTTTTTTTATATATACAAGTATAATATATGCCATACAAACCAGTGCTCAAGAACACGAAGTATACAGCAGTATCAACACCAGACATGGAGATAACATCTCGTTCATTAGAGGAGAATGCTTCCCAGATCCAAGCAAACGGGTTACGGGTCCTAGACCCGCCTTCCCACGGATCCATCCCCTTCAAGATCCGATTCGGATAGTACACCACGCTGTTCCCGGGCCTCCTCGACAACCAGGTAAACAAAAACATCAACACCACAAAAATCACAAACGACGTCCCAAGGGACGTCAAAAACGAACTGAAATCCATCTGGGTTTTCTCTCTCTAAAATCAAACAGACCCACAAGCTCCTGGCCCCTTTTTTGTTAAAAATGGGTTGAGGAGAAAGATGAAAGGAAGCCGTTAATGGGTTTTGAGGAGCATTGAAGAGTGAGAATGTAACCGTTAAAAGGTGCATTAATTAAACAAAATGGTAAGAGAAATTGTAGAAGATGAAAAGGATTGATTATAAATTAATTGCAGAGAAATGCCTTTCTTTGCAAGAGAAAATATTGAGATATAATTGATGTGATTGGGAAGGGAGGTTGAGGAATGTGGGGGTCACGTAAACATATATTCGTTGTGTATAAGAATGAGAAAGAAGAACAGAGGAGAGGGAAAGATGTCACAGTGAAAACGGACATGGAGGACAGAGAGTGAGTGAAGCCTGAAGGAGAGTGGCAAATGACTAAAACAGCCTCAGCTTAACTGTCAAACGATTATCATTTTGGACAATATTGCCCATGCAACAATAAATAAACTAGATTTGTAAAATGATACTCCCCCGATATACTTGTAAAAGTATGGTTTTTAATGACAATTTTATATCTAAAATATAGTCTTAGTATTGGTTAGGAATTCGGTTGTGATGATGTGATATTGAAAATAAAAAAAAAATTAATGATAAATTAAAAACATCATATCACTTTATAATCTAAAAATTAAAATATATAGCTAATTTTGGAACAAAAAGAGTATATCTTGAAATAAAAAATTGCAGTTTTATCACATGTAAATATATTTTCAAACTAAGAGCTATAAACGAGTTGATAGAGTCAGATTTTGATTTGTCAAGTTCAAGTTCGTTTAGAAGTTAAACGAATCGACTTTGGGTTAGATTTTAAACAAGAATGAAAGTTGATAAACAAACTAGATGAGTCGAAGTCGAGATCGTGTTGATTTAAGCGAGTCGAGTATAACTGAGTTTTAAATTTATTTTTGTAAATTTTTTTTTAAAAAAATTACTTAAATATAAAACGAGTCGTGTTTACTTAGGCCAATCCTAGATAAATCGGACTCAAGACGAACATTATACGGTTTAAACTAACTAGGAAATTGATATTTCTACAACATTTTTTGATATTTTTACATGAAAAGTGTCGTTATAGATGTATAACGACGGTGAAAACCGTCGCTATAAGATTTATATAGCGACAATTTTCATATAAAAATATCATTTTCTATTGTGGATTTATCCGTTTCCATTTAACTATAGACAGTAATCAAGTCTGACCAAATTGGCAAACAATTCATTTACACAGAAGTAGCAATACTTTGTTTCAATATATAGAACAGAAGGACTCCTACATTATAGTGGAAATACTATCATCTCTTATATACCAATTTATAAGTTAAACCTTCAAGCTAGTTGTTGTTCTTAAGCTATAGTTACAAGACAAGCATATTGTTGTACATCTTAGCTAATTTCTCAAGGCCAGCTTCTAAATCTGCCGGAGTAATTGTACTTGTATCCATATCCTCTGTCGCATCCAAATTGCATCCAAGAACCAAACATTTTTTCGCCTCGTAAAGCATTGAACTAGCTAAATATCCATTCAACTCACTGCGCAGTTTCTCTGGGGCTCCTTTCTGTATTATCTTGCCGATCGTATCAATGCTGCAGGACGAGTGTAACTTGAATCCATACATGTCATACTCCTCTTTTCGATCATCGTTCATCATCGTCGTGAGAATCAAGGCAAGTTCTTCGCAACTAGAATCGCCAAAGTTTACCACAGCAGAAAACCGTTTGTATAATTCTTTGTTCAACGTAATACATTGATTTAATAGCTTGCGATGCCCGCCAAATATTACTGCAGTTTCTCCACTGTCCATGGCAGATACGATTTCCTCTAAAACATCATATTTGTGTTCATGTATTTCATCTACATTCACTAGTAGGATTCCTCCCTTTGCTTTCTCAATCTGTCCATAATAAGGCTTGTCGTTGGTAAATAGGTTCGATATTATAACAAAAAATACCATTACTTTTAAAATAGGTTCGATATTATGTTCACAGAAAAAATAACATGAACATGCGTACCCTCTCTCTTTGCCCCTGCATTTCAACTATGTGATGACCTGGTAATGCTCCTGCCAGATAAAATAGTTTCCCAAGAATTCGAGCTACCATTGATTTTCCTGTTGAACAGATTAAAAAAGATTCTAGGATATGTTATAAGCAGATCAATACAGCACCAAACATTAAGCATGAGATAATTAGGAGTAAAAGTAGGAGTAATAATCATGAAACCTTATTTTAAAATCAGTAAGTAGCTAATAGGTTTAAATAATAAATACTGAAAATCAATCTTATGTGTCAGAACAGATGGAGTAATCAATCAATACAACTATATAACAATCCAAGAGAAGATAAATTAATTTAGTTGGTCATCCCAACGGTAGCTTACAATTTTTAAATTACAAATTACATAATAATAATAATAATAATACATGTTTATATCCAATGAATATATTATAATTAATTCTCTTTAAATGAGAGCAACTTTAAAATGAAATGAAGACCAATAGTTTTTATAAACTTAAGCCTTTCATTTATTTGGAGGATATACAATACACAACACTATTAACTCTTCAAAACAACTAATTCCCGTAGGCTAATATGTATATGACTTTTCTCCATCCCCTTTAGAGCTCCTATTTATTCTCTTTATTAATTTGAATCAATCAATCAATACAAGTATATATATACTAGTATATAATAATCCAAAAAGCTATCCACTTCTCAATTAAATTAGATTAATTAATTTGGTTGGTCGAGTTAACTCAAACTAAATTAATAAATTATTATTCATTGAACTTGTATTAATGAATTGTTCATTAAAATATTATTTTTCATTTCATTTACTTTCTCTCACTATCATATTAATTATTTCTCTTCCTTTTCCCTTTCTTATTAGGTAGCAAAACCAAAAATTAATTCTAACAACTTTCAACTTCATTAATATGTAACTTCACAACTTAAAAAATATAAATTGAACTACATAAATATTTAATTATTCAAAATTTTAAATTCAGTGCATATTTTTCTCTATACTACTTATACATATTCACTACAAAAAAATACATATAATTAATATTACTTATCAACATACTCACACGAACATGTTATATATATAATGGATAAAAGATATAAGTACTCCTTCATTTTCTTTAATTCCTTTCTTTTTGTAAAACTAATTTGTCATTGCGATGTAGCTCAGCACTATCATTTTGTATATGTAAGATGGAATTCTACTAATCAATATAAATTCAAGAAAATACATATAATTAATACTACCTCCGTCCCATAATAAGTGTTTTTTTAACTTAAATCACACATACCAATACACAAACTAAAATGGCAAAAATACCCTTAATATATTTTCTTTGTTTTGTTTGATACTTTTTTTATTGTCTTTTGGTCTCTCTTCTCTTTCTTCAACATTTCAACTTCCCAATAAATACGCAATAAATACCATTGGTTGCATAAGAACACATATGGAAAAATATTGTAAAAATTGTATTGGAATTCTAACACATCACTTATTTTGGAAAAAAATGGTAAGCCTAAAAAATCACTTATTGTGGGACGGAGGTAGTATTACTTATCAACATACTCACACAAATATGTTATATATATATATATATATATATATATATTTATATAATGGATAAAAGATACAAATACTCCTTCACTTTCCTTAATTCTTTTCTCTTTGTAAAACTAATTTGTCATTGCGATAAAGCTTAGCACCGCCATTTTGTATGTGTAAAATGGAATTCTACAAAACTAATCAATATAAATTCTTCATATTTTTTTAATACTTACGAGTTTAATTTCTTCAATTTTTGAGAAATGTAGTTGATATATAGCTTATAGGATTAACAAAAATACCTCTAAAATTTTAACATTTAATAGAGATTTAATAGAACATAGTACAAATAAAATCTTTTAAAAACTAGTTTGTGCCTCTCGTAAGCTCGTTGATAATAATATCACATCCAAGAACAAAGATTGAGGTAAAACTAAAAGCTTACCAGTTCCAGAATTGCCAATGAAAACTGCATGGAAGGGTTTGGGAGGAATAACTCTATAGCCTAAAGTGGCTCGCTTCTGCGCATCGTAAATTTCTTTGACAATATCTGAAAGTTGCGACTTAATTTCGGACAATCCTACAATGTTTGATATTTCATCCTTCACTTCTCCCAACTGATTCAAAACAACTTCATCAGTCTCAGGAACAAAAGCACAATATATATTTATATATACATATAAATATGCATGTATATATAGAGAAAGAGAGAGAGAGAGAGAGAGATTACAGTAGGAGTATCTTCATAATAGGAATAAGAATAAAAGAACGATGACATCTTGCACCCCTTGTGCTTTCTGAGTTCTGGGAGAAGAATAATCAATGGCCTGTAATTGAATGTAACAATTAATGGTTAATTACAGTAAATAGCTGCAAATATGCACAATGTCATACTACTATACAAGCGGAATAAGATTCAGAGTTCAATGTTGGGTTTATTCTGTTGAATTTATTGCTTCGACAATCAAAGCAAATATGTTTGGAGAGAAAGAGAGAGGTAGCGTAAGAGAGAGAAAGCATACCCGAAACTTAAGGTAGGAGGAAGGAGAATAAAGGTCTGCTATGAGATTGGGGTTTAAGATGATAAGGACAGTGTACTTAAAAATTTTGGACATCCACAAACTTGTATAGACAAGTGGCAAAAGAAACACAAGTTATAGATAATATTCACCCCAACACCTAAAAAATTAATAAAAAGAATCCAACCAACATATAGCAACACACATTATATCCTCAGCATGACAGTATCTTTCCTGTTCTCACGCCTCTAACTTCTTATAAAGAAGGGTTTCTTCGTCATCCAGAAACAGGATTTTCCAAGAAATTCTCAGTCTAACATAACAACTCCTGGCTCACATAGTTGAAACTCCTTTTCTTCTTCTCTGTTTTGTCTATACTCAAACTTAAATATTCTCTTCTTAGCACTGTGTATCTTAGTAGCACTTGCCATGAATTTTTTTATTTTTTTTTATTTTTTTTTTGGGGGGGGGAGAACATAATATTGTAAGGTCATGAAAAATTTAGTAGAGTTTGGAAACAACGCTCCCGATTCAAATTTTGTAAACAATTTTATACAATCTAATTGAAATAAGATTTCTTTACATTGCAATATATATGAACACTATATAGTACATAAAGCGGAGCAAAGAGACACCTTAAAATTGATATTCGTATAATGTACCCAAAAAATTGAAAGAGTGATATATTTAAGAATTTGCTCTTATTTTAAACTTGATGTAAGAAAATTAAAATAGCGGAAGAAATTTTATATATATTTTTCAGATAATATTATATATACTTTCTTTCTTTTTTCATAAATCTTGGACGGCCTGAAAAAATATATAAAAATTTTAATGACCTAAAAAATAATTCAAAAAGTCCAGCGTGGCCCGGACCCCCGAGCCCCAACACAGCTTCGTCCCTGGAATTGATATTTCGAATGGTAAGTCGTGTAGCAAAGAGACATTGCCTGGTCGGCTATCTGTCAATAAGAAGAAAACTGAGATAATGGGGAACGGGCTGTTTTGGGACAAGGATAATTTCACACACAACTCAATTCTCACTACATTCAATAATTCTTATATTTCAATGTATTAAAAATATTAGAGTACATCACTGTTTATAATAATTCTAAACAACTTTCTTAACCTAAATTGGACTCTAATAAAATAACAATAAAAATTATAAATTAAGGAAACTAACTAAAATACAATTTCTACTTCATGGGCTCCCAAAGCTTTTTATATTGTTATAACCATTAACCAAGTCTCGCGGCGGGATCATTCTCATCATGTGAGGGGCCTCTCACGACTAAAGGTTTATGTTCTTGACATCTATCTAGCATATCTTTGATTAACTTTAGGAAAATCCTATCATATGGAACATCCAGACAGAGGCCGTAAAATACTCTGAAACCAGGCCTCTAAAACACTAACAAAAATTACATTTGCAAATGATTAATTCCTAATGGTAAAATTCCACTAGCTTCCCAGTACTGTGGAATCTTGAACCCTGTCACAAGAACTTGTCACTGCAATTCAACTGCTTTTTATGTTTATAGTTGATTTTTAATTTTTTAAAGATGAAGACTCAATCATGAGAATTCTGCTCAGGTTGAAGTTGTAAATCTTGTTTCTGATGAATGTAGTGGAAACAAGCTAAGTTCCGCAACGTTAAAGAGACTTGATGCTAAGAAGTCTAACAAACAAGAATAGTAGAGGTAGTTCCCACCTAGCACAATCTAGACACAATTTAGGAAGAAAAAACTAGGGATGACAATTTTTGACAACACACAGTAACCCGACACGAACACGACATAAAATAAGAGGGTTAGTGTTGAACATAATCGTGTCATAAACAGGTTGACACAAAATTTAAATGGGTCACACACTTAATCAATGGATTGACACATATTACACAATCAGACAAGTTTATTTGAAATAATTTAAAAATAAAAAAGATACTATGTTATAATTTACCGTAAATATTGAGTTTTAACTTTCTTAATTACTTTTCTATGCATGTTGTCTTGCTATTTGTTAAATATATATTATTTTATTGTGATGAATAATAATTTATTCAATAAAAAAGTGAATGATGTTTTTTTTATTTCAAAATTTTAGTTTATGTAGTAAACGGGTAGGCAAATTTACACGATTAATAAACATGTTAGTCTTAGTATTGAGCATCTTGACACGAATAATTAAACGGGTAGTGTTAGTGTTCACCTATTTAGTGAAATATCAATAACCTAACACAATACGAATTCATCTAACACAACACGATTGCCACCATTAGAAAAAACCAATAAAAACTATAAAATTAAAAAAAGTAAAATTAAAAAAACACACACACACACCAGAATATAGGCAGAAATCTGAGCTACATTAAAAGTTTCTACAATTCTAACCCCTGCCCAGAAAAGAAAAAACTCAAAAATTGAACCCAATACATGTTAAAAGGAAAAAAATTGAAGAGTACGTATAGCATGTCTTACAATATAATATTGAAATTGAAAACAGAAGGTATTTGCATACCTGATACCTCGGCTAATTCACTCAATTCAACGTAGAAAATAAAGAGAAATAATTACTCACAAATTCAAGGTAATTGCTCAACAATGTCGCTTGGATCAGTTGCCGCAATCTTTTCCTTCTTCTCGAGTTGAGTCCGAGCTTCTGTTGTGCGGGAAATTTTAGCCCTGTACTGAAAATCAAAGCAGTACCCTAGATATGTAAACGGCCTTTTATAATGCCCAGTTTCCATAATCGACTCCCCAAATTTTTGATGCGTTTTATTTAATTACTCCCTCCAATATGTAGACGTCTTTCGTAAAGCCCAGTTTCCATAATCGACTCCTAATCCAGTCCGAAATTCTTTATTATTTACTCCCTCCGTCTAAACATTTTTCACACACATTAATAAAAGAGTAAAATAAAAAATAAATTTATTTTGAGAGGGACTATAAAATTATAAAAAGTATTGACTAATTTTATTTTTTTATATTAATAAATTTCATTAAATAATATTTTTACTGTTCACTTTATGTACCTTACTTCTCTTGTGTGAATAAAAAAAATTATAATTTTAATCATCTTTTTTAGGACGAATCTAATATAATGTATTTATAAAATACTAATCTAATAATTACTAAACAATCCAATTAATATATTAATTAAAAATATAATAGTAACTAAACACTCTAATATGGAGTACTATATTTACTACAAAAAATTAATAATAATTAAGAAGTACTCTAATACAAATTTGAATATGGATACAAACTTCACATATATATAAAAAAATTATCCTTTAGAATTCTTTATAAATACTTAATTGAATTAATTTTTGTTGCAATTTTTAAATAAAGAGAATAAAATAATAAATAACAAATTAGGTTTCACACGTGCGCTTTGCATGGGATTTTAAGAGTATTTTCTTAGTAGTTTAACCCAGTTAGAACTCTTAACAAAAAAATC
The DNA here is from genome assembly GCA_020205555.1 of Panax stipuleanatus. Classification (NCBI taxonomy): domain Eukaryota; kingdom Viridiplantae; phylum Streptophyta; class Magnoliopsida; order Apiales; family Araliaceae; genus Panax; species Panax stipuleanatus. Next base: position 10,027,772 of record CM035125.1, on the reverse strand, counting down.
TCTTAAAGAAAGCTGGAAAAAAAATTGCAGTAAATAATTTTGTGAATTTTTGTATTTTTATCTTTTTCATTCTTATTAATTATCTCAAATAAACGATTATTTATTATTTACTAATGTGTATAAAAGAAATGAAGCATGTGGCTTGTTATTATTAAAACTAGTTATAGATATATTTATTTATTAATAACATAATTATCTTTTTACTAAATTTATTAATGGCATTATAGTCATTTTGTTATGTTATTAGTAATTAAATATTACGAGCTGTTTTGAGCCTATTCTATATATTTCTTTTTTATATATAAATTATATTGTTAAAAAATCAAAATGGTAACTATTTTCTTTTTTTTGAAAACTAATACTAATATTTTAGTGACAAAAAATAAATAAGTAATATTGTATATGATTGTGATTGGTTATAATAATTGAATTTATTTTTATATAATAAAATATCAGCTAATTATATTTTTTTATAAATTCTTTTTGTCACAGTAATTTTACTCTTTTACCACTATTTTTTGTTTTGGGCACTATTAGCAATTAATTATCATTGGAGAAATTAAAAAAAAGAAAAAAGAAAGGAAAATGAAAAGGCTTGGGAAAAAAAACAAAAGAAAAATAGAAAGAGATTGATTTTGGTGTTGGAAAAAGCATGAAAATCGCGAGTTTCCGAGGCAATAAAGTCAATACACACATAGAGAAGAGCCGTCAAAAACCCTCGAAACCTTCAATTTCTTTGTTCTGATTTCTAACTGGGGAGAGAAAAAGTTAGAGAGAGAAAGAGATCGGCGAAGAAGATGTCAGGGACACCGGCGGCGACGGAGGAAGACAAGAAGCCCGGCGCCGATCAATCGGCACACATCAATCTCAAGGTTAAGGGACAGGTATATATATTATCTATTTCTCTGTCTCAGTAAATTTATTAACGTTGTAATATCTGCCTTCATATATTCAACATGTATATATGGAGGTATGTGTGCATATTCTGATTAGGATTTTTTTTTTCTAGAATTGCGATTTTATCCAGGTTTTGATTTGATAACAGTGTTCTTTAGATTTCTAGGGCTTTAATCGTTGGTATATTTTTAGTTAATCGGTATAGAATGTTTTCATCAGTCTGTATGTGTCTGTGTTAAAGCTCGATTTCCTTTCTCTATTTGCTGACATCGATTTGCTCATTGAAAGTTGTCATCTTTCGTCTGCTGTTATTTGTTTTCTGAAGATAGCATTTGCGCTTCATTTCTACATATTTCTAACTTATATGCTGCAGTTATTAAACGGTGATGTAATTGTGACGATTATATGTTAGTGTATTGATCAAATTTTGGGTGAAAAGTTTGATCATTTGTTGTATAATTAGTGTTCTATTATTTCTTTTCGGTTTTTTGGTTTGGATGATAGGAATAACTCACACTTTTGGCATGCCACATACTTTAGTATGATTAGAACTACTTTTAAAATTTGGTATTTGATAGAACAAAATGATTAAGGTGATATGTGAAATGAAATAGCACAATATCTCAAATGCATCTCTGGATCTATTTTAAAGTTTAAACATGCAAGTAAATTAACCAGAGCATTGCAAGTTTATAGCTTGACATGTTATGGGATTTTTTTAATCTTTCATTGGAAACATATGCTTTGTAGGTTGTACTGAGTGCAGTAAACTGATGATCTAAAATCTGTTGTACTCATTTCCGTGATAGAGCAATATATGGAAAACTTAGGATTTTCCAATTATAGTTTATTTGGAGAAAGGGTCTACAATTTATAATACACGCATACCAACAACTTAATTTTAAGTGTTAGTGGTTCTATTGACTAATTTCTTCTTATCAATGTAGCTCTCTAGTTCTACTGTATCCATTCAGGTAAAACCAGCTCGTATCTCAGGCAAAAATGATATCTTCTTCCTACATGAGCCATAGGATTTTTCAAATGCTTTGAATGGTCCCATAGATTACAAATTATTTTGTTGGTAAATTTTAATTTGAAATTGTGGATTATTAGTAGCGCGTATGAATCATTTTATATTTAGGTTGGATATGGTTCATTCTTCATCCCTTTAAGAGGAAAATTTGTCTTCTATTTGGTGAAGGTATTGTTATTAAGTGGAATATTGAGGGGTGTGTTATAATATGTTACTCATTTAACTAGTCTTATTTTCTGGGTTTAATCCTTGATATTGCTTGTTTGTGTCTGTCTGTCTGTCTGCTATCAACGTTTTTGAGATAGTATTCATTTTTATTGTTGTTAGATACTTTTCCTAGTTTTTGATTGGAACGCAGAGTAGCTGGACTTTAAAGAGATACAAATGCTCAACTTTCTTCCACCCCCCCCCCCCCCCCCCCCCAAAAATAAATAAATAAATTAATAATAAATATTTGATTCCATAAAAAAATTATGAAGATACGGAAGGAACTACTATGTTAGGACTGCTTCTTCCTTTTTGAGTTGATGGACTAATTGGCTTGAATTTTATACAGGATGGAAATGAAGTTTTCTTCAGGATCAAAAGAAGTACTCAACTGAAGAAGCTTATGAATGCATACTGTGATCGTCAGTCGGTGGAGATCAACTCGATTGCCTTCCTGTTTGATGGTCGTCGTCTCCGAGGGGAGCAAACTCCAGATGAGGTCCTCTCTCCAATTCTCTCTCCCTCTCCCCCCCCCCCCCCCCTCCCTGTGTTCATTTACACACTTTTCTGCTGGTTGTGCATCTTTTAACATCTTTGTTTTCTGCATTTTCAGCTTGAGATGGAAGATGGCGACGAGATTGATGCTATGTTGCACCAAACTGGTGGTGTAACCATCTGAGTTATAGCTCTATTGGTTTTTGTGGACATAGTTTCTAAGTACTACTTAATTTTGTGGACTTGATGGTAGGCTGTGTAAGATTAGGCCTTTGAAGCTTTAATGAACGGCTTTTTGCGATTTCTTGTGTAAGCTTCAGTATTCTGGAATTTTAGTTGCAATTGAAGTATAGTTGTTTGAATTATTTCAAATTTGCGTTTTATTTTAATTTGTTCTTTTAGTAGTTTCATCTGATTGGATGATGTGGTTAGCAATGTTTATTCTAACTTGGAAGTAAGTTTAATTCAAATATGTGTTTTTCTAAGCCATTCTTTTAGTAAGTTTCATTGTATCATCTGCACAGTAATTTGCTACATAATTTCTAACACTCCCAATTAGAGGACCACTAAGCCTTTCCTTGGACGGTATGATCACTTTCTTTGCTATGCAATTGTTGCATGTTCAAATCCCCCTCCCCTAATGTTGTTTAATGCTTTTTGTTTTTATGCACCACTAATCATTGGGATTATTTATTAGACAAATGCACTGTTGGGCAAAGACTGCCGCTAGACTGAACAATCATGAAGAATCACATAAACATGAAAAATAGTGATACAGTTTTAGCTATTCTATCTCTATTTACAAATATTGGATAACAGAATTTTACACAAGGAAAATCACACAAATATTTTCTTCCTAAATTTCTCTGAGTCTTTTAATAGTCAACACAACAAATCTTGACTTTATTTCTCCAAGAGGTGAGAGGCTTCAGAAATCCCCGGAATTCTTTGAGATGGATCCCTTGCTGGTGTTGTGAATGCAGAACTAGATTGAGTTGAGTGACCCACTCTCAAATTTTGAAGAGTTGCAAATGATTCTCTCATTGCAGACATGGCCTCAAAAAAACGGGTGCATGATGCTAAAGCGACAGGAATTGGACGAAGCATTTCCTACAAGAGCTTGAACAAAATTAGTTGTGGAGACTGGGTAATGCAACAAATTCTCTGTTTATACATACCTACATAATTTGACCGCTTTATAGAACAAGGCTCATATTCCTCGAGTAGTGCAATAATCATATAAACATCTAGAGATCACATACCAGCATAGAAAAGGCCCGTCTTTGACCCGACTATGATAGTGAGGACACAGCCAGATCATAACCCCCCAAAAAATGGAAATGTTATAGATACCATCTTTGTCTTCTATAAGTAATAGAAGACCAGTAGATTAACAGAGGTCCGCATAAGACTTAAGGGAGGCCATCAAAATTACCAAATGACTAAACGAGGAAATTAGAGTTAAAAACACAGAGAAAAGGAAATACCTAAAGGATTGCTTACTTAGGCTTACTCAAGTTTCTTACTGAAGTTCTATACTAGTGGTGAATAGTCTCAAAGACCTATTGAAACTGAAATAGCCTCTAGATGACTTTGAAACTTAAATAGCCTCTACAAGACTTTGAAACTGAAGTCAATCCTTCCATCTTCAATAGGTTCTATTACTCTTTGATTATGAATCCCGTCCCATAGGAAAGCAATCCTGTAATCTATCATAGGGGAAGCATACATTCTATCAGGATAAAAAGTTTTGTGCACGAAAGAATTAATGTCACATTATGTATTCACATGCCGAAAGACATCCACAGAATTACCAATTGAAAATTTATTTTCTCAATACCATGCTTTAATAATTTAAGATCAGAATGTGCTCAGAATGTCAACAAGAATAAGACAGAATAACTATAATTAATTTGGTATCAGTTCCAAAACACATACTCCCCATACTGAAGGTGGTTCCTTGAAGTTTTGGCTCCATTGGAAATCCGCAACAGATTCTGTCAAGGCCCCGTAATCACTGGCAGCCTTCATCAGAAGCTCAGAAAATTGTTTCTGCATAAAACAAGGTAAAAGCTACATATGCATCAAGTTGATAGTTGATACTAATGGATAAAAACTCGAAGAAAAAATATAGCCTCCTCAAGCAATATTTAAACTACAACCAACTCATAACTAAATATTTATCTAGATGTTACATCATTTTTACTTCGATTTTTTCAATTATGCATTTTAATGCATTTCATACTTCTATTTTTCTTGAAGGTGTCAAGTGTTCGCTAGCTGAACATTTGGTTACAGGTTCAAGCCTCGGAAGTAGCCTCTCTTTGTAAATAAAGGTAGGCCTGCATACATTTGACCCTATCCAGATGCTGCAATTTGTGCGACTCTTGTGCAATGGATACGAGCTTCAATATGTTTGGGAGGATAGGATAGAGAAAGAGAGAGAAAGCTAATTTTCTCATTTGCTGCGAGCCATGTAATAGAAGAGAAAGTATTTTCTCCCATTTGTTTGGAAGTTGAGAAGGAAAGACAAGAAGTACATTACTATTCTACACTTACTTTAAAAAAAATACCATCTTTGACATGTCATAAACATTTTGAGATAAGATGGGCTCTTCCCACCTTGGAAGGATTATCATTTTATTTTTTTGAGAGAAAGTTGCCCCAACTTTCTTTTCATTTCCCTTCTTTCCCCTTATTAAACATCCAAACACAAGAAAGACAGCACTTGCTCTCCTTTTCCATTTTAAATACTCTAACCAAACAGAGTGTATATATCTCGTGTGTATGTGAAATATATATTAATTAAATAAACCTATTTTCTGGAAAATCTTATTTTCAGATGCATCAGTATAAAATGTTTAGTTAGTGAAAAATGAAAATACTAGCCCTAGAACATGAAATCAGAGCCAATGTTAAAATAAATAAGGGAACTGTTAATCCCACATCGGCTTTTGATAATGCCATATACAATTTGTTCATTGCAATGTTGTACCTCATAAACTTTTTGTTGTGTTGCCTTGCTGACATTATCAAAAATTGATGTGTCACTATGGTTTCCATTAAGATAAACTACGTAAACAAAAGAAATGAATTTTTTATAGTTCTTATTTTTGAGAATGACCAAATTAGCTTCGCTGGGAGGGGGGGTTCACTTTTATGGAAAATCCCTTTGCTAAAGTAAGCCAACAGTAGGTCATGTAGATTCCCGCAACTAACAATAATTCCTCTCAACATAAATAAAATTAAACCATATAATAACATGAAATTTATACTTCTATTTGGAACCTGATATTCTGCTTCCACAGGAATGCAGTCTAACGAATAGGGCTGTTGAAGACGAGCTATAATACGATCCTGCAAAAAGAATTGCAATATCTTCTGTTTAAAGAATTACATAGTTAATCTACCCCAAGAGTAACTACTGAATGAGAAATGAATCCAGTGACAGATTAGCCACATGACTCGTTACCAATTTTGTAATCTAAATCCCAACACGAAAAGGCAAGGATTATCCTTTTGTGTTATCAGAGTGGAAACATGGTGTGAATAGAAAATGCAACTTGAAAGTCTTACATGATCCTAATTCTCATATTTATACCTAAAGTAAGTGGAAGTTCACATATTCAAGGGTATAGGTGAATGGGAAACACTAATGGATTACCTTGTTCTGAATAACATCTTTCAATATAGCAGTGATCCTTGCTAAAGTCTCAATCTTCTTTTCCATTGCAGTCACATGTGTCAGATGGGCGACATTCTTGTCCTCCTACAAATTTCATATATGTATACTAGTTTATGTTAGTTCCCCAGAGAGAGAATGATATCTATCATAATCACATATAGTATAGAACTGATAATGTAGTTTGATGTCCAGAAAATCACATTGTAATTTAATCCAAGCTTACAGAGGTAAACCCCATGCACACAGTAAATTGCACAGCATACTAAGAAAACCCAGTACAACGAAAAAGTGAATCAAAAGAGTTCATCATAAGAAAAGTTAAAAAAAAAAGTAAGGATTAAATTTGGACATGAATCCAAAGTTCACACTGAAGGCTGAACACACCACATAGATGAGAGGAATCGTTCATACTTTATGCAGGAAAGACATATTTTAGCAATGAGATTAAATTAAAGGTGTAAGTTGCCTATATGACATATTATTAAGCTGGTTAAAATATAACGAAACATAAAAGACAAATGGATGTGAATAGGATCAAGACTTGTGTACGTCACCTTACGACCTTGAAGTTCCACTTGTAGATCTGCAATTTTTCTTTGTACGGTAGTAAGATCTCTTAAAACCCTTACCAGGTTATCAGCCTTATCATCACACCCAGTAGATAATTTCTGTAACTCATCCTAAATAAAGAAGTCAATCAGGCATTGATATAAAATCCACAATATCACACATTAGAATACAGAACAATTAAACTAAGAAATTGAAGAGCATAAAGTAAATACATTATGATTCAAAAGCTATACAGACATATTATTAATCCCGAAAGTACAAATCACAATATTGTTCTTTTGTGCGTTGATGACAGGGTTGTATTCTCTTTTATACCAAAGTCAATCAAGCATGTCTAACCCATTGAAATCAACTGAAATTTTAGCAAATGCTGCACCTTAATAAAATCATCTTACGATGCTAGACACAGTTGAGGATTAAAAAAACATAAACCTCCTTTACAAATATTTAAATCTTAGAGATTTTACATGAACAATCAAAGTAAAATCAAGCATGTTTAATCCATTGAAAACGTGGGTAGAGCTTAAAAAGACCCTAAACTTGCTCTAAAACGAAAAAAAAAGAAAAAATCATGACTGAAATAAGAGTAGTAATTACACAATTCGAAGATAAAGAAGGAAGTGGGTACCTGGGAAGGAGAAGGGGGAACAGAGAAGCCGAGATCAGCTGCGATAGAGAGGGCATCGGACATGCCACCAAGGCGCTTGAGGGGCTTCTTTGCCACCCAAGAGCTGTCGCTCGTCATTGACATTTTTCCTAAATTAACTACAGAGCCTAGTATTTGCAGATTTCCCACAGCCGGCTTTTCCTAATCAAAATGGAAAAGAAGGGAGAGAGATGATTCAAAATATAATACTAGTAAGAAAATATTTTTACTCTGTATATCTACTTAATATAGGAATTTCTTAAGTCACGTCTAAGTAAACAGTCTAATAAAATATTTTTTTTAATTGTGTGTATATTCTTTTGAATTTTGTGCAAATGCAAAAATAAAACGAATATGCACACAGAATATTTTTTAAAATTGAGGGCATATGTTAAGAAGACTCCTTAATATATTACCCCCTCAAAATCATATATATATATATGGTCAGGATTTTAAGTTCAGTCAAATAAAAGTTCACCCAACTCACCCTCTTTAGTGACGGACCAGGTGACGGTTTAGTCCGTCGCTATATATACAACTGTCGTCTTAGTTTTTAGCGACGGACAACATATAGCGACAGACAACATATAAACGACGGTTGTATATATATCGACGAACGAATCGTCGTCCGGTCCGTCGCTAAAGGGGGATGAGCCTAATATCCTTATAATGTATATATATATATAGGGAGCATTTCAAAAGCATAATTTTTTAAAGACATAACAAGCATAACACCTTTAGCGACAGACCAAATCGTCGTCTGTCCGTCGTCATAGGTCCGCCCGACGCCATAAGTCTTATCCGACGGACAATATATAGCGACGGACGGTCCGACGGACAATATATAGCGACGGACAGACCTATGGTGACACATTTAGCGACGATTTGGTCCGTCGCTAAAAAGGAGTTATGCTCTTTAAGGAGTTATGCTCTTGATGCTTGCTCTCTCTCTCTCTATATATATATATATATTATCTTTGATTTATTGAAGTTAATTAGTGGAATTTTAAATTTAATGTATTTAGGTTTTAAAAACAACAAATATGACAAGTATTATTACTTTCACAAAATTATAGTCATTGCAATTTCTGGACTAAAATTTAAATTTTGAATTTTAAAATTTTACAGATTGATTGGGAAAAAAAGTCAAAAATATATTTCTCTATTTTAAAAAAAAGGGAGTAACAGCATGTTATTTCATATATATTAACAGTTCTATATAATTTCGACATTTTTTTGAAGCCCAATTTAAAGATATATAAAAGTCTGCTCAAACTTCATCCACTCCGAAATCTAATATTTAAAATTAATTTGAATTGTTTCTATTTTAAAAATAACAATATTACAATTGACAAAATTGTTACATTCACAATATTTTTTATTATTATTATGACAAAAGTATCGCTGTAAATGTATAACGACGGTTTTTAATAGTCGCTATAGAATCTATAGCGACACTTTTATTGTGAAAATAACAATTTCTGTTGTAAATTTAATAATTTCGGAATTTCCTCCAATTAATAGTACTTTTTAGCTAGTACATAACTATTATAATTGGTCATACTAAAAATTTTAAAAATTTTGTATTGATTATATTTCAAATTTAGAATGTTCCAAGATCAATTATTATTGGAAACTGATAAACTCACAACAAAACATGATATTTTCACAAAAAAACCATCGCTATAAATTCTATAGCGACAGTTTTCAGAGTCAAACTGTCGCTATACATATATAGCAACACTTTTGTTGTGAAAATACTAAAAAAGTGTTGTGAAAATATCCTTCAACATCCATATGATTTCCAGCCAAAAAACATTATATACACGAGCGGCGGCATTAGATTGTAACAACTCATTAATGAAGTACTTGGACAAAAATATTCTTATTTTAATGACATCTTGATCCTAACTGTCATCGTTTATACACTGTCAATGTATCAAATGTAAGCTCAAAAACCAGAGTCTCTTTTCAAAATGCAGGGATTCAACATTCCCAATTCCTTGTCAAGAATCTCAACCACCTAAAGTACACTTGGCCCATCAAAGCTGATCAGCATAAGATTTAAATGTCATTCCAAATCCCTTGCTCAAGAAAATCTGAACTCATTTTTTTTGTTCTCATTTCATTGAAATTCAGAACCTACAAAGCATTGATCAGAAGCCCTACAATTCTATCTGGAACCTAGCTAATCATGGCCCACAAAAAAAATGGATGATGCTGAACAAGATTGACCAGCATTTGCCTAGTTGTATCAAATGTAAATTCAGATCCAAGGAATACTACTAATAAATCATCAGAATTGAACTGGAATTGTGAAAAAAAAAGGAGTCGGCTTGATTTTGCAGTCAGGGGGGGGGGGGGGATCAGCATTGGCTATGTAGGTGGGAAGAACCTGTTGAGATTGAAAGGCAGAGTGTAGAACTCCTCATTCCGGTTGTCGCCTCTAAATGTTCTGAATTTTACCCACCATGGCATTCCCCGGTCTTTCTTTGACTTCTCCACTTCTAATGTGTTGTCAAGAAATACCGCGATGATCAGCCCTACAGTCGGTGGTGAAGAGAATATGGTGTTCAAGAATGCATTAAACTGCAAAAAGGACAGGCAGCCGTTTTCACCGGATAAATCTGATTCATTTTTGCAGCTAGGTTTAAGTTATATAAGAATGTCCCTCTTCTATAGAGACATTATAAATCTCCCTTTTAACCAGATAATCATTTGATGCTAGATTAACTAAGGTTTAGAAAAGATTAAAACTTTTCAGTTTTCAGTTGTAATTCATATGCATAAATTTGAAGGTTGGTCGAGATGATATTTACCCATCCAGCATTAGTGCGAACAAGCCCATGACCAAGCGTCGAGTAGTCGTAGAAAAACTGGGGAATGGATATTCCAAGGAAGAGGGATAGCCCAGTTATAAACAGGTTTCTCATAGAGTTCATGTTAGTGAATTGTAGAAATGATAAACCAACTGAACCTGCAAAAGATCAAGGAAACATTATAATATGAACTAAATCACTGACAGAGACTTCTTCTACTTCTCATGTCATACCTACAAGGCCAAAGAGGACACAATATAACGCTGCATATATAGGGAAGGGTATTGATGCAAAAACAGCTCCGAATTTCCCTGCAAACCACAGGATACACAAGTTTGTTGAAAAGATTGACTACGCCATTAAGTCGTTAGTAATCTATTTTTATTGTTCGTCACGAGTAGCAAATACCAACCAAAGATGGAGAAGAATATCATGAAGCCAGCAGAAATTTGAACAACTCTGCGACTTCCAACTCGGGTCAGTCCAAGGAGACCAATATTTTCCCTAAAAAGACATGACAAGTACCAGGTCAAACTTAGATTTTCATATATTCTACCTACAACACTGGTTGAGTCACATCCACACAAATATATACACATGTATATATATTTTTTTCTTCTTAGTTTCTTACACAGATACAGAAGAACCGGTGCTTGTTCCATAAAGACCATCAAGCAAAATGCCTATTCCCTGCCAAAACAATAAGGAATCCCTGCTCAGCTTTCGCAAATGACACATTAACTGAAACATAATTTACTCATTTAGGAAAGCATCGTCACTACTACGGATTATTTTTGTCCACAACACAATCAATTTTAGTTTAGCAAACTGGTGAAGATCTACAATGCCGAAAGAGCTCTTTAATTTAAATTCATCCAGTTTTAAAAATTTTGAATCAATAATTACGCACCGAACTGATGCATCTACAAACGAAAAAGCCCATTCTGAAGATATCCAGGAATTCCACAAAGTAAAATTATTTTTTCAAGAAACACAACTTCTTGCTCAAACTTTAATAGCTGTGTAAGTTGATGGATTATAAGCTGTTTCATAACTCGGGAAGGGAGAAGGGTGGCCAATATGTTCAACTATTACGGTAGTGTGAGTGTGGTAGAAAACACGAAGAATACAATGTTTCCTTCTTTTCATTCATCAGTAAAGGTCTTGCTTTTTAGTATAGAGATAACAAAGTTACAAATATGCAAAAGTTGTCAAACCAGCTCACCTGCCAGCCAATGCCCCGGCTTAATACGTAAGCAGGAGGTGGAGTGGCAATTGCCAGCCGAGATGCAGCCTTGTATGCACCAGTTGACTGCAAAAAGATAGAGTTAAGACAAACTTTTAGAAAGAAGAAACTATTATCGAGAAAATAATGACTTTGAATGAGCTTTAGGTCTTAGATACTGATGTTGCAACGCAATTCCAAGTAATTATAGATCATTTTCGATAAATGAAGATTCCTTCTTTGGGTCTTGACATAATGAGTACCTTATTCTAAACTGGAGTATCATTTACTAGTAAAATTTAACGAGACATGCCAACCACAGCCATAAACTCTTTGTACGCATGCCTATTTAAAAGATAAAATCATACTTCCGTAAACTCAACCAACAATGCTCAGAAGTATCATATTCATCTCCTTATCTCCATTTTTCAAAAAAAATCTATAATATTTTTGATTTGTGTACTGTGAGCATAAAATGGTTAAATTCATCGTAGCCAAACAGCAACGAGGAAAAGGTTCTCAGCTTTAAGGTTAAACTTCTGGTGAACTCGACAGAACAATACGACTTTAGAAAATGTTCCCAACTAAAACAACTAGTTTATGATTTCAATGTCAATACGGAATATGTCATTCTTTCTTAAAGAGATTATACAAATGTTATGGTGCAATAACTGGACTAACAGCCTTTGACATCAACATGTTTCTGACTCAAACTTCAGGGTTTTATTTTTATTGGTAATTTTTTAGAATCTACTTCTTTCATAGAAATTATAGGAAAGAAATTCCAGAAATTTGGGATTAAGGATCAAATATAAACTATCACCAACTGAATTTTCCATATCGGCCTCTGTAGGTCTATGGAGTTGGTATAAATGAAAATCCCCGAAGAAATAGGAATTCCTATACAGAATTTTTTTTATATTTTTTTTGACAAGTAAGAATTCATATAAAGAATATAATAGAATAAAGCATCAAACAAGCTAGATATTCCGTGGCACTTATTGGCAATATAAGAATACCTCAATCATTGACACAAGAACGGCAGACATCATGGCAAATGAATGTCCTGCTGAAAATGTAGGTGGACCCCACTGCAGAGGATATGGAAACCCGAACCTGAAAGAAAACAACCTTAAGGAACCAGAACCATGTAGTTACTGCCAATTAAATAGAGGAATGAGAATGAGTAAATCATATTACAGACCATGGCGCGGTAGATATGAGATTTGCTCTATCTGTCCTGCAACTGAATTGAGTTTTGACAGGTTTGTCTCGGTAGGCCCCACTAGCTGTTAATATAATTGAATATATCCAAATGATTGTGACGCAGATTAATATGGGAAAACGTTCGAAAATGGGCATTTCTCTCACAGGTCTCCAATGCTTTAGGTACTGCAATTTGGGAACTGTTATTTGCATGACAATGAAAAATGTAATGTAGATAGGCAATACTTCAACCTCATGTAACACCACTTACTTGGGATACTCCAATAACCAACAATAGCATTGGTATCCCAATTTCTACACATCTCCCTAACTGAAACAAAAACCACAACAACAAATTTGCGGGAGTTAATGGGTAATGGCACTGGACGACGGCGCTTACCCAATCAAATTACACCATAAATAAATATTTATGATAAACTTATAGGCACCATATCTACCCATTCATAACAGGCATCAAAACTTACCTCAGGAAATCCTCGCTGAAATAACCCCAAACCAACCAAACCCACCACAGGTGCCATACCAAGAGGACTGAAAAACCTGTGAAGAAAACCAAAGGACAGTGTCAAACTATGTCCATATGAAAATTTAATATTACTACCTCATTAAATTATGTGGCATGACATTATACCTTGAGAAGAGACCCCAAACTTGGCTGTATCCGAGGATGATTTGGATACTTGAGGCTACAATTAAAGCTCCTTGGATAGCTCGCATTGTTTGTATAAATCTCTGTTAGACAATTAGACATGACACTGCCTATCAGTCGAGAAAAGCTCTTAATTGCAGGATAGAAAAACATAAGATGCCCTTGTTGGGATTTTTCTTGCTGAAGATGACTTTTTCCTGTGCTATTGAACTTCACAATCTAAAATCAAAGCTACTCTTTTTCTTCTTCTTCTTCTTCTTTTTTATCATGAAAGTGCACTTCGCCAATCAGTATTTTATAGAGTAGAATTCATAGAGTATATTTGTTTCAATATGGCTCCAGAAAATCAAGAGAACTACAAAGAGTTGGGGATGGTGGAAGAGTGGAATCTTACATCATGATGGTCAGAAATTCGTTGTAGAGATGAATCGAAAATGATATATACTACGGGAATAACATAAGCAAATGAGCCTCCAACTACAGCTGGTAACCTTGTTCCAAAGAGTGCTTGCAGAAGTGTGTTAACGCCAGCTACAAATAGCAAAGTTTGTATTACCCGTGCTTTTTCCCCCTGCTTGTGTGACCAAGAAAACAACCTAACTTGTAACAAAATAAGGTAGATATAGTTCATAGGACCATGCTAACTCAAAAGATACCATTTAGAATTGGTGCAAGATCCATATATATATATATATATATATATATATATTCCTTTCTTGTGTGGAAACGAAGCAGTCAAAAAACACACTCTCTCAAAAAAATGGTAATTTGGGACTTTGACTTAGAAAATTTCATATGAGAAGCTTAAACCACAAAGCTGAAACTTGAAAAAACATATATACATATATATATATATATATATATATAATTATAATTATAACCGTGAATGCAAAGTTCCTGGCTCCTAAAATCATAAAGATGAAATATAAAAATAAAATAGCTTACATCAGTTCCACCCATTAATGGGACAAGCAAGGTGGGGATCATTACACTTGTGCCCAGCACTAATATGTAGTTTTGAAATGCTAACAAAATGGTTTCAGCTGCAGGACAAAATCAGTCATAAAAATGTAAGAATCAATAAATAGGAACAGTACAGAGTTGCAAATGAATCCAATGTGCCTAAATCGTATTAAATTAATCAGAGGAAGTAATTAACTTCTAAAGTTTCATCATGAAAAATTAAAAGGAAGAGAAAAATAGAGATAATAAATCCATTAACCCAATGAGTTTTGGTCATTTAGATTATCAACATCAAATATCCTCCATTACTCTTTAATGTTTTGACAAGTATTAGATTCACTTCTAGCGTAAATTCTCTTCCGAATCCTAAAATTTAGCACTGACAAAGAAAAAAAATCCCCAAAAATGGGAATTAGGATCCTCTCCATTTCAAATGAAATGGAGAGTCTCCGTTTCATGGTCCATATTTAAAATGTGTTAGAATGTGAGAGAGATGATTATGATGGGGAATATACAAAGAATTCCATTTCATCCTAGTCCCAAAAATGGGGCCAAATGTGTGGTATAGACAAACTTTTATAACTAATAACTATTAACAAAAAAATAAAAATCAACAAGAACTCTTATTTCCTGACCAAAAAGTAAATAAATTACAGGAGTATATACATATTTTAATTCATTTGATTAATTACTACTACTACTACAACATGAAAGATCAAACATGTGTTTCTGCCAATGTTGGCGCAATTCCTCAAAGCACCTATTTACATTTCTTAATAATTTCATAGCAATCAAAAAGGAACAAGATAAAGTGCGGCTGCCACTAACCCACCAACTACAAACAACAAAGATTTAAACTTTATTCTCATCGATTTGAGAGAAAATTTGAAATGTCAGAGCATTATCTTCTGCTTTTCCAGATACCCAATTCTTACCAAACCAAAATCTCTCCAAAAAAAAAAACTTTCCCAAATATATGTCACAATAATAAAGACAAGACAGAGAGTGGTAAACAAGAACAAAAGATGATATTTTTCATAAGTTTGTGATAACACCACCCTGACTAGTGCCTAACCTAGACTGAAGCCATTAATGGTCATTTATTGAAACATTTCTACCCCTTCAGAGTTTAACCTTCTTCATAGATACATATATATATATATATATATATATATATATAATGTTGATGTAGAGAGAAAGACATACGCCATGGAGGGTTAGAATCAATGCAGTATTCAAGGTCTTGTAGCTGTTCCATAGGAGGGTGGGTAATGTCTGCCATTGTTGAAGCTTTGGGAGCTTCCAAGCAGAATATATATATATTGTAAAACAGATAAAAACAGGGGAATATAAGAAATTTCACCCAACTAACAGGAAGAGGAAGAAGAATAAGAGGGGAATATAGGAAGGAGAGGAGGAGAACCAAGAACAAATGAAAAAAAAAAAAAAGCAGAGACAGAAAGTTGAGAAAAGTTTAAGAGGACTTGTGTTGTGTGTACTTGGCTCATCTGTTACGCTTAACAGAGTGAGGGAATGAATGATAAGCTTGTTTTCTTTTTAATTTGAAATTGCCACTTCAGTGTTCAATTACATATTTGGCCATTTCTTATTACTATATACACAATATTGCCACCCTGGCCCACAATTTCAAAATGGGTCATCCAAAATGCTGATGTGTTAGATACTAATTACCTCCTTAAGGTGGCAAAATTCTCATGTCAACCAATAAAATTGTTTTCTTGATTTTAAAATAGATTAGAAAAATACATATTTTTTATTTTAAAACTAAAACTATAATTTATAATCTTAAGAATTCGCTTGAGCTCCTTAAACCATTATAAATTTTCTGATTAATGTAAAATTGGTGTTTAACATAATGGAGTAATTAACAATATATAAACTCTCTATATTTTGTCAATGTTTAGACAACCGATAAGGCTATCTCGTTTAGAGAATTGATATTTTCACAAATAAATTTGATAGTTTTATAAATTTTTCTTTCACACGAGGTGGACCCCACCTATTATTCATATGAGAATATAATTGTGAAACTATCAAATTTACTCGTAGAAATATCAATTCTCTTCGTTTATTCTTGTTATAAAACTTCATTTCTATATTATAATCAATATTTATAATATCATAATTTTTTTTGGAGGAGTCGATAAACTAATTGCCATCAATGTCTGTTTGTCGGGTTGTTCACCTAAATTGAAAACAATTATAGATGCTATAGTAAAACTTCGTACGAAAATATATTGAGAAATCTATTTTCAATAGCATTAAATTATTATACAACAATAATAATAATATAAAATGACTTTCCCATTATTATCAATAAAACAAAAGAAAGGGCGAGTCAATGAAAACTAATAATATTGATACATTTGCATGGGTAAAATGAAAATTCAAATTAAGGTTTTTAGACCCGGATCAGTTATCGAATTGAAAAATATATTGGGTGAATGGATCACTGGTTCAACCAGTGGTCGAGTCGTTATTGACTCAGGGTTGTCATTAATGTATAAAAATATATATTATTAATAATGAATAAAAAAAATTTAAAATCTCATTTTTTTATGAATTAAAGCATAATAAAGTTGTTGAGTTATAATATTACTAAAAGTGATTAATTTTAATATTAAGAAATAATTAAAACTAGTTTACCAGATCAAGTTACTGGTTTTGCCGTTGGTTCGACCAGCGATCAATTAATTCTATCGAATTTTGACCAAAATTGGATTAATAATTCAAATCGAACTAGAGTATCGATGAATTCTAATTTTTATCGGTTGAACCAAGGGACCGGTCAAATGATAAAAGACAAGCATAATCCCACAACAAAGAATCACAAGATTAGATTTTTATCTGACAATTGAAACTCATGTTTTTTTTTTGTTTTTTTATTTTATGTACAGCCATAATTTTTAAATCGGGTGGATCCCAACCAATATCTATCACCATATAAATAAATAAGAATAACGCTAGAGACACAATTTATTCTACAACTATTTTATAATTTACTGATGTGACATACTTCATCTAAGCTTTTACGTGAGACCAAAGATTACATTGAAGTAATTTATTTATTAATATACTGTTGTAGAATATACCACATCAACGAATTATAAAATTATTATAGAATAAATTGTTTGTCTGGCACTACTCAATAAACAAATCATCATCCATCTTTCTTTATGCTGAGAATATCAGCTTACACCAAGTACTGGATCTGCAAATTACTTCAAATGTATCCTGTGATAGGAGTACCTTATGGTGGGACCATCCACACACAATCATAGGAGTTCTACTATTCTTAATTAAATGGAATTATTGAGCCTTATTTTTTTATATATAAAAAAATTCTTTTTGTCACCATGGAGACTTGATTGTAGAGAAATTGGAGGTACAAGGGAAATTAAGTTATAATATTTTTAGTTATTTTTAAAAGAAAACAGGAAATCAATGGAATAACCTACGCCAAATAATAATACAAATTTTGATTTCAAATTAACACGTTATTATTATACGAGTGGTTATTTGGTCACTTTTTTATATATAAATTTAAAATAAAATTATAGAAAATTATTTAAAAAGTTTAAAATATAAGTCAGGTCAAAATAAAATAAATTCAACGACAAGTGTCTTAGGCCCGAGTCACTACTTTACACTAATATTATTATGGGAAAAAATACAATACATTCAAATACAATTTGGTGAAGTAAACATGGCCTAAATGATTTTAGCGATAAATAAATTTAATTAATAATTAAGACAGTATATTAATACTACTTTTTATCATTAAAAAATAAATAAATAAGCAAAATGATGAAAGAAAATAAGGTGTAGATAAGTTAATAAATATTACTTTATTACTCCCTCCGTTCTTTAATATAAGACGTTTTAGAGAAGTTTTTTTGTTCCTTAATATATGACGTTTTAGATTTTCAAGTAAACATTAATTGCTTAGTTTCCAATATTACCTCAAATATTAAATATAACTTTGGTTCTCTCACTAATTTTTTGCCCAATAAATAACAATCTCTTTTTTCAATACAAGGACAATATAGATATTTGATATTATATTTAATGTTATACAATTATTTCTTTAATAATTGTGCACAATTTTAAAAAAATTTATATTAAAAGATGGAGGGAGTAGTTGATGGTACTAGTATCCTGTGAGGAATTGATCATAAATGTGATGACATAGTACTACAGAATAGAGACCGGTTGATAGAAATTAAATGTGAATTCATTATTATTGTAGTTGTGGTTGTACAGCTGTATTTAATAATTATCTACCTATCATATAGACGGATCTGATTATTATGAAGTTAATTTTATGATAAATTAGTTAATTGATCAATACAATACTAACATATAGAGAGATTATCTTTCAACTTGCGTGTCGACATTATATTAATTAATTGACTACTTTTACTACTAAGTCCTCTCCCCTCGCTCCTTTTTGTTTCTTAACGAGTTTGGAAAATCAAAGAAGAAAAAAATATGCACACAATTCAAGAAAATATTTTTTAAAACTGTGTGTTTAGCATGTGTTCTAAAGGCACATGTTAGGAGGACCTAATAAAAAAAGATGTCAAAGTTGTAAATTTGAGAGACACACAAGGCCTATATTTAATTATTTATTGGGAGAGAATATAAAAATCAAATTTAGGTTCCCGTTTGCACGTGCGGCTTTGGCTTTAGCTTTCGGCTTCGCGTAATCTTCAGACAGGCCAAACTAATATTCTCACGACACCGGTGAAGAATTCCAAGAACCCCCCAGTTTCATACTCTTCTCTATTAATAAATAAATAATTAACTAAATAAATTAATTAATTACCACTAGTATTATTATTATTATATTCTATTTAAACTTCTATTCCAAACCGTTAAATATAAAATGATAAAAAATAACACTTAATATCATACGAGTTTTGTAATGTATTGCGAAAATCTTCGATTAAATAATAATTGCAACGTATGTGCATAGATGAGATAAGTATGAATAAAACTAATCCCACACTAATTTTTTAATTTATCTTATCGCATAGATTTTTACATTGATCACTGATAGGATATAGGTCCAAATGAAACGACTTGACCCACCTCCGTTAGGCCCAAGCCCAAGCACTGCTGCAATCGGCTCGAGTGAGACTGCCGAGGAAGCTATGTGCTTGATTAGACAGACTAAAGAGACGGGTCCACATGAGCTATAAAAGAAAGTCAAAAAAGGATAAGAAAATATTAGATACAGTTTTACACTTGAAACTCATACATTATCGATAACTTATTTCTCGACCTATTCATTGATCATATACGTTGGAGGCGTCCCACGACGACCAAATCATGAACGTTTTGAGCAAACGAGGGCTCACAGCTAGAAACTGACTCCCGAAAATTAAGTTGTCATCAACCGCAATTTAATTTCGTCAGAAATTTGTGGATATATAAAAAAGTTTTGGCCTCTGGTTGGGATTATATGGAGTTTGTAATAATCTTTCTCCTTCAAAAGATGAAAATAAAAATTTTATTTCCCTTTTGTTTATGTTGTAGCTTTGTCATTATCTGGTGAGAGTTGAGTTAAAAATAATCTTCCCACACCAATATTAAAGAATTTGAGTAATTTTTTCTGACATGGATATAAAAGGAAGAGTAATGCTACTATCACATAATTTGAGTCACATAAAACTCAAATACACACATATATATATTTGCATGTGTTTGTATGTGAGCATTATGTGACCCAAAATTATGTGATAGTAGCATTATTTTAAAAGGAAACTATTACTACCAGGACAAAATTATAGAATTGATACGACCAAAGATCATTTTTAGCTGTTACAACCCTATTAACAGGGTAGGGTAGGGTAGGGTAGGGTTGGGTAGTACTAGGTACAACCTTAAAACTATCTGAACAGTGAGAGACTAGAGAGCAATCTTGCTGCTTAGTCCCAATTCCCAACAAGCGCGACAAACATTTTGGGACGGCAAATGGTTAACGGGACTACAATACTACAAAATGGCACAACCGTATACAATTAACTTCTACACTCTGGTTGGTATCCGGCAAGCCCTGCATTGGAGCCTTGGCTGGAAAGAATTACACTAAAAATCTTTCTTTCAAAACATCAGAGTCCGACAACTCAGTTCTCTGCTAACACACAGGCAAAAGTTGACAATGAGGTGAAAGAAACTCGAGCAAAAGCAAAGCGTCTGCTAAACAATTCAATCCGTGTTACGTTTGAGAATCGCTATTTTCTCTTCTAAAAGTTGCAGCAACGAGCCTGACCCCTCGCCAATTTGTCCCAAAGACATATCATTTGCCTCGGAGATTGGTAATGAGCGGTGTAATAATTTTCCAGGCACCCATACTGACAAAACTTCCAGCTATGGGAGTATTGCACAGGCGTGGAGCTGTTGAACTGTTCAACCCACATTCCCATGCTCACATCTTCCATCTTGAAGAGCTGCCAAAGAGAAAAGCATAGAACAATTTTTCTTCAGCAATATAAAACTTAACTAATCATCCTTAATATAGGTGGTTGATATTGCCAGAGTAAAGATTAGCTTTCTGGTTTACAAACCCTTAGGTTTCGATTGTCATGTTGAGAGACAATATATTTGGCAATATCACTGGAAATTATATATCCAGGCCCGTTGGCATATGGTGGATATACTAGTTGTGGCCATTCCTGTTTCATCAGAAAACCATTCTTAGACTTGCAAAATAAATAAAATTTTCCCTAACCAAGAAAAGGAAGATTTTAGCATTTGAAATAGATACAATCTGTGGTTGGCAAGTTCAGATTTCACATTTTCGCACAATGGGAGCTCATATACCTCGTAAGTGACGGCCCATTTCCCACTTCTAAGAGGTCTATGCAAGAGGTTAAGATTGCCCATATAAAGGGACTTTCTTGAGGAGAATCCATAAAGTTCTTTAAGAATAGTATCCACCCTTATAAAAGTATCGTCATCACATTTCATGATGTGTGCAGCTGTGACATTTTGAACCTGCGTGACAAAATCTGGGCTATGTAAGGACACAGAATAGAAAACAAACTCAATATGGTCCAGCCAGCCTGACTAGAAAATATGGTTGTCAGATAGTTATTAATAAATAATAATTAAAAAATAAGGATAAAAACTGAACTTACCCCATACTCACAAATAGCAACAGTTTTAAGAACCACTAGTTCATAGCGATCCATAAATGGCAGGATCACAATATCACCAAAGTAAGAAGCTTCTTGCTTCAGAACCGCATTCACCTCTTTTCTTGGATTCTGCATAATGTTCTTCTTAGGTGAATGAAAGCCCCGGATAGAATGTTATAAAGATGTATTATACATTAAGAAAAATATGACGGTCATAGAAGCAAGTGAGATCTCAAAAATACAAAGAGAAGGTATCAAACGCACTAACTGCTACATATCATGAGCAACTTATACCACAACTACACCATATGTAGAGTTTGTACACCGTAAACAAGTAATATAATGATGTCTAATGTCTATGACTTCACTATGGGCCTCTACTTTTTGAGAGCATACAGAAACATTGCTAGTTCTGAATTTTTAGCAGAACTAGAAAGTCCTTGTTATTTGTTTCCATATTGGTGTTGATAAATACCTCATCCTTTTTTACTGTAAAACTCTCTCCTATCAATAGGTTCTTTAGTAAAAAGAAGAAAAATTCTAAAAATGACGCAATACCAAAAACTTGACCAAGTTATGCAGGTTCTACTCTAGCATAGGGATGTTAATGGGTCGTGATTTGGGTGGGATAAAGGTAACCAAGTACATCCCATATAATAACTAGAGAACCCAATATCAATGTTTTCAGTCCGAATATCTTATCCATAAGAGATTGATATCCATGCCAAAAGAAGATTTTAAGAGACTATTCCCGTACTAATGCATTACTATTTTTTGGCTTTTCTAACATTACAGTGTATTAATATTTTTATAGGGAAGTTTTAAGTAAACATTAATGTGGGAAACATACCAAGGCTACAAAGAAGCGAACTACTACAGTTGAGGATTTGATTGCTGAAGATTGCATCCAAGTTTTTCTAACTGCCATGCGTTCCGCAAAGTGATTGGTAGCAGAGAGAACTCCAATAAAAAGTCGAATAGGACCATTGCGCAAAGGATGAGATTTCCACTTCATGGACATTTCTAGAACTCTTTGAGGTGAAAAACATGGGTGAGTGGTTGGGAGGGAGGTGGCAAAAACTGAATGAACATCAACATCACCTTTAATTGCCAATCCTGTTGCATCTTCAAGTGTGAATCCCTGTGGCAAAGGAAAATTCTGGTCAAGAAAGCAATTTCAAGATCACAGTATCAAACAATATTTACCAGTGAAGAACCACCCAGTTGAATGAAAGATTATATTTGAAACTTGAGGCTACAAAAGCATATACCTAAGCTCTAGGTCAAGAAACAAGTGAGATAGCCAGCAGACACGCGGAAGGCGAAACAGGGAAATCTCAATCACAGGGAACGTAGTGACAAAGCCATTCTCATAAAACAAACACGTAAAAAAGCAGTCTTCCTTGTAAGGTGAAACACATCAAAAAATAATCACCAAGCAGCTACTTCTATTGATGTATAAAATGTTCTGATAATTCAGTTTAATGTCATGTCATCACGTGTCTCAAATGTTTAAAAGAATGGGTCATATAATCCTCCCGCTAGAAATACTACTTCACAGGATCCGTCAAGTAACCCCATCCATAGATATTGGACTCAAATTCATCAATAAAGCAGTCATGAAGAGTAAACCCTTTTCATTTGAAGTATCATGAAGAGTAAACCTAAAAAAAAAAATTCCTGATGCAAGTAACATACTGTTCGATAAGGAAATGAAGTAACATGTCGCCCCCCAACAATAACATGAAATCCATCAACACCAGCACGCAAAGTTAAGACAAACAATTTTCCCTCCACAAAAGGAAAAGGCCAGGTCACTTCGGGTTTCTGGGCACGCCCTATGAATCTCTGGAACCATGAAGCTGTCCTGGACTCTTTATCTCTATTATCATTCCGGATCCATTTTTCACATCTCAAATATCCATCAACTGCCAAAGATAACCAATTAGATACTGGAAAACTCAATGGGTGCAGAGCAGTGCCAAAAGATATAAAGCAAAAGGAATACAATACGGGCTTATTCAATAATTTTCCGGGCTATGCAAACTTCAATCCGGGATACTTTAAGCTCAATGCATGACGGGAAATGATGTGTATCTATGTAGATGTATTTTGTTCAGGCCCAATACCATAGATCTGAGGCTTAACTAGTATTAAATGTTTGTCGAGGTAATTTAAGCTAACTAATGTCTTAATGCCCATTTTCATTCATTTCATTATCAACTTTGGTTGTCTACACGAACAACTTGGGCTGTAATGGATTGATTTGCTTGATATATTTATTGAAGATTTCTCTCCATTCTGTCTCTTGCTCTAATTTTTCCACTTTTTCTCATTCTCTTGTCCTCCGTCTCTCTTCTCATATTTCTTCTTAGTATTACTCTTCTCTCCACTTTCTTCTCCTTTCTATCTCTTTTATCTTTTTAATAGAAGTGAGAGTCTAAAAATTAGCAAGGATAACTAATGTTATTAATTAAATTTTATTAAAAATAACAAGGATACTTAAAATTGTACATAATGATTATCAACATGTAGACTATTTAGTCCATGTTCCACACAACCCACCTTCCCAATGATCTACACATGAAACTTGCATGTAGCTTACCCGAATTTTTTATCAACAGCACAAGCGTTTTCGCTCATCAATGGACAAAAAGATTCATGATGTAACAACATAGGTGTAGACTCTATATACCAATTTGTTTTTAAGTACCAGCCTAGTAGATTCTATAAATGCATGTCAGATATTTCCACAAATTTCCTAGTTAAATAAGGTAGTGTGGCTACCAACCAAAAGTTTTCGGTCTCAATAAACCATATGTTATAGACACACGTCAATAAATACAGGCAAATATTAATTTTTTTCAAAAAAACTTGGCAAAGTCGTAGTTAGTAAGCTCTGATTTACCAAAAGCAATAAAAAAATCCTTAATTCAATGCATGAATTTAAGCCCCATAGACATAGTCAAAAATAACTTCAAAGCCAATCTTTGAGGGAAGCCTCAAGATTTAGAAGTGAAATTTAGAATATTAATAGTGTCTCGAATCTTAAAGCACTCTTTCTTGAAATCATATCCTTAGAATATCATCTTTATGGTTTTCTCTACCTAATTTACCACGTCCAAGTTTGTTAACAAAACTCTTTAATGTTCTTAGCCATATAAAGAAAAGGAAGCATTTTGCCTCTACATTAATATTGTTTCCGCAGAACAATATAGTTTAAGGCATGCATTCAGGTAATATGTAACAATTACTATACACAGGATTGAACCCAACTTCATGCTAATGGTAGAAGATGTGAACAATTGTTCAAAATGTTGCAAAGAGATGTTATAAAGCATACATAAGATAAAAATTAAATTAAGATTCTTACCAAGCATGTCATCATCATTCTTAGATGGTAAACCATCACACCTTTGACCTGTACCCCATTGCATCCTATAGCATGTATTGTGCTCAATCACCGGTAGATGGCTCCAATCTCCTCTCAACCGAGGATTCAGATGCAAGATCTTTGGCGGATCTTCCCCAACCGCGGACTTTAACCCTTGCAATTCAACCATGAACTGTGAAACCAGGATTAAGGAATCAACAGTCTTCAATTTTGTCCTCTGTGGTACATACTCTTGATGTGCATATTGAGGTGTACCCACCACTGTAATGGAAGAACCTGCAGCGAGCCCACATGGAAGAAACATAATTTGATCTCCCCTAGCTAATTCCTCACCGCTACTTGATACCCATGAGGGGCAGGACTCCTGCTTGCCCTCAAGTATTGCACTCTGGACAGCCTCCTTTTCATTATATTTATCTACTTCTTCCCATGCTTTCAAGCCTAACGTCCAAGCCTCATCCGCCATCCTCTCCAATACCGACAAATCACTTGTCCTATTCATTCGCCTCAAAATATCACCAGTTATTCGACCATAATGATTCTGAAGAGGCTTTATCGGTGGCACTCCACTTTCCTTCTTTTCTAATGCTTTGCCCCGTGGGACCAATGGCACGACTTCATTTTCATTATCTAGTCTCCGGTGAATTGCATTCTTATTACCAGAACTTAATAATGGCTTAGTTAATCGTCCACCATCAGCATATCCAACTTCTGATTCATCCAACCCCTCGTAACTATCATCACCTCTTAATATCGCCGCAGTCTCAAAAAATTCAGGGAACTTGACACAGATAAATAGCAAGTATAATGCAGCTATGCCCAACAAAAGATATGAGAATTTGAACCTCCTAACGCCAGGAAGTTCACTTTTTGTCCTCTTCATCTTTAAAAACCCACAATACAGAAAGGAACCCTCTTTAAACACCAAAAGTCACCCCAACCCATTTAACATAACCGATACTAATAATATTAGAAATGGAATGCAATCAAACAAACTTGCATTGTAATGAAAACCCTCAAATACAATATCATTACTCGCAAGGATTTAACACAAACAGGTCCTAGAGCTTCAACAAAAAATGGATTTGATATACAAGCATAACAAGTACAGAAACCTTCATGGGGCAAATAAGATCAAGTTCCTTACAATCATTAACAATGGGCAATTCAACAGCAAAACAATCTGAAACCCAGAAATCAAAATACCATCTTTTGAAAGTTGAACAAATTAAAATGGCATTACTCAGCCTCTAATTCACCAGCAATTCACCAATCCATTAAGGATTCAAACACAACCCAAATGAGACATGGGTTTATACGAATATCTATGAATTTATCAAGCAGGAAGTATAGAACATCAAAGGCGTAACAGTAGATCAATTCGAAGATCCCTAAGCAGTGAACAAATTATTTGAAAACCCTATCTTTTTCTGAAGAAAAAGGCGAAGCAGATTGATTAATACGCACAAGTATGGAATGTGACCTTAAATGAGAAATAACTGAAAGTTTTGGTGCTAAAACGCAAAAGAAGGTAAAACTTTAAATACCGTGTAGAATGGTTATTTTATGTGATGTCCAAATTGGTCAAAGTAATGATTATTTGTATCTTTTTATAATTTTCTGATTGGTTAGACAATATTGCTTGAATATCAATGTTCGAATTCTTTTTAGTAATTTAGAAATTTAGGTTTTAAAATAAAAAATTGATATTTGCACATTATTTTTTGATATTTTTACACGTAAGATTTACATATTAGTTGATGTGTCGAATTTTTATTGAATAATATGTGAATCATACGTGTAAAAATATCAAAAAATAATATAAAAATATCAATTTAATTAAAATATTGTGAGAATTAAATAAAAAGCTATTTAAGTTACTCTGTATGAATGAAACAAATTGATTTAAAGATATTTTCAATTTTAACATAGTGATTAGGGTTTGATTTTAAAGTTTATTGATGATGTCTTATCATAATAGATGTTCCATTTTTTCATATGGGCACTTATAAAATTATTGCTTTACATTATCGTGTAGTGATTTAAATTTTACATATTGTTATTATATAATTTATTTTTTTATAAGAATATATTGGACTCCCCACAATGGGAGTTTAAAAAAAGCACATGTTTGGAACTTAAAAGGTGAAGGAGAAAAAAAAAACTAACATTTTATAAAATATCTTTCAACCATTTACAATATACCATTCTAACATTATTTTTGTTTATGTTTTTCTTTGTTTTCTATTGTATTTTCCAAATTTCACGATAATTTGACTTTTGAGTTTAAACGATGATATATTAAATTTTAAATTGATGTGAATTTATTTAATTTTAATTGATACAATTATTATAATTGTATAATATAAAACAAAAATCATTCATCACAAAATTTATTTTATTATAATTTTTTTTTTGAGTTTTACCAATTTTAAAGTTTAACATACTGTCATTTCACAAATTATTTATCTAATTTTAAAACAGAGATAGTATTATATTTCTTCTATAATAAAGTGGCAAAAAATGCCATTAGTATAAATTTATCGAAATAATAAAATCTTATTTATTATTTGTTGCATCCAAATCTCACCCCAAAACGTTTAAAACACGTTATCTTATATGTTAACCTCAAATTTAACTTGAGTTGAATATATATATATATATATGAAAATAATAAATAACATGTATTTGTTATGAATCAAAAATATATAAATATAATCTATACCGTCCGTTCGAAATATTAATGACTAAGATTAAAAATAGGAAGGTGACGTTCACTAGTAATACTAGTGGACGGTGTAATGACAAATTGGACCATTATACTCTAAGTCAACGAAAGTTAACGCGTCAAAAAATTACCATGTCCGCTAGTATACTAGATTACTAGTGGATGCCTTAACATCTGAAACTGTTATAGCAAAACCCTCCAATTGACAATAAAAACTTCGAAATTCGCATACAATTTTGGAAGATTTATGTTTTACATCAACTTAATCAACTAGGGTTTATAATTTGTTAACAAGGGTTTATAATTTATTAACTATGATTTATTAACCAAGGTTTAAGTTTTATTAATCAAGGTTTATGGTTTATTAAAATAAGTTAATAAACCATGATTAATAAACCCTAAACCTTGATTTATAAACTCGAATCACTAAGTTCTAAACCCTAATTAATAAAGTCAAACACTTATTTTGAGATTAAACTTAGATTAGTAAAAATACTCGTCCGCTATTAATACTAACTGAATGTTTAATTATTTAACCCGTTTGCTAATATTACTAGTGGTCGTCGTATTCTCTCTTTAAATCCCAGTTATTGATCATTGGAATGAACGCTCTAGATGTCATTATTCATTTTTGATCAATAACAAATACATATTAGGGTTAATGACAAAACAGTTTCCCTAAGTTTAATTGAAAAATAATTTGTCTATCAAAATTTGGGAATCGTCAATCAAAATATCAAAGTATTTTAAAATAACAAATGTGTGTTATTTTTTACTAGCTCCGGTCAATTTTGATCGGAAAATTAAAGAATGAAATGATTATGTTTAAGAAGATAATATACATGCATTTAAATAGGTATGTCATTTAAGAGTATTGCTCTTGAACGACTCAATTGTAAGAATTATAAAATAACTCTACTTATAATATATCTCTTAAAATAATTTTAATAATACTTATTTATGGAATTAATAATAAAAAATTTAAGGTAAGCATTCATAATATATATCATTTCTTTTCTTTTTTTTCACATCAAAATATAAAAAATGCGAATAAAAATAGTGCAAGTAGAAAAGTGCAAACCAGGCCTAACCTTATCCATTTCGAGACCCGTTTCAGTTGGAGGTGCAGCACAAAACCCGACCCGTTTTTGAACTGATTTTATCTTCTTGTTCACTGTCCCTCTCTCCGCCCTTAAACCCTGAAGTCCGAAAACCCTGTAACAATTCAAAATCAATGCTTTCCATTTCTTTATAATCTTTCAGTGATATAAATATATGCAGTATTTAGATACCTTTAACCCCATAATACCTTTTTATATATTGATTTAGTGGTTCGTGAAATTCACCATAAAAAATGGCATCTATTTCCCCAACCTGGTTGTATCAAGGTCTCTTTTTTTCTTTTTTAATTTACATGCATTTCCTGTATACTATCTTCTTAAACTGTTGTAAGCAATATTGTCTTATAATTGCCAAATGGGTGTTCCAATTGTGTGTCGCAGATAGAGGATTCAGACGTATGGTTTCTGCAGATTTCTTTATTAAAAACAAGTTCTCTTTTCAACACTTGCAGGTATCATATATAACATATATATATATTTCTCCCTTTCCTAAAAATATGTTTTGTGGAATTCCAGAGTTTCATACCCTGCAAGTGTAAATTTGCTTCTGTACAAACTCTTTTGTGTGTGTGGATAATTTGTGGCATCATTTTCTAAAGGGCTCTTTACAACTGTTCATCAATTGTTTTTGATAAGTTTTTATAAGTCAAAAAGGGGGTTGTGTTCACTTCTGACTTACTTTTTTGGGACAATGGTTCAAATTATGGGTGATTAATTATTTTTTACCTTTGAAAGTGAATTAATTAATTTCTGACTTTGGAAGTGGAAAGAAGTATTTTTTACCTTTGAAAGTGGAAAGAAAATTCAGAATTATGAGATTCAAGCTTTAGGGGTTTGACTTGAAATGTTGGAGTATAAGATTGTTTCTGAAGGTACTTTCACATATGTTTATTTCATTGATATAAGTTACATATTGCTACAACATGTGATTTCCCTGATCATGACATGTGCCATTGATGCTAGTGCTAGACTCTATTTTTAGAACATGAACTTTTGTTGTGAAGTAAAGTAGAACTTAAGCCTTACCCTTGGTTATTCTTCCGACATATTTGAAGTCCAATTATTGCTGTTAGATAGAAAAAAGATGCGTATAGGACACAACGCCCATCGCAAAAGCTAGAGAAAAAAGAAAAAAAAACTTTAGAAAAATTTAAACAATAGGTTCCTAGTCCCTTCAAATATAATAAATGACACGGCCTCTAAATTCTCCCCTGACTGAGTGAAGCATGAAAACAACTTCGCCTCTAAAAAATTGATAGGGAAAGTAATGATTCTGTAATATTCTAGCAGTTCTTTCTGTATAAATGCTGCAAACCACAAACCAGAAATAAAAGATTATTTTGGTTTTGTTCTGAATAAGCTATAAACAAAGATCTTAATGGATCTTTCAATAGTTTATAATTTACTGAAGCTGGAACTAAGTAAATTGTCATTGTGTTGCACTTCATATGCTCTTTTTTCCATCTCTTTCTTTATTACAGTAATATGGTTTATTGTGCGCATCGAGTGGACAGTCAATTGGGTTTTCAACAATCCCATACTCATCTTCTTTTAGTTTGGTGCCTTACTATCTTTCTTTCATTGTTTTATGTTATACTTGAAGCATCTCCTAATATGAATCTATCAATGGTGCTTAACTTCAACTTTGCACTATGTGATATCTGAACTGAATAGGAGTGCATGGTTTATTGCCATTTTCACATGTAAGTAGATGATTCTAAGGGGTGTATGTATACATTTAAGGGAACCAATCAACATCTCGTACTAATTTGTTTCCAATATGGCAGGTTAAAGTTGGTTTGAGTTATTTTCCTAAAAGGTCCCCTTTACTTCCTTATATAAAGTGTGAAAACACGGAGAAGAATGAGGGTTCTTTTGAGCATGTATCTGTTGAGCGCCCACCTTATCACAGTTATATGGACTCTACCTCTGGTCAGCTTGAACCAGCCTCTGGTGCTCGTGCAAGTATTCCGGGGGAAGAGTACTGGCCAGAAGGCACAGCTAGTCGAGTTAGGGCTGCAAATGCTCCTGAACCAACTGGTGGATCAGCAGGAAGTCCTTCATTTGGCAAAAATCCTGGTAGTCGGAGAAAAAAGTACAAGGCATCTGTTGCTGCATCTGAGACTTCAGAAATGAGTACAATTTTTGATGATGCAGTGGAAGCTGAACCATTAATTGACGGTTCGGAAGACTCTAAAGATCTTGCCTCTAAGTTTGTTGTTTATCAGACAGAAACTGAGGAAGAGGAGTTAACTGGATACGCATTGGACAAGAAACTTGGACTCCCTCACCCCTTTATTGATCCGGAAGTGAAGAAACCGATACAGGAGCCACTTACAAGTGAAGAACTATGGTGGAATTGGAGGAAGCCGGACAAGGAGCAATGGTCCAGGTGGCAAAGGAGGCGCCCGGATGTTGAAACGGTTAGTGCAGAAAAAAAAGAAGAATATATGACTATATCTGGTGGGTTGAGGTTGATTAGTGACTGTGATTCCATTATGCTAACTCTGCAAACGCCAAAGTAGCACTATTCACTGTATGACTTCTCCTACAATATAAGAGAAAAGAGATTCATCTTCCTAATTATTCCATTTAGTTTGCATTCAAGATTTTGAATCCAGATGGCTGACTAACTGCGGAGTAACGTGCATTTCTTGGTCAGTTTGTCTGTATAATGCCACAGGTGCACTAATTTTGAACCTAGATTGCTGACTAACAGTGGAGTAACGTGCATTTCTTTGTCAGATTGTCTGTATCATTCACAAGTAACTTCATTTTATTTTAAATCAAGTGAACTCCTCGCCTTGACCCAATATTTGCATAACTTATCTGGAGTTTGCATTTTTTTTAACCACAGGTATTTCTTAAAGCTATGGCAGAGACTGGGCAAATAAAGCTTTATGGTGAACATCCAACAATGACTGAGACCTCTCTTTACAGAGCTAGACGACATCTTTATAAAGACGAAAGGTATAGTTGATTTCTCACTTGGATAAACTATTGCTCCAAGGTTCCGCAGATTATAATTTGCTTGTATCTCTGATAATTCTTCCACGCCTCCATTTGCAATGTTACTCTGATATATTAATGTGTAAAACTGATGAATCAGCCTGCAGTTGTAAAAACTAAGGTTGTTAGCTTGGGAATGAAAACATGAAACTACTAACACAGTTAAAAGTAATAACATTAACCCGGTAGAAAGAATATATTTGCAATAGAGCATTTCAGAATAAGCTTAAAAGTAAACAGACCGTCTTAATGGGTGTAAAAGTTCTGAGGTAGCAAACTGTTTTTCCATCTTAGTTAGAATTCGGCATGGATGAAAAAAGTCATTATGGGACCTAGAGCAAATGGTAGATAAGTGTAAGACATTTGTCTGGGAAACGGAAACTCTAGAAATCTGCATGATCAATAAATGAGTATGGTAACATGGATATTAGTTTCCTTTTGTTATTATCTCCACAGGTGTAGCGTACAAATTTAATCGCAGGTTTTGTCTTATGCTTGACCTTTCAAAACCATGACTTATCTTGGGGATGTGTCCATAACTAGAAAAGCAGGTGACATTTGCAATCTGCTGCCTTTTAGTCTGCCATCTAGCTTCAAAATCTTTGATGGAACCTAAGAGATGAGGGGGCTGGAAATTCTATATAACTATTGGACTTGTATTGGAATGAAATTATAGAGTAATTATAGTGTTTGACTTTATCTAGGTTAGGTATTATTAGGAATTTATTTTTTTATTCTGTCCAGGGATATTGGATGAACTGGTAGTGGGAATTTATTTGAAAAGTTATATGTTGGGAATAGTGGATAGAGAAGAAGTTGTTATTCACTTGGTCCCTATATAAATAAGGCAAGCTTTAGTTATTAGACATAATATTATTATTAAATTGAGTACAGTGTTTTTAGTTGGCTATTTCTTGTCTACGGACGCGAGTGATATCTGCAGATTGACCACAAAACATCCTGCTAGATGGCTAATTTCCTTGTATGGATAGGCTTCATTTTATATTTTGTCGTTTTATATTTTTCATTTTTCATTGTCTTATCCTACATCCTTGGTCACAAGATAGATAAAACTTTTATGGATAAATGTAATTGACAATAACATACTATAAGGAATTAAGTTCTTATTGCTAGTATTGGTCGACTCAAAGGACTCGATGGACTTTCTGGTACTTGGTGTTTATCTCACTAGTTACTTCATTGCGAAATTTCCACCAGTTTTATGCTAATTGTATAGTCGTTCAAGTTTCATGTAAAATATATGACCTTGGATTGCGTAAGTGAAAGGGAGTCAAACTCGATGAACAAAGAACTACTGTTGCTCAATAGTTACCTTCTTACACCAGTGTGAGTGTTGAATTTTGTTCAACTCATTGGCCGGGCTATCAACTGTAATGCTTAATTGAACAGGTGCTCGAAAAGACACTAGTTGAATTGTGCTCGGGCCCGCTGCTGTTTCTGCTTTCCTGGCTTTCAGGCTTGGCATTTCAAAATTTTAATTGCTTTTCAACCTTAGGATAAACCTGCTGTGACATCTAGGTCTAAAGATGAAAGTAGTGGACTATTTTTTTTTTTTTTTTTTGTAGACTGCAGGCTGAACAAGAAAGACTGAAAAGAATTGGTCCAATAGCTTACTATTCTGAATGGGTTAAAGCATGGAAGCGAGACACTTCACGTGAGGCGGTTCAGAAACATTTTGAAGAGACTGGTGAAGATGAGAATGCCCAACTCATTGAAATGTTCACGCATCAAACTGATCGAGAATATCGCATAATGATGGGTACTGATATCCGTATTCGTAGGGATCCTTTGGCAATGCGAATGCGTGAGGATCAGATAAAACAAAGTATCTACTTTAAACCTATCAATCTGTGAATTGTTAACTTTGTTGTTTTCATATCTGTACATAGTTCTCATAATAACTCTGAAGCACTATAAGATCTACCGATTCTACCCTCTCTATTCTATTGCATTTTATTTTATTGAATTAATGATATGAGGTTTGCTCAATCACAATTGTCACTTACAGAACCTGCTCTTGACACTCAACTCCCTTTTGCACCCTGCTCTTATATCTTTGTTTTTTTTGAAAGTGCTCTAATATCTTTGTGTATGTATGCTTGCTTGTGAATTCACAATCTTTTTCATTAATTACGACATTTGCATTAAGTATGCATCATCCATCTTGAACACATTATTGGACTCTCTGCTTGTATATCACATTAAGTTTTCATCTCTATGTGATGCATGAGCAACAATTTTATAGTTTCATTGTTTACGCTAGATTGGAAATAATAATGTCTAGATTTTGCCTTATGGTGCTTTTGATACATTGAGATACATCTGTTAATTTTCTTATGTAGAGATATAAAACACATGTTGAATATCTGTTATAAAAAATGTACTCTACTCTCCTTGTCCACTTTCCCTGTTCAACTGTGCTCTTGTATTTCATTACTATATTGGCCCTTGCAGTATGGGGTGGAGATCCAGTTTACCCAACTGTGAACTACATTCAAGATCCAGACGAAGTGATTGATTACAGGGGTCCAGATTTTCATGAGCCAACTCCCAATATGCTGTCTTATCTGAAAGAGGTTAATATTGGCGACTTTTGTTCAATTTTTTTGTCATTTATTCATATTCTAATGTTAATGTTAAAAGATGCTCTGAAGTTGATTCAGCAGTAATTTGTTATGAATTACCATTTAAAACAGTTTATTGTAGTTACCCTAATGAAGTAAGAGGTAATCAAAAGAAGTTGCAGTAGGAATGGCAACTGGTAGGGTACCCATGAAAATGTATACCCATTACCCACTATCCTACTATTCTGCACCCATCCAAACCCGATAAATTTGTTTGCTACGCACAGGTATTCATCACAAGTATAATGTACTATAAAATACAAAATAATTATTAACTCAATAGTTGTAGAAAAAATAAAATGAACATTCTAGAGAGAAAGAGTTATGAGAAAACTATTTTCTTCATTAAGCAAGAATGAACTAGCAGATTACATTTATGCAGCTAACAACTTACTTACTAAGCTAACTTCCTAACTAAACTTGCTTACATCAGCAACTTAACATAAATAGCAGAACCCTTATAACTAGCTATTCTAAGTATTTACAATAGTGCCCTTGGGATCATGAAGTGAAGCATCGGTTGTTGATATCTTATCACCCCCTTAAGTTGGTAGGACTAAACAGGTTTAGGACTCCCAACTTGGATAACAAAAACTGAAGATGAGCTATAGTTTGAGGCTTGGTGAGAAGATCTGAGTAGTAGAAATATGTTGTGGTAGAATAAGACCTTGATAGACTTTTTCCCGAATCCGTTTAGGACTCCCAACTTGGATAACAAAAACTGAAGATGAGCTATAGTTTGAGGCTTGGTGAGAAGATCTGAGTAGTAGAAATATGTTGTGGTAAAATCAGACCTTGATAGACTTTTTCCCGAATCCAATGGCAATCAATCTCGATATGTTTGGTTCTTTCATGAAGGACTAGGTTTTCAGCAATGTGAATAGCTGATTTACTATTAGTATAAAGAGGGACAAGAAGTTGTGATTGAATCCCAATGTCCTTGAGCAGGGCTAATATCCAGGTAACTTCACACAGTGTTAGCCATTGCTCTATACTCTGCTTCAGTAGACGGCCTAACAATAGTCTGTTGTTTCTTGCATTTTCAAGAGAGTAAAGAACCTCCAAACATCACACAATATCCAGAAATTGATCAATGGTCATAAGTCAAGTGCCCAATCAATATCACAAAATGCTTGTAACTGAAGAGAGATGGTGGAAGATAAAAGAAGTCCATAAAAGCCACAGTAGCTGCATCATATTAGCCATAGTAGGAGAAGACATAAACTAAACTGGCTAATAATGCGCACAACATAAGAGATGTCTGGTCGGGTAATGGTTAGATAGATGAGCCTACCAACTAGTCTCCTATAAGAACTAGGATCTGTCAAAGGTTGTCCTAAGTTTATGTTGATGTTCAATAGGAATTAAACTACTCCCAGCAGACCTGTGTCAGTAAGAATTTCCATTGCATAAACAAATTCGAGCAGAAGATCTTGCTATTTAAAAAATACTTCAATGATCCAAGGTCCTTGACTTTAAACTGAGTATGAAGATAGAGTTGGACTTGAGCCATAACCTCAGGATGAGTGCCAGATAAGATTATATCATCAACATAGACAAGTATTGTTGTGAAAGGGTCATTTTTCTTCAGAATGAGCAAAGAATTATTACTGAGAGATTGTTTAAAGCCATAAGTTAACAATGCAGTAGAAAATTTGGAAAACCATTGTCAAGGTGCCTGCTTTAGGCCATTGAGTGATTTGTAGAGCTTGCACGTGAGAGAGCAGCTCTTTAGGAACATGAAATTTAGGGGGCAAATAGACCTCTTCTTAGTGATCTCCATGTAAGACAGCATTGGCAATGTCCAACTAAGAAAGTTTTCAACCTTTAATAGCAACAATAGACAAAAGAAGACTGACCGTGGTTATCTTTGCTACTGGGGCAAATGTTTGGAAATAATCTAACCCTTCTATTTGAGTGAAGCCCTTGGCAACCAACTGGGCCTTGTACCTTTTCACACTCCCATCAGATTTGTATTTTACTTTAAAAATCCATATACACACAATAGATTGTTTATGAGGTGGTAAAGGAATAATAGTCTCTAAAGCATTAATTTCCACTTGCATAGCCTCACACCATTTAGAATCCTTAACTGCTTGAGAGTAAGTTTTGGGCTCAACAATAGCAGAGGTAGAGGCTATAAAATGTTGATAACTAGAAGAAATACTAAGGTAAATCTGTATAATATTAAAATTTTGCAGGTAAAGTTCTTATACTTGAAGGTCTTGACACATGAATGGTGGAAATATTAGGAGAGGAAGTACAGGATATATAAGGTGTATGATTGGGGTGAGAGAGGGAATGAACAACATTATCAGAAGAAGAATGAATAGGAACTGAGAAAGATGTATTCAGATCATCAATAAAAGTAAAACCAGAGTGAAGAACAGGATTAAAAGACAAGACTTCAGAGGTTGTAGCATAGGGAAAAATGTTTCCATGAAAGACTACATCTCTTGATACAAAGACCCTTTTTGTAATGAGATCAAAAACTTTATAGCCTTTTTGATTGAAAAGATAACCAAGAAATATGCATTTGGTAGTCTTGGGTGCAAACTTATCCTTCCGAAGAGACAAAGTGGAAGCATAACAAAGACATACTAGAAATTTAAGATACTGTAAGTTGGAGGTTTATGAAATAGGAGTTCATAAGGTGTTTTATTTTGCAAACTTTTAGAAGGCATCTTATTAATAAGATAAGTAGGTGCAAGAAGGCAATCTCCCCAGAAATGAATGGGAAAATGAGCCTTAAATCTTGTTCCAGCAACTTCTAGTAAATGTTTATGTTTTCTCTCAGCAACTCCATTTTGCTGAGGTGTCTCAACACAAAAACTTTTATGAATAATGCCAAGAATATCAAGCATAGGAGTGAGAGCTTTATTAAAGAACTCAGTCCCATTATCTGACTGTATGATTTTTACAATGCCATCAAACTGTGGTTTGACATAACAAAGGAATTTATGTTGAACTGAAGCAAATTGAGACTTGGAAGATAACAAATAAGTCCATGTGCATTTTGTATTATCATTAACAATTGTCAGAAATGAAGTACAATTGTAATATGTCTTATTTATGTCTATAAGGATCCCATAGGTCACATCACAATGCAACAATTCAAATGGTTTGGAGGCAGTAGTGGAACTAACAGGAAATGCATTTCTCATTTGCTTAGCTAATGGACACACATCACAATGAAATGAAGAAGTACAATTGGATGGCACAAGATCAAATATAGATTTGATGACATGAACAGGTGAGTGACCAAGCCTATCATGCCACAACTGTAGTATTGAAGAAGACTGAGTAGAACAAATAACATGATTAAAAACAGTAGGAGTAACAAGCTTGTGCAGCTTGTCCTTTACTCGACCAATCCCTTTCACCTTCTTGAAGGTTCTGAAATAGACAAATATTAGGAAGCAAAAGTGATACAACAATGACTGTCTTGAGTAAACTCAATACTCTTGACTGAGTTTACTCGCTGATATCAGGTCAAATTTGAAATCTGGTACACAAAGGACATCATGTAAAATAATGCCATCAGTGACCCTAACAGTACCCTTGTGAGTAATAGTAGAGGATTGACCATTAGGAAGATAAATGATAGAATTTATGAGGACAGGATTAACAAGCAAATCAAATGAGGTAGTAATATGGTTAGTTGCACCAGGGTCTATAATCCAGTCACTTGATACAGAAAAACTAGATAGGCATATAGTGTTTAAAGAAGGAGAGACATGGATACCTGCCAGAGGAATGTCAGTGGTAGAATGTAAATGATTTTGATTGAGCAGAGTCAGCAGTTCTTGATATTGTGCAGGTGTAAAAGTAGCAGTTATGTTGAGGGATGCAGTAGAACCAGTTGATGGGGGAAGAAACAGTTGAAACAGATGTATGAGCACTGATAGATGGAAAAATAGTAATTTGAGCAACAACTCTGTTTTCTTTGTCAGATGAGCCTTTGAATTTAGGAGGAAAGTCATTCAAGAAGTAACATCTATCCCTGGTATGGTTCCATGACAATAGGTGCACTCCAGATTACCTCTCTTGAATGATTTAGGATCTAATTTCTTGTTACCAAATGTGCCTTTTGCAAACTAACGGGTTGATTGTTGTTAAATTTGTTGAGAAGTGTTGCAGACATCTCAATC
The DNA here is from genome assembly GCA_020205555.1 of Panax stipuleanatus. NCBI lineage: Eukaryota > Viridiplantae > Streptophyta > Magnoliopsida > Apiales > Araliaceae > Panax > Panax stipuleanatus. The sequence continues at coordinate 9,989,142 of CM035125.1, read as the reverse complement.
ATTTGACTAGTGTAATTTCTTTGTTTCTCCTCTTCTTGAATAAGAGCTAAAGCTTGATTTAGATTTGGCATAGGATTCATCATAAGTAGCTGGCCTCTTACGTTTGTTAACATATCATTTAGTCCCATCAGAATGAAATAACCTTCATGTTTTCATCACAAACTTCTTGCAACTTCAAAGCACCACAGGTGCACTTACAAGAGCATTTAGGAACATGAGTTATGTTAACTAATTCATCCCAAAGAGTTTTGAATTTCGTAAAATAGGTAGACACAAACATTGAATTTTGTGTTAAGGAAGCCAAATCTTTATTAATCTCGTACAATCGAGCACCATTGCTATGTGTGAATCAAATGTTTAAATCATTCCAAATATCAGTAGCAAGAGGTATGTAAATAATACTGGAACTGATTTCAGGAGAAACTGTAGTAAGAAAATCACCATATCATTACATCTCTACCAATGAAGTAGGTAAAGAGATGTTTCACTTGGTTGATTGAACTTTCCGGTCACAAAACCGAGTTTGTTCTTCGTAGATAGAGACATGGACATTGCTGTGCACCATTGATTAAAATTGTCCCCTGTTAGGATTTGAGAAACTAAAACTTGACCTGGATGATCTGATGGATGCAAATAGAATGGGTGACTTGGATCTAGTACAAGGTATTGATACTCACTCTGTGAAATTTGCTTCAATGTTCATCACTTCCGATGCTGTTGAAGTCGTCATGATGATGAATTATTAATGGTGAAACCTAATTTGGAAAGTACAAAGAAGGCTAGAAAAATCTGAGAAACAATTAGCTTCAGCAGATAAGTGAAATTTGTTGAGAATCAAGGAAAGGAACAATTGATTTTGCGGAAGAGAATAGATAAAAATTCAAGATCTGTGTTGAGATGATCTGATACCATGTAGAAAAAATAAAATGAACATTCTAGAGAGAGTTATGAGAAAACCATTTTCTTCATTAAGCAAGAATGAACTAGCAGATTACATTTATACAGCTAACAACTTACTTACTAAGCTAACTTCCTAACTAAACTTGCTTACATCATCAACTTAACATAAATAGCAGAACCCTTATAACTAGCTATTCTAAGTATTTACAATAGTGCCCTTGGGATCATGAAGTGAAACATCAGTTGTTGATATCTTATCAATAGTATTAACATTTTACGTCAGAGCTCTTCTATCAAGAGTTTACAAGTTCGAGACTTGCACTCATGTAAGTATACTCTGGATGGAAATTTTGTTTATTGTTTAAATAATTGTATTTATATATTTTATAAGCATATAACAGGCAGTGGATACTCGCATATACACTCCAACTAAATCCCACTACCCTTGGTGGGTTTTGTTAAACAGGTTCCATTAGGGTTTGAACGGGTCGGGTACCCGAACGTCACCTTGAAAGTGCCATCCCTAGGTTCACTTGTAGACCACCTGCATTTCAGATATTACTCTTCAACTTAGCATGTAGCCATGAACTCGCAGTTCTCCTTTGATAGCTTTAAAGTTTTCTGATGAGGTTTAGAGTATCATGCTTGCTACTGTGCTGCTTAAAATGAGATTTCAGTTTAAAAGCTGATAAAATTTCTTTTTCTGTCTCAGACTCTCAGTCTATAAATAATACTTGCTTCATAATAATGACTAGATACTATTATTGTTAGTTACAGCATATATACTAATTGTCTGCAATAATGTCTGATCAGCATGGTAAAATAATATCAAGGGAGGAGCTTGAGAATATCCTAGCTAAAGAGAAGACTGAACAAATTGAGGTAATCAATCATGTAATAATAACTAAGCATTTTTATTTATTTATTATTGTTATTATTTTATCCTTCAATAGTTCTTGCACCTATTTGCTTAATTATAAACAAAGAATTATTCTTCTCTTCATTTTATTTTAGTTTCACCGTGCTGTGTATTCTTTAATGTTCTTTGGACTGATTTCTGCTGTGTTGTTCCAAGAAGTCTTTATATCAGATCAGGTTGTTTGAGCTGATATGTCTGCTTGATGAATAGTCAAATACTTTGCTATGCTGCACCATATAGAGTACATCCTAGTATAAAATATGCACTAAAACTTCTGAAGTTCTTATTCGAAGTTTAGATATAGGATCTCTGTGATATCTAGTGGTCTTTCCCTTTTGCTTGTCCCCTCGTCTTTTAACTCCGGTTTCTTCTGCAACAGATGACAGATATTGATGAAGCTATGGCAAAAGCAGTTGACATTGGTGAAAATGATGTGAGCTTTCTTGCCTTATTGGTCATTCTGGGTGGTGTTTTTCCATTATTTCAGCTTATCTGTTTATTCTTCTTTAATGCAGTATTTATGGTTTTATATGGATTGACTTAGTTATGTTGGTTGCATTAGTAATTGTCTTTTGACACTTCTTTGCAATAGGATGAAGGAGAGGACAGTGAGGCTGAGGGTAGTGAAGAAGAAGAGAAAATTACACGCAATTGGAGTGTTCTAAAAAGTACTCCGGAGCTTCGCAAGACAAAGGTAATAATACAGTTTCTTGACAGTTGTCGATTGGTTTATTATTCTCTAGTGTTTTCTCTATTATGACTGAATTTGAGGGAGAAATGTTTACTTGATACATCACCTTGTTCTTGGCTTATATTGATGGTGTTAAAGCATGATAGACGTGGCTGTAATAGTTTAAGCTTTTAGAGTAATAGGTAACATGACATGGTATCAAAGCTCTGATTTTGCAAGATCTTGAGATCAATTCTTCCGGTTTGCGTTTTGGTTCGTTATAGGCCATTGAATTTGTTTGATTTGTGCATTGTAATGCACCTTGATTTTTCTCCATGTGCAACCCCGGTATCCCAAGTGAAGTGGAAGGACTAGAGCCTGATATACATGTTCAGTCCTATCTCTAATAGCTTAAAACAGCTGGTAACTTGATATATGGAAAGAACAAAATAATAAGATAAAGGATGTAAGAGGTTTAAAGTTACAAATGTAATATATACCCCAACACAACACCCTTAAAGTAGTTATGTCTATTATGCACTCTTGTTAATAGTTTGGAGGGAAGTTTTGGAACATACTTGGCGAAAAAAATAATAATAATCAAATTTCCATGTAACATTTGAGTTCTCTGAACTTCGAGTTTTGTAAGTGAGCATATCTTACGATTGCATTTTGAACTCCTTGAATCACAGAAGATGAGAGTTTGGCCAAGAAGAGAACCCAAACCACTATATCCAATAATAAATTATATCTCACATATATGCCTGTTTTATCTACATTATGATATATTAGCTACTACTGTAATGTGTTGTTCTTTTTACTTGCAGGAAAAACCTAAGAAGGCTGGCCTCTCTCTGGACGATGCTATAGACGATTCTGAGAACTTAACAGACTTTATTATGGATTTTGACGAGGACGAGTAATGTCTTTCAGATTTTGAATTTTACGAGTCAAGTTTACGAGATTCAAACTAGAAAAAACATAGATGCAAATACTCGAGTATATATGGAGTACAAAAGCTGAGATATTATGGCAATCATCAGAGAGTTCAGAATGAAAACTGATCTGATATATAAGCAAACAAATCTCCAGCTCAGCTCGGTCAATTTTAAATGAAAAATTCGAGGAAGAGAAATTTGTATAGAAAAGCCGAAATCTTGGAAAAAAATTTCTCGATTTCATTTTTTATTTTTAGCTTTGCACCGAGTCTCGTCTAATTTTATTTTATTTTTCTTGCGAGGGAGTTTAGCTGTTAAAATAGGAGATTTCTAGTTTGTGAGTATATGGATTCCAACATCTGTATGTGCAACTTGTAACTGGTTTGTATGGGGTTTTGCTAGTGAGAATTTTAAGCATCTAAAAAGGTGAGCTCTAGTTTGTTAGTATATACTTTGAATGTTATTTTTGCCTTCTTTTTTTGTGTGTGGATTTCTGAGAGTTTAGATCCTTGGTGCAACTGTTACGGAATGATGTTTTTAAAATCCAGTAAATTAACTAGCATTGAAATGAGCTATCCATCTAATTTTTATACCAAAAAATAAATAAACCCAAAGCCCAAGGCCTTTTACTGAGAGAGATTTGTACTGTCTGGGCTTTGGTTTGGGTTTGGATTTGGGGTTGGGGTTGGGGTTGGGGTTGGACTTAAGTGGTAACAGATTGCTCAAGTGGTAACATTATGTCGACAATTTGAGAATATTTTATAAAAGTAATTATGAAGGTCAAAATCTTGTAAGGCTTCCAGAGAGAGAGAGAGAGAGAGAGAGCTTTTGATCATCAACTGGGATTTCTTTTCTTATGTAAACCCTTCGGCCATTAATTGGGAGAGTTTTCTTTTTGGCATTAGTGATTTCCATATACTATACACAATGTGTCATTTAGCTTATTATTATTATTTGATGATATGATAAGCCAGAAAGCCAAGAGTAGTAGGGTCCCTTTTTGCCCAACTTATCTGCCTTAATTTATTTTTCAATACCCTACACTATCTGACTGATGCCTTTGCCAAGATCTTAAAGGTTCTTTATACTAGTCTACTAGAAATAGTAATAATAATAGTAATATAACTAAAGGATGACTATGAACCAAACACTACCCTACCCTACCCCCATATGCACCTCACTTGATGTGTTTTTTACATGGTCCCCATTTTTAGGCATAGATTCTTACTTCCCCTACTAAAATTCTAATGCATCATTAAATGATACCATCCTAAGTTCCTAACCCAACTATTAGAATCTTTATTAAATAATCATACTTTGTAAGGTATTTAAGCATTCTATAAAATAAAAAGGGAGATTTTTTTTTTTATATTTTCCCTAGTTATATAAAAATATATGAGTGCTGCCAAACTTTGACTGGACCTACCTTTTCATTGTTTTTCTATAAAATCTTATTGTCAGAACATTATTTTATTTTTGTTTTATATTCACGTATATGTAAGAGATTTAGCTGGTCAAACTTTATCTTAATTAAAAATTAAACGGTCAAGTCGAATTCAAATTTTAAATAAACTTGAATTTTATTATACCAACTCGACCTGTTTATTAAAATAGTCGGACCGGACATTAGCCGAATTAAACCAAATTTAATAAATTATTGAAATTGTTTTATCATGCAAACTTGAGGTTTAAAATATTGAATTTTAAAAAATTAATATTAATCTTAAATTATGGAATGAAAGGAGTAGTCAATATACCTCGTTCATACTAGACTAGTAAGCAACTAGAATTGAATTGGATACAAGCTCAAGCAAGATTGATATGCACAAAATATATAAATATATAAAAAGTATAAACAGACTGGAAATATAGGACATGAATATTGAACAGGAGTATATTGAATTTTTAATTATTTATGTTTTGACCCCCAATGGGTAAAAATACAAATAAATTAAAGTTCAATACACCTCCTGTCCAATATTACTAGTCCCATATTCCTGTCTGTGTAGAAGAACTCATAAATATAATTAGAAAAATTAAGCGATCTTGTGTAAGAGATAGAGTTGACTTTTCAATCAATATTTGGATTAATAATAATGTGGATTATTGGATTTTATTTTATATTTGTCACTTGAAGGTTATGTATGATATAGAAATGATTAGGGAGATTGAATGTCAGCTAAAAAAACACAATTAGAGAACAAATGTGGATTTGATGATGAAGTGTTTGTGTCACCCAAAACATGATCAAGAAAACAAAACAAAAGGGTTTTGTTTGATTGTTTGCTTGCCTTACTTGCACCCCCCCCCCCCCCCCCCCCCCCGCCCTCCCCCTTCCTCCCCTTCCTAAAATCTTTAAGAAAAGGACATAAATAGCTAAAAGCTAAAACATTTGGTCAAACCCTGTTCACTCACCCCCATTTTTCTATTCTTTTCTATGCCTAATTGAGTAGTACATTTTCATTTGAGAAGCCCCAATGACTGACTAATCCCTTTTATCCCTAAACATGATTACTCTCTCTTTCCACCTTTTTTTTATCATCTTAATTAATCATCTTCTTACCACACACTGACACACACTAACATGATTAACATTTGTGGGCTCCACACTAAGCATATTTGATATATTCTCATGACTTCTGGCTAAGTTTGTCGATATCTTAACTTTATTATATATGACAAATCTATTCGATTCTGATTTTACGATATTAATCTGCTTCTTTCTTCTTCTTTTTTGAACATTAAGTGTGATGCTTAGTGGGTTTAGTGGTGTTTGATTGCATTTAATGTATCTAAATAGTTCACCTCTTAATGTATTTTAAGAACCCACATCTTTGTATTAAGAGTTCCTCTAAATAGTTAAGATACAAATATGAGTCTAAACTATTTAGAGTACGTCTTAATACAAAAATATAGGTTGTTAAGATGCATTAAGAGATGGGCTGTTAAGATACATTAAAATGTAATCAAACACCACCTAAGTTGCAATTAAAAACAAAATCTTCATATAATTTTATAATGCGACTTAATCTACATCTTAGATTATATTTTGTCTAGTGACAAAAAAAAACAGAAAGATTAAGCAAAATAACATTTTTATGTCTTATGGAGATTGGAGAATTTGGCATAAATACAGTATTTGAGGTTTAAACATGTCATTCTAAAAATTATGCGATGCGTTTGATGTCCTAGTAATTTATTTTATTTTTTTTAGTATTATTATACATTTTAAAATGTTTTATTATACGTTTGAGGGATCAAAACCGAACAAAAGCATAATATTTATAAAAAAGAATTTTTTAACTTGTGTCCTTAGCGCACATGTTAAGCCCACAGTTTAAGAGAATATTTTTTTGAATTGTGTGTATATTCTTTTGAACTTGATGTAAATATAAAAATCAAGAGAATATACACATAATTCAAAATAATATTCTCTTGAACTATGTGCTTAGCATGTGTCCTAAGCGCATATGTTAAGAGGACCCAATTCAAGGAAATAATAATTGGCTGAGGGGCTCGGAGCTGAGCCGAAGTGGGAGGATAAGGCGGCGGCGGCGGCTAATGAGAATGGAATATAAAATGGTTTGGGCTGTGGGTGGGGTGGATTGGTTGAGTTTGACGCCACCACAATAGTCAATGTCAATAAATGAATGATGGGCCGTAGAGTGGGCCGCGGGGTGGGCCATGGGGTGGGGTGGAGTGGAGTGGTGTGTGGAGCTGGGCGAAGAAATCTAGATATCAAGGAATTGTGTGGGTCCCGCAAATCTAAGAGCTGAGCTGGTGCTCTTTGGACATCTTACTAGTAGTACTAGTTTCGCTTTTCCACTCCCTCCCTATCTACATATTAGTGTGGAATCAAAAATATCGTTTATATTACCTTCTTCTCTTCTTTTTCTTTTTCTTTTTCTATTCATATTAATTCGTCAGAATAATAAATATCGTTTTATATATTAAATATTTATTAAAATAATTATAAAAATATAATTAAATAAATATTTATTTTGAATATATTATATTTACAGAGGTAATATCGATCAATTAATGACCATTTTTTTGGGTAAAATGAATAGCATAGTTTTAACTAATTCGTGTAAAATAAGATTTCTAATTTCTAATCCAATTATGTGGTAGATTGATTCAATAAAATTATACAACATGTTTCTTCAAAATACTTTTAGTTCTTTTAACAAATATAATGTTCATTTAGTTACTCTCTATTAGTAGATTTAATTTAAGTTTGAGTTTTTTTTAATGTTATAATCTACTTAGGGGGAGGGGGGTCTAGGTGGGAGAGGAGATAATTTACTGTCTTAAATATTAATCATGCCCTGCTACTGCTTTTGGGCCTATGTTCGCTTTCAGACTTATCTTCGTAACTTGCATGTTGTCAACAAGAATCGAATTATTGACTTCTATAATAATAAAAATGAATCATATCAGTAGATTAAGTGATCATGGAATAAGTTTGAGTTTGAATATACACAAACAAACCATGGTTGGAACAAAATTTAGGACCCAGGCTCCATAATTCTTACAAATGAATGGAGTGACTTACGGACTAGGATCCTCTCCATTTCAAGTAAATGAAGACTTTCTATTTTATGGTCCAGATTTAAAATGTACCTATCTCTCTCCTATCAGCATGATATCACATTTCAATACATTTTAAATATAGACCATAAAATAGAGAATCTCCATTCACTTGAAATAAAAAGGATCCTAGTCCGTAACCTACTACTTACGTACACAACTATTTTCAATCATTTAAAAAAGAGAGAAGGGATTATGTGACATTGTTAAATTTTGTTGATTAAATAATTAACCTAAAAGTCAACACGTGTACTTTCATTGCTGCAAATAAATTTTAAACAAATATTAGCCCCAGTAATATGGAGTATGTGAACTTTTATTTTTCATTTGAATTTGATAAACGAGTGGCACACAATTATGAATTATCCATCCATATTTGTTTATATGGGCTTTTATATATATATAAATATATATTATTGAGTTGTGACTTGTGACCTATGACCAACCCTTTCCTTGATTAATTTTTGGCAGCTAAGATTTGTCTGAAATTTACTAGGAATATCTATATATTATGATACATATATAAAAATAGAATCCGGTTATATATTACGATTTTTTTATTAAATTACGATTACGACATATATTAATATATCAGAGTAGATATAAATATAAAATTGGCTCACTTATCAAATACATCGTAAAATTATTATCAATTAAATTTATTCACATAATTCGTAATAAAAATATCAACAAATATAATTGCAATATATATATATATATATATATATATATATATATATTTATCATTGTCCATAAATATAAGCACTATAATGTCTATATATCGCAGTGGAGTATAATATTATGAGAAACTACATATAGAAAATTCACTTCCCATACTATAGGATTGGGAAAATAAACTTAATTAATGTTTAGCTAAAGCTGGCCAACCAGCAAAGCAAGTTTTATATTGAGAGAGAAGAGAAACAATAATAATACTATTATGGGCATCCACTTTTTTAATTTCGTATGAAAACACTTATAGTTTATATGTCCATATACACATAACAATGTAATATTCCAGTCTTACATCAAAAGATATAAGAAAAATTTAACAATATATATATAGAATTAAGTAACTATCAATAATACATTTAAATCATGACCTTTTGGATGAGCATGTGGTGGGCTAAGATAACCCAAGAAAATACTATTGGGTCAGTGATTTAACATTCTATTTGGATGTATTTGATTCAATTCGGACTCCACTCGTCTCTATTAATAAAGCGATTTTACGGAGTCGCTTAAATCGTTGGTGTAATTGTATCATACTAATTTTTCCCTTCTTTTATCTCTATAATTTTAACTATATTATTATATTTTTTTATATTATTTTTTTTATCTTTCTATTTAATCCAAATTTATACATATAAAGTGAGTCTACTGTTTTTTTCTTGTTCTTTTATTATCAATCCCAATATAATTTTGGATTTCATATTAAAATAGCATGCAATGCAAGCCTTTTGTTTTTTCAAAATAATGACGAATGCAATAGATATAAAATTGACAGCTTATATGATTAGACCTATTATGGTTAGGTCGGGATATGTTTTCATAACCTTGGCCCCATGCAATAACATCATCGTTCTTTCGCTTTATCAAATATTTTAGCTACCCATCGCCTTTATAAATTCCTCACAAAAACCCAAAAGAGAGAAGAAAAAATATATATATACATACACATATACAAAAAATCTCAAAAACAAATCGGTTCGTTTAATCGATCTGATGAAGAGACGAACTGTATATATATATACACATAAAATTTCTCATATATATATATATATATATATATATAATATATGAGAGCATATATGTAATATTTCATATTATTTGGTAATGCGTATCAATTTATATGATAATGATAAATAAAAAAATAATTGAATTGTTGAAAAATTAATAATCTTGTTTTACTTGATTATAATAATGACACTTGACAACTTCTAATTAAATAAAAAAATTACATTCCCGCGTATTTTTTGCATGCATGAATTTTTCAATTGTAGGGTTAGATTAATTTTAATGATAGGTGTAACTAAATATCCTCTCCGACAGTATATTCAGCAAACTCTTATAGTCTATATAAATAAAAGTACATATACAAAAATCTAGACAAGTCTTTTTCTCCATTTAATTGTTGGTCTCCCTTAAGAAGTTGACCTCCCATTTGTTTGGTCACTTTGGTGAACAGTGTACATCCTCATTCATTTACTCAAGAACTAAACATTCCTTGATCAATAAAAAGAAGGGTCGAAAATGACAACATTATCCACAAAACTATTTATATAACTGGCTTTACTTTAATCATTGAATATTACTCTTATGTGATTTCTCATCATTAAAGAAACATACAAAAAAAAATCCTTATTATGCCTTGGGTTGTTGAGATTTTTTCATGATTTATCTGTAGAGGAGGTTTAATTTGTATTAATCGTTAACGACATCTATTCAGATTTGAGTATAAAGTTATCACGGCGACATCTAATCTGTTTATTTTGTATATTTTTAAAAGTATATATCTTCTCGAGTTTCGAGTTTCAATTTGACACGAAAGGATGTATCACTTTGCATTCCCTATTTATGAGGTTTTAAAACTAAGGAAATGAGAGGAAAGTTGAAGAATTTTCATGTTTGTGAGTGAGTTTTTTAAGTCAAGAAAGGTAAGGAAAGCAAACGAAAATTAAGCCCAACATGGTAGGAAAACTAAAGAAATTAAGAAAAATGGGTTTACTAAATTTATTATAATTCCGTAATTACCCTTAAAATCCAACCCTTTGTGCAGTAAACTAACTACAGGGTTTAGTTCTTGTGTCCAAACGTATATTCAAAAAAAAATACTTTATTTTCATAAAAAAATATTTTTTAAAAGATGTGTAAATTTTCATAAAAATAATTAAGATTATAAAATTTTAACTTTAGATTTTTTGAATTTATATTTTATGAAACTTTACTCATTTTATTAAAAAATGAAAAAAATCTAAATTTTTTCCTTTAAAATAATAATTATTTTTATAAATTATATTTTATTTTAAATATTAAAAATAATTATTATTTCAAAAATAATATGTTATTTTAAAATATTAAAAAAATTGTTTTTATAAAAAAATATTTTAAAATATTAAATTTAATTATTATTTTATTTTTAAAAAATGATATTTTGTTTTAAATATTAAAAAATAATGACTATTTTTAAAAATTATTTTATTTGAAATATAAAAATTATTATTATTTTAAAAATTCTATTTGTACATGTATTTATTTATTGACAAATATTGTACATGTATTTATTCTTTGGCCAATATTGTAGATTAATATAAATAATATTTATTTGTTAAATACGAATAATATAAATTTAAAACATGTACAAAAGCCAACTAATATCAATTTTTCCTATTATCATTTACATCCCTCGAAGTATTATTATCTCTTATTATGAAGTCTCTAGCTTTAAAAACGATTACTTTTGGTAAAATTGGATCACATCTTATAATAAGATTTTTTATTTATCAAAATAGGTAAATTAATGATAAGAAAAAAAACCGGCTTCACACGATTAATCTTTTTCAATTTCACCCAAATAAATTTTTATTTATCCATAACTATTTTTCTCTCTCTCTCTCTCTTTATGGCCTTATTACCAAAAAGGAGTTCATCAAATAAACAAATTCCTCTTTTTCTATCCCGAAAATTATTATTTTATTTTTAATATTATATTTAATGTTTTTTTCTAATTGGTGTACCTCAACGACTAATTATTATAAAATAAATTGTGGGACGAACAAAAGAAAATCATCATAAATGATTGATGGGTGGGCCGTGGGTGTTCAATTATTATTGCAATAAATATAGACGGACAGCTGAATTGGACATTTTTAAAATTTTTTTTATTTATGTTGTGACTTTCAAAAAATATATTAGGTGTAATTTGAATATATATACAAGAATAATATTATATAAATTATATAATATTATTTAAAATTTTAATTAAAATAAATAATATATATTTTTTAAAAATCACAATAAAAACTCAAAAAAAAATTAAAATATTTAATTTTCATGTTCAATTCGCCTGTCCCGTGGAAGGACTCTTATTATTGCACATTTGAACCGACTAGTACTGACGCGTGGGGTGTAAATTGTTGCGTGTGACGCATTCCACCGTACGGATTTCATCGTGATTAACAAAGGTGAACTGTGGGTGAACACTGTGGCCTCGCGTCATTTTTCCTTCATGGTACTGTGGGACCTACTATCCAACCACTTAATTAAAGGTTGAGATTCGTCCTTTCTCACGTACAGTTCGACCTACAGTCCGTAGGATCATAAGATTTGGCAAAATCATTTATTTAGTCAAATTGGCCTCCTAATCTGTAAATTATCAAATCATTTATTCAGTCATATTTGGTTTACTTCAAATGTGTTCATTCAAAATGATTCCGCCAGTTAATAGTGTGTATATTTTGTTCTTTTATAAATCAAGATAAAATGATGAACTTTCTAAAGTGCTTTTTTTTTTATAAAAAAAATTAATTTTCAACTGTTCTCCACAATTATATTGAATGTCGAAATAATAAATACACGTGTAACAAATATTTACCATAGAACGAAGAAATTCATTTTTTTCTTTAATTTCTCTTATGTTTTGATTTGGACTAAAGTGGTGTTTGAAGATCTGAACAGTTTAGACATCTGAATAATTTAGAACCACTGTTTAGAATTGTGTCTGAATAAAAAAATATTATTTAATAATTAATTTTTTTAAAATGCCTGAATAACAGTATTTTATCATTTTAACCCTCTAAACAGTTTAAGCAAAACATGTTTGATAATCAAAAATGTCTGAACTAGTACTATGATAGGAGATAAGTTAGCTTATAAAGTAGAGTCATGCTATATACTGGGATAAGTTTGTGTCGAATTATAATTGCGAAATATATCAATACATTTGTTTAGATAAAATTATAAAAGGATCATATTTATTACACATCTTTTTAAAAAAATTATCATTAATATTTATTCACGTAACTGATAAAGTGATAATCAAAAAATGCGGCCTAAATATTTACAATATATGTTAACGCCTGATTTTGTACGCCCGACGAAATCACCCAAAAAGACGGGCCAAAACAGCGCCAACGGTTTGATTGTATCGTTGTGAAATCAAACCCACAGAAATACACAACATAAATAAAAGAATAGAAAGCATGAACACAAGAATTACGTGGAAATTCAATTGAAAAAAAACCACGGAGAGAGAGAGTAATCCACTATAATAATATTGGGAGTACATATGGTGTATTTGTGTTGTATCATATTTTCCCCTCTATGTTTCATCCTCTCTTCAACCCTTGCTTGTAGCCGTATTTATAGAAGTCACCTCCACTCGAATCCAACTAGGAGAAGGACTCCTTATCCCTTCAAATAATAAGGAAACACAATCCTATTTTAATAAGGACTCTCCCACTGTTACAATAAATACATATGGGTCGGACCATTTAAATAGATTGGGACAGACCCAAATAATCATATCCCAACATAGCCCCCTAGTCTCTTATTTATAAGGAACTTATAAATAAGAGAGTACAAAAAGTTTCCTGGGGATTTTTATCCTCGGGATTTTATCCTCGGGATTTTATTATCGGGATTTTATTATCGGGATTTTTATCGCCGTAAGATTTTATCGCCGTAGGAAAAATAATCGCCGTAGGATTTTAATCGCCGTAGAGATTTTATCCTCGGGATTTTATCACCGTAGAAATTTTATCCTCGGGATTTTATCATTTCGGTTCGAGTGTCAAATCCCTGCCGAAGTCCTGCCTTGTATGCTAGATTCAACTAGACTCTGCTTTTCAGTTGTAGTTGTTGGAAACCCATCTGCTTCATTTTCCTGAAGCTGAAGCTTGATGGCCCCTTTGAATTTGCCATTGGCCGAGCACAAATAGTTCATGTAATCCGTCAGCGAAGGTCTTTGACTCTTTCACCTTTGTTTCTTCCCAATCGCTCCATGTGCGGCCAATCGCACTGCCATCTCCTCAGATGCTTCATCTTGTTATCGTCTTCCAACTGTGTCAGTCTGTACAATAACTGGACAAAAATATTCTGGAGATTTTCAGTCCGCATAAACAATTTATAGCATATTGATGTTCTCAACAATTAGAATCGTTTGAAAATAATATTGTATAAAAAGCGTTCATGCTTCGACAGGCAAAACCCAAGCAGCACATATTAGATCACATGCAAGTGGACTTCAATTTTAACGCCATATAGCAAAAAAGAGGTTGTTCACGTTTTAACGTCAAATCATATTGGAGTATTAAAATGGTACTTTCCACTTTGTAGTTGTACTAATTACATAGTATCTATCATTGTACAAATATGCAAAGTACATCGATTTGAGAGAGAAAAAAGGTTCTTCTCATTCTGAGTGAATTATGTAAACAGACGGATAAAGTATTAACAATATATTGAATATATATTATTAAATTGATAAAATAAAGAGTAACTTAGCTTCATATGTAAGCTCTCTTTCTTGATGGATTGATGATTTTAATTTGACACTAGAATAAGTGTCTTCTTTCCCACAGACGGCGCCAATGTTAACGCCTGATTTTGTACGCCCGACGAAATCACCCAAAAAGACGGGCCAAAACAGCGCCAACGGTTTGATTGTATCGTTGTGAAATCAAACCCACAGAAATACACAACATAAATAAAAGAATAGAAAGCATGAACACAAGAATTACGTGGAAATCCAATTGGGAAAAAACCACGGAGAGAGAGAGTAATCCACTATAATAATATTGGGAGTACATATGGTGTATTTGTGTTGTATCATATTTTCCCCTCTATGTTTCATCCTCTCTTCAACCCTTGCTTGTAGCCGTATTTATAGAAGTCACCTCCACTCGAATCCAACTAGAAGAAGGACTCCTTATCCCTCCAAATAATAAGGAAACACAATCCTATTTTAATAAGGACTCTCCCACTGTTACAATAAATACATATGGGTCGGACCATTTAAATAGATTGGGACAGACCCAAATAATCATATCCCAACAATATATATAGGACATTAATTCCCTAATTTTCTTGAGAGCATCAAAATTAGATGGCCGACTCCAATTTTCACTTTTTTATTTAAATTAATTCAATTTTCCCATCACTTTTTCCACAAAGGTTGAGTCGATATATAATCAAGTTCTAGTTTGGTCAAGGAAATAGGAAACAATCATTGTCACTCCATAGTTGGGCTTTACATTTGGCCCATTACCGAACTCCAATCTGGCACTAAAACGCCTACCTACTCTCCCCTAAACTATTTTTGCTTTAAAATGTTTACATTATTAAAAAAAGAGCCTTTCTATGGGGACCGGGAGTGAGCGACCGGGTTGACGACCGGTTCAATTTTTTTTTTTTTGGATTTTGACTCTTAAATAATTAATGTAATTTATTGAAACTGAAATTTTTATAAAATACAGTGATTTAGGTGTTATTTAGATACATATAAAAAATAGGGTTGTACACTCTGTACAATTCTATTTTTTATATGTATCCAAATGACACCTAAATCACTGCATTTTATAAAAATTTCAGTTCTAATAAATCACATTAATTATTTAAGAAGTCAAAAGCCAAAAATTAAATAAAATAAAATAAAATAAAATTTTGGACCGGTCGCTCACTCCCGGTCGCTCTAGACTAATTGTTAAAAAAATCTTAAATTTTTTGGTGGTTATAAATTTGTATTTGACATAACAAATAAAATGTTTTGATGGTGAATATTGGACTCTATTTCAATTACAATAATAGTATAACAAAATTAATTGAAGTTATGTTCACTTTGTAGAGGCAAGCCAAAAAGTATTTTTATTTAAATGCTTAGTTGAATTCATTAATTTTTTACATTAATTAATGACGAGTCTTAAAAATAATTTGAATGAATTTGTCACTGGCTTATTATTAAAAAAAATGGAGTCGTGAGTCTTAGATACACAAGCTGCCTGTCTAAAACACGCGACACTCTTTTCTCTTCTCTTAAAAATGATCTCTTCTCTTTCTTTCAATAAACTTAATTATTATTTAATTTTTAATTAGAAATATTTTGAATCGATGATATAAGGATAGTAAAAATTAATGTGCCTATATTTCAACTTATGCAGGTATTAGGCTACATACTTCAATTTGGATAAATTTTTTAGCACCAATTTGGATAAAAAATAATTAGCACCTAGATAGTCTTATTTATTTATATTACTATTATATATAAGAATATATGTATGAAAATATATATTAAAATTCTAATATTTATATGAAAATTACCAAAAATAATATTTTTTTAACACATAAAAAATCAAGCATCGTATCATAAAGTTTAAAAATTCATTAAATCGAGACCGTATAGGACCATGTTGAAATTTTTATAACTGGTTGAGAACATACAAAATACGATCATATGTCTCATTGACACCCATACAAAAACTCAAATGTCTTTTATGTTTTTTTGAAGATTTATTTTTGGGAGTAAATTATAATTTTATTTTATTGAAAATTCGAATCTTGTTAACAAATAATTACGAAGAAAGATTCACAAGACAACAATGACAAATATTTTTCTTATATTCTTCCCTTTAATTTTATCTTTTTTTTGGAGTTCCTTTACTCTTTGTGGGATTTATTTCTTATGTAGGAGTTTGGATTTTTTTCAAACTATGAACTTTTCTTATCGTAGTTTGAAATATTCTCATTGGAGAATTTGTTTCTTTTCAAATTTATGAACTCTAAACGGGGGCGATTTGATTTGGGTTAATCAGTGAAAACAAATCAATGTGGTGTAGGGTTATCGTGACTTTTATTTTTTTCATAACTTATGCCGAAAAATTATTAAATATGTTTATATTTATCTATTATTTAAAAATATATATTTTCAAATTTCGACTTTTAATCTGGAATTTGAAAAAGTATCACCTCAACTAATTTGATTTATTTACAGGTGAAAATTATTTCATATTCTTATTCCAAGATTTTGTAAAAAATTTTTTGAACAAAATGTCACAAATAACTTGAGAATATCGTATATATTAAGGCATGAACTATAAATTTCATTCCATCTTGGACAGTTAAATAATTTTGTTACACTCCCCCTAAATTTTGGTTATACAAAAAATCTATATTATGTAAATTTGTAAATGCATAAATGAGATTGGAGAAGAAAACAATGGCGGTAGAGTTGATTGATTGGAACTTTGGAGAGAGAAAGTTAAGAGGAGTAGATATAGAGAGAGAAAGTTAATAGGAGTAGTAGTACTACTAATATTGGTAAATATATAGGGAGAGAAAGTTGTGTAATAAAGGCAAAAGCTTCCACTGTAATCTCTCTCCCATCATTCTCTCTCTCACTCACTCATCACTACCTTTCCCTCATTCTCCATTACTGGCAATTGGCAAGCTGTACCAAAAACCCTAGCTTTTCCACTTCAATTTTCTCCATCTTCACCATATACACATTCATTGGTATTACTTGCACATATTTTCAATATACTTTTAGTGTGCATGCGTCTGTGCTTTGAACTGAATATCATTGTGTGGTGCAAGCTTGAGTTTGAGTTTGTTGAGCTCTGAATATACTCGATTTAAGACCTGAATCTACAAATTCTGCTCGAAGAGGATCTGGGTTTTCTAGGGTTTCTAGTGAAGTGAGTGTTGGTCTTTAGAAGCTCAAGATTTAGGGTTTATGTGGTGTTGAAGCTTGAGATCTGAAGAGTTCTGGGGATTTGGTCATTCCTGCTTGAGGTGATTTGTGTTTTTTCCGGGTTTAAAGAGGGTTGATTTTTGTGTGTGGAGGAATTGGAGCTTATGAGCTTTGTACGAGCTGCATAATTTGGGGCATGAAATTGAGTTCTGAGCTGGAAATGTGTTGGAGAAGAGTTTAAAGAACTTTATTATATGAAGTTCTTAAATAAAGTTTGGTGTTTTGGGGGTGGGGTTAAGAAGATCAGGAGCGGATGAAGCTGAAATCTTTCGTATTTTGTAGTGGAACCGGTTTCGGTTGAAGATATAATAAGCGGGTAGTAGTTTGTTTTGTTCAATACCTTCATTTGAAGTTTGTGTGCGAAAATTTTCTCAATTTCTTATATATTACTGTTGTTTTTGGTTAAAACATCAGAGTTGGGTGTGTAAGGGCAAAAAAGAAAGTGATTATGGTGTTCTTGGGTGCAAAGGAGGTGAAGAATCTCTTGAGCACTTTCGGTATCTGGCCGTGGGGAAATTTGTGCTAAATTATTGGATTTGATAATTTTTTCTGGTCTGCCTTTGTGGCTCCAAATTTGGGGTGAAAGGGTACCTAGTGAATCTGCAGAGATGAGGCTTTCTTCTGTGGGTTTCAATCAGCAGCCACCTGAAGGTAGTATACATTCTCTTTCATATGCTAATACATGAGGCTTAAAGCTTAATGCTGATTTCCTTCCTGTAAAGCTGTAATTGGAATAAGAAGAGTATGTGGTCTCTTTGGGGCCAAATGATCATTAGAGTTTCACTTGTTTGTTGAGTTTCTTTCTTATCATTGTTATCCCTTTATAGTTACATGCAGTGCTCAATTAAGCAACAAATTGGTAGTATTGTTTTAGACTATAGGTATGTGAAATGAATTTAGAAGATGAAATTACTATAAGAGTATGATTTATCCCGTGTATTGTGGGGGTTATGTCTTGTCTCTGTTCTTAATTTTTGTAGTTCATCTTCTTTTGTCAATGACAAAAATTTATGCTATCCGAACGTATAAGAGTTTCACTACAATAATTGTAGTTACGTGCTGAAAATATGAGTCCTTGATCAGCTTGGTTTAAATTAATTTCATTATCAAGAACCCTAAACTGATTTTTTAATGTAGATATTTACAAATGTTATTTCAATTTTCAAGATCTAGATTTTGCAACCTTTAACAATACTTCTTGTAACTTAACTTTAATTTGCAGGGGAAAAGAGATGTCTAAATTCTGAACTTTGGCATGCATGCGCCGGTCCTCTTGTTTCTCTTCCTGCTGTTGGTAGCCGTGTGGTGTATTTTCCTCAGGGACATAGCGAGCAGGTTAGCTTTTTGTTATAGACTTGTACTCTTGCTTTTGGATTTTGAAAAGTCCCTCATTTAAGCAGACAGTTTTAACTATTTTCAATGATAAAATATTACTATATGTTTGTCTATATTTACAAATTACAAGGACTCGTCATTCTTTCTTGGTTAACATAATCAACTTTTGCTTAAACGGTTAGTACTGTTCTAATCTCTTGAAGTACGTGAGATCTTGTAATCTGCTTCTTTCCCTTGCCCTCGTGTAATCTTTGAGCTGCTAAGATATGCCTTGCCCTAGGAATATTTGGAGCACTTGATTCGTGAATTACGAACTAAGGTCAAAGCATTCAGCTCTATAAATGATGACTGCATATTTGCGTAGGTGCATACCTCATTTCCTCTCTATATGTGTTAGTTAGGCAGTTCACGGTGCTTGTGATTTCAGAAGCATGTAGAGTTCCAATTCCTTTAGCCGGAAGTTTTTTGTTAAGTTGTAATGATGAGTGATTCTGGATCCATCTCACATCATTAACCTGACCCCTACCTCCTATAGGTTGTTTCTGACAAGTTTCTACGGTTGAGCTGTTACCCACATATTATTTTTTTGGTCTCTCTGAACTTCCAATTGCTGCATTCTGTCATTTGGTGAATCAAAAAGCCCTCGACTTTTAGTGCTGAATATTTCTATCTGTTGAAAATCCTTTTGATAATGTCAAGGTCGGTGTTTCTCATTGGAAGTTTTTCGTAGGTTGCTGCATCAACAAACAAAGAAGTGGATGCTCATTTCCCCAACTACCCAAGCTTACCTCCGCAGCTCATCTGTCAGCTTCACAATCTGACCATGCATGTGAGCAGACATACTATTTTTTATTATTTTGATTCTATCCTTGCAATCATATATGGGAGTCCTAAATTTTTTCGTTTCAGGCTGATGTTGAGACAGATGAGGTTTATGCTCAGATGACTCTGCAACCGCTAAACCCAGTATGTTATGCTGGCCTGGTCAAGTTCTTCTCTGCTTGTTTTTTTTTATATTTTTATTCTTAATTATCTGTATCTGTAGCAAGAGCAAAAGGAGGCATTCCTTCCAGCAGACTTGGGTAACCCCAGCAAACAACCAACTAATTATTTCTGTAAAACATTGACGGCTAGCGACACAAGTACTCATGGTGGTTTTTCAGTCCCTCGTCGCGCAGCTGAAAAAGTTTTCCCTCCATTGGTAAATCTTTAGTCTAAAAATGGTTTGTTTTGAGATACCCTTCATTTGACTACCTTGTAATGTAACATTATGTTTTTGGCGTACAGGACTTCTCCCAGCAACCTCCTGCTCAAGAGTTGATTGCAAGAGATCTACATGATAATGAATGGAAATTTAGACATATATTTCGTGGTGAGTTTTATTTACAAAAACTTAATTTACAGAATTAGGAAGCAGCAATATCTGTTATTTGTTATGGTTATTATCACTTATAAAAATGTGCCGGGCCTTTTCAGTAGTAATGTGTTTACAATCAGTTTTATCACTGTCTATATTGGTTTCAAGTCACCTTGTTTTCTCTCACGTATAGCTGACCTTGTTTTCTCTCACGTATAGCTGGTGCAGACGACAATCAGGGCATTGTCTTCTTTTATTGTTTTGCTCCTAAAATTTTCTTTGTTTAAGTTTTAATAGTTGGAAGTCATTTTCTGTTGCTTGGAAACTAGATGGATGTCATCCGAGTTTGTTTGTACTAATTAGAAGAAATAACTTTTTCTACTGTCCCTGCATTTGAGTAATTGAGATTATACTAATTAAATGAAAAACTTATATTTTTAATAGTCTTTGAGAAAAGATTTGCCTAGAAATTTAATTAAGCAAAAAGTTAGTTGTACTTACATTCACACCCAATTTGAAATGTCGTGATATTGAATATTTATAAGAAAAGCAAGTGGCAATGCCTTATACAGATGTCTGGGAAGTGATACTGCCTGACAGAAGCTCACTATCAGTTGTTACCTAGATTTCTCTCTCTTTTCTTCAAGGATTTATGTTACTCCATAATAATATTGAGTTGACCTGTTTTTTTCTTTCATATCTTACCCATTGTCAACTTTCAAGGTTCCTTCTTAAATGAAATATTATGCGTGCCAAGTTCAGTTAACTTCCATTAGGTTTGAGGCTCTAATCTAATTCTTAAAATGTGTTGGCACCCTTCAAATCCAAGTTGCTAGCCAACTGGATTTAAAAGATATTTAACTCTACTAGTTGTACAAGACACCTTTTAGAAATGGTATAATTTTGGAAAGATGCCATATGATTTTAAGAAAATTTTTATTTCATTCTTTTACAGGCCAACCAAAGAGACATTTACTTACAACAGGATGGAGTGTGTTTGTAAGTGCAAAGAGGCTTGTCGCCGGTGATTCTGTCCTTTTCATATGGTAGGAAATCTTTTTATTTGGATTGACATTTCTTGTTTCTTTTCCTCGTCTTTCGAGCATCAGATTCATGAGGAGCGTGTCCTTATGCAATGAATTAACTGTTTAGGAGCTCAATAAACAACATCAAAGGGGGGACATAACTCTTGTTTTCCTGTTTTTTTATTTATTAAGTTTGATACTAATGATTTACCAATTGTTGTCCATACGGGACAATTTACTCCCATGATCCCATCTTATTTTTGTGATACCGTCTTTCTTATAGAGAGCTATATATTTCTTAGCCTTAAATACTAACTTCCATTATCTTGCATCAGGAATGAAAAGAATCAATTACTTCTCGGTATTCGACGTGCTAGCCGGCCACAAACTGTTATGCCTTCATCAGTTTTATCAAGTGACAGTATGCACTTGGGGCTTCTTGCTGCTGCAGCTCATGCTGCCGCCACTAACAGCCGTTTCACCATATTTTATAATCCAAGGTACTTTAGTTCGCATGTTTGGCTACATCATAAGTTGTGTTTTATTAGTTACATCTCTATTTCACATTGTATTCAGGGCTAGTCCGTCAGAATTTGTCATACCTCTTGCCAAGTATGTTAAAGCAGTCTATCATACTCGAGTTTCTGTTGGCATGCGCTTTCGGATGCTGTTTGAAACAGAGGAATCAAGTGTTCGTCGGTAGGTTTCAAATTTCATTAATCTCTTTTTTATTTTAAAGTTACCTCATTAATCTCTTTGGTTTTAATGTTGTTTGGCTATTCATTGTCTGTGTACTGTTCTTTGTGGTTTTCTACTGATTCCCCCTTTACAACTAATTAATTTATTTTATTTCAGCTATATGGGCACAATAACTGGCATAAGTGACTTGGATCCTGTTCGTTGGCCAAACTCGCATTGGCGATCAGTAAAGGTTTGTTGATAGCTCCGGCCTTTTGCTGGTTTATGATGTATCCCTTTGATTTCAGTGCGCGTTACTTGATAAATAACCATATCGATGCTAGTATGTTCTTAGTAAAGGATCTAGATCTATTTGAACTAAAGCATAGTGTCATGAACTTTTACATGGTCAATGCAGGTGGGCTGGGATGAGTCTACTGCTGGGGAGAGGCAGCCAAGAGTGTCCCTCTGGGAGATTGAACCTCTAACGACGTTCCCTATGTATCCCTCCCCATTCCCTCTCAGACTCAAGCGACCATGGCCACCAGGATTACCCTCTTTTAACGGTAAATTCATTCACTTAATGTTGTAGAAATAGAAACTATTCATGATTACATTATTTCATATTCCTTTTTCTTTCTTCCCCTTCTTTTGAGCATCATCCATCCTTTTACTAATTCAGAGTCTTTCACTACCTTTCTTGTTGATTTCAATCAGGCATCAAGACTAGAGTTCTTAGTCCTACAGTTTGATATTATAACCTATGTATGCTTTGTTACATGTAGGAATGAAGGACGACGATCTAGGAATGAATTATCCACTTACGTGGCTCCAGGGGGATAATGGAGATCGAGGAATCCAATCTTTTAACTTTCAGGGGAATACACCCTGGATGCACCCAAGAATTAATGCCTCAATGCTTGGTATGCAAACTGCTGATATTTATCAAGCTATGGCTGCTGCCGCTCTTCAGGAGATGAGGGCTGCTGATGCTTCCAAACAGGCAGCTCCATCACTTGTGCATTTCCAGCAAACTCAAGCTGTTCCTGGTAGATCTGATGGTTTACTGCATCCTCAGATGTTGCAACAGTCGCAGTCTCAAGCTTCATTTCTTCATAGTGTTGGGGAAAACCAGTCTCTAGCTCAAACTCAGTCTCATCTTCTTCAGCAACAATTGCAGCACCAGAATTCATTCAATAATCAGCAGCAACAACAGCAGCAGCAGCAACACCAGCAGCAGCAGCAGCAACACCAGCAGCAGCAGCAGCAGCAACACCAGCAGCAGCAGCAACACCAGCAACAACAACCACCTGTACGTTCTCAGCAACAGCAACTGGTTGAGAATCAGCAGGTTTCAGGTGGTGTCCCTCTCTTGTCTCAGTTTGCTTCTCAAGCTCAGTCACTACCATTGCAAACCATGTCTTCCATGCAACAGCAGAGCTTTTCTGACTCAAATGGGAACCCCGTGACCAGTCCTGTTGTTTCTCCTCTACACAGTCTTTTGGGTTCATTCCCCCAGGATGAGACATCTCACCTTCTCAATTTTTCTAGGTCCAGTGCTTTATTAACTTCTGCAGGCTGGCCACCAAAGCGAATTGCAGTTGACCCTCTTCTGTCTGGAGCATCACAAAATGCCATGCCCCAGGTGGAACAGTTGGGACACCTCCATACAAACATCACTCAAAATGCTGTTTCATTGCCACCATTCCCTGGTAGGGAGTGCTCGATTGACCAAGATGGGAGCAATGATCCGCAGAGCCATCTTCTATTTGGGGTTAATATAGATTCAACTTCTCTCCTAATGCAGAATGGGATGTCAAGCCTTAGGGGAGTTGGTAGTGATGGAGATTCAACAAACTTACCCTTTGCTTCCTCCAATTTCATGAGTACCGCAGGCGCTGATTTTTCACTTAATCCATCGATGATGCCTTCCAGTTGTATTGATGAATCCAGTTACCTGCAGTCTACTGAAAATGCGGGGCAAGCAAACCCACCTACCAGAACCTTTGTTAAGGTGAATTGTAATCTTTGGATTCTAATATATGCTGTTGACCTACCTTTGGCATGATTTATCATTGTTATCACAGTATTCATCCTGTTTCATGATCTTTTACATATGATTTGCTTCTAAAGTTGAGGATATCTGCATCATTTTTGATGTAATTTTTGCATCTTGTTATTTCAACTTCTTGTCTTCATTGTCTCAAAACTATGGTAACTTTGATATCTTCTGGCTTTGTATTTGATCTGGAAATTGCTATTGCTGGCAGGTTTACAAGTCAGAGTCCTTCGGGCGTTCACTAGATATAGCCAAGTTCAGCAGTTACCATGAGCTGCGTAGTGAGCTTGCTCATATGTTTGGCCTTGAAGGCCAATTGGAGGATCCTTTGAGATCAGGCTGGCAGCTTGTATTTGTTGACCGGGAGAATGACGTTCTTCTCCTTGGTGATGACCCATGGCAGTAAGTTCTTTGTCTTTCACTGTTTACATATAAAAAGTTCCAGCAAAAACTTTTACAACTTTGGGGATATAATATTATTAAGGGGGAAATTGCCTTCCAAGTTTCAGACCAAGTGATTTCATATCAAAGCCATTACTGATCATAGTTTTTTCTGGAGTGCTCCCTCCATCCCAAATCGAGTGTCTTGTTCCTAGACAAATTGTGGCATGGGTTTAAGACGTGGGATGACATGGGTAGATGCTATACTAATTGTTTAAGTATTCAAAATTGAACTTTGGATGCTGAAGGAATCATCTAGAGTAAAATTATTTCAGAATATATGATGTCTAAATTTGTTTGGATTCATTGAAATCTATGCAAAAAACATAAAATAGTGTTTCAATATGCCTCAATTTGGGATGGAAGGAGTGCACTATTTTGGAATTTACTAGTGAGACTGATTTTAGTAGCACATTCAAATGAGAAATTATGGTTCTTTACATTTCAGGGAGTTTGTAAACAGTGTCTGGTGTATCAAGATACTTTCATCGCAAGAGGTGCAACAGATGGGTAAACAAGGTTTAGAGCTTCTGCACTCGGTTCCAGTTCAGAGGCTCTCTGGTACCGGCTGTGACAACTATGCGAGCCAACAGGAGTCGAGAAATTTGAGCACTGGGATCACGTCTGTGGGTTCTCTTGACTACTAAACAATTCAACCAGTTAAGATACCATCCCCTCTTTTGTGATAGTAACATTTCTTCCAATACTAGTATGGTGGGAAGAAATGCTTGATTCTAGCTTATTAAAGCTTTTTACAAGAGCTGATACTGTAATTATGATATTTTCTATGTTTCATTATGCTTCAAAACATCTAGAGAAACATGAGCAGTATTTTAATAGGAGACTAATGTTTGTGAAGATAACACAGCCCTGTTTAACATAGGACTGGTGTTTATGAATTTAGCGGTTTTTATTATGTTAGTCCTCTTGGTGCTGTTCCTTGGAGAACTGATACTTTACATTTCTTCTTCTTCCTATTGCCAATGCACTCCTTGTATGAAAGTTTTCAGAAATTTTCTATTTTCAAGTAGTTGATATTTATTCTATATGGTGGTATGTGTGGGATTCAATTTCAGTCTACCTCAGCTACATGATGTGCTGTATAATGTTCGAGGCCAATTGTGCTGTTGTGGCCAATTGTCTGGCTTTCCTCTTACATTTTACTTATTTAGAGATTATTTGTTTAAACAAATACTTTAGTTTATCGAGTTGAAAGATTTTTTTTGTGTTTTTGCCCTCAGTGGAACTCATTTTTAGCTGTTAAATTGTCAATTCTCAAAACAAAAAAGCCTCTTCAAAGTATCCAACTACACCCATCACAAGTAAGAGTTCCATTGAAAAAACACATTTCAAGATCCACCTTTGATGTTTGATACGGGGAGATCCTCCCTCCATGACAATTATATATATATATGTATATATATGTATATATGTATGTATATGTATATATATGTTCAACTTAGAGATACATTTCTATTTTTAAATTATAAAATGACACCAAAATTCCTAACATGACATTACTTGCATTTATATTTTAGATAGATTGAATATTATTGTGCCAATACTACTACATTTCTGTGAAAAATGTTAGGCATATGTTTCACGTTTTAAAATGTATCTCTATTTTTAGAACGGAGCAGAGTATTATGGTACAGATGTGAGATGAGTGTGTATACAACTATTGCAGAATTTAATCCATTACAGCCAGTGTTTGCTCATCAGTAAATACAAGGACGGATATAACACAAAGGACAACACCCTCTTAATCATGAAATCAAGTTGGTATAAAACAGGCTGTGCTGAGAAACAGATTGTATAAAGGAGCAAATTTCTTTATGTGAACTGTTTTTTGTTGTTCATGACCATCCACAGCACATACAAGGAGAAGATGGAATTCGACCTGTTTGGCGAATGTATTCTGCCTGCGCAGATAGTTTTTCAGCCTCCCTATTTTTCTTAGCTTCAGCTGCGTCTCGTTTTTCTTCTGATCTTTGTTTTGCCATTGCAATCTTCTTCACCATCTTCGCTTGAGAATGTGCTTTCATTTGTTCTACTTGGGCCTGAAAGGCATTCATTATCCATATATGTTAGAATTAACAAGAATCTCCCACCACTCCCAGCATGTGATTTTTCTTGGAGCTAAAAAGGGAAATTGAGTTTCAAAGTTCTTGATTCTACCATTTATTTCTTCATCTAATTATTGCAAGGTGAAGATTCAAATGATATAATCACATGCTTTCTACCGACGATGAAAAAAGATAGAAAGAAGCCTCCATACCTCTATTCTCCTCATCTCTGAATCAAGTTTTGCTTTCTGCTGACTTTCCCAAGCTTGGATTTTGATTTCTTCACGCTTAAATCTGAATATGCAATCATCTCGGTCAGAACCAATTTTGAAACCACGGAATTTACTTTTGTTAGGCAGAAAACTAAATAATGATTTGAGTTGAGTTCAAATGGCATTAGTTAAAAGAAGAAACCTTGCAGTGTGCTTGGATTTTTCAGCTTCCTCCCATGCAGCGGCACGCTTCTCAAACTCAATCTTTCGAAGTTCCTCTTGCTTGGTGCTTGCAGCTGCCGAGGCAGTCTTTTCCTTCTCGTCTCTGCTCGCCCAGGCAGCAATATTCAGCTTGCCAAGTTGGACACCAAGGGCTAAAATCTCTTTTCTTGTCTTCACCTTTACTTCTTCCTCTGACAATTCTTTTATTCCATTTTCAGTTGGAGATCTTGAATCAACATCCATCGGTGTGGATGCCGGAGCACCTCCTCGAGGAGTAGATGGGAGTGAAGAGGTTGGGCTGCGGAGTGGGGTTCTGGCTCCTACGGGGGTACTACTCCTTGAAGGCTCTTGACTTGGAATAGGGGTCATTTCTGTACCCATATCTCTCATACAAACCGATCTTATTGCAGGACCTGCACAATTGATCGTCAAATCTACACGCAGCTTGGCTGAAATATCATCAACTAAAAGCTAGAACAATCAAGATATCACTATACCTGTTGGTTCTTCAACCGAAGTCGTTATACATGAGACATTCCCACTGTCCACTTGTTTCAAATCTTTACTTTGAGGAAACAAATCAATTGGCACATTTGTCCCATTCCCTTGATCAGAAATGGGCTGAGGTTCAGGGGGGGAAACAAAAGAGAACTTTTCCATGCCCATTTGTGATGCAGATTGATGGGAATCAACTCGCTTCACTGACGATTTGTTGTTATCGAAACTCGCAGACTCAGGAGCAACTCTGATTCCATGGATTACTGGCACTCGAGTCACTTGGTTTTGTAAGTTTTTCTTTTTTGAGTGATTAGCTTGCCCATTTTCCCTATTCATTATCCACTTTTCTGCATCATTCCACTTGGAAGACATAGGCCTCAATAACGACCGCCCGATGGGATTCTGCACTGATCTTTCCCCTTTATGAAATTCAAAGCTAGATGAACTAGCATTACTATCGTAATCAAGATCATCTTCTAATGTTCTCATTGGATGAACTGAACTCGAATTACCACTCTCAGTCTTAGAAAATTGCTGCAGTTTCACTTGGTCTCTCGGCATCAAATCCCTTGGCTGGCAAGAATTCTGATTACCTTGACTGGCATCCGAAATCGCACTGCCAGATACTTCCACCTCTGTATTTTCTAGACTGGAAACTGCAATTCAGGACATGTCTAAAAATCATAATAGAAATATGAAAATCTCAGGGTACAAACTGATTAAACGAAACTCCATTCCACACAAAGTAATAACTAAGAATGTATTTCTATTCCATTCCACATTCCGTTCCACACAAAGTAATAACTACGAATGAGGAGTGGTTAACATGAAGTGAATTTCATAGTAAGTTTATTTCATGTCCAATATAGTGCTCAAGTAAATTTACTATGAAGTTCACTTCATGCTAACCAGATCCCTAAGAATGTATGTAAAATTCAGAGTACAAATCAAGTTCAAATTTGTGCTCAATGAGCTGAAATAATTAGATTGGTGTTATGTTTGCCATTCCTCTGATTAAAAAATAGCCTGTATTATTTACACAAGACAGGAAAAAGAAAAGATAGTTCCTATGAGTGGATTAAGTGCCAAATAAAGTGGGACAAACACAAACTACTCACCTTCCTCGTGAAAATCTTCACCATTGGAGGCTAACAAGCTGTTCCTGAAAAACTCTGTATCCTCAAGCTTGGAAGGAGATGTTCTTGCCGAGTTACTATTTGATCCATCTTTTTTCTTCTGATGACCCATAAGCTTCATCCTCAATTTACTTGGAGAAATCATACCAGTCTGCATTAAACCCAATAAAATAAATAAAACTAAATCAAGTATTCTAAAAAATTTCAAAGATTTCCCAAGCATATAATATAAATTAAATCACTGAAAAAAACAGAACAGAACCCACTGATTCAAATTCCAAATGGGCACTTCAAAGTCCCACCAAAATTTGAAAAACCCATAATCCCAATTTTGTCAAACCCATGTTTTTCACTCACATTCAACGATTTAAACAAAAACCCATTTCAAAAAACGTAGGAATTGTTGTGAAAACATGACTAGACGAAAATGAATAGTCCAATGTACAGTAAACAAAACAACTATTTTGGAAAAAAATAGTTAAATTTTGGTCCTTCAAAAGAAATCATACCTGAACTTTGAGTATCCTCTCGTACTCCATTAGATCTTCTCTCTCTCTCTCTCTCTTCCAAGGAATGGAAAGAGAAAATGCAGCAGTGGGGAAGGCTTTAAAGTGCACACCCCTGCCCGGCTTATTTTGTTTTTATAAGAGCCGACAAGAGTTTCTGTTAGATGATGAGTCTGACGATCTTTTACCGATTGTTTGACCTCTCCTCGGCTATTTCAGTAGCTTTAATTTAACACATTACCTAATTTTTATCCATCTTTATTTATTTGTTATTTTTTATCATTATGTTTTTTGGTAATTGATACTCCCTCGTCTTAATTAATTTATAAAATCTAAATTTCGTAATTTTAAAATAATAATTTCATACCGAAGTGAGCGAGCCAAAAAGTGGTATTAATTACTCTAAGAGTAAAATAATAATTTTATTTTAGAATTTAATACCTAGATTATTTTTATAAGAAAATTAATAACTTTTTCATAATATATATGTGTAAAAAAGTTTGAAAGTAAATTAAAGAGGGAGTAATAATTATAACAAATTGGCAACTAATAACTTTGACCACTTGATTTTATTAGTGGTCCACCTCATCATTTTGCGAGTTAAGTTCCCCGGTATGTGACGTTTTTTGTTTTTCTTCTATCTTTTACTTCAATCATTTTTATTGATATACTGTTTCAAAAAAATGTTTAATGACATATATATATATATTATAATGAAAGAACACTTCATACTTATGAATAATAATAAGTCTGAATATATATATAGCTTCATGAAACTCCCGCCAATTGGTACTCAAATTATATATATAGATTGTGGCTAATTATGGCCATAATTAAGCCACACACACACGTCTTTCACAAGAGTCATGCACGGAGCAAATTTAAGGGGGTGTTCTGCAATAACTTATAAGTTGTGAAATTAACTTATAAGTCATTTGTTACTGTTGATATGTTTGGTAATAACTTATTTTTTAACTTATAAGTCCAAATAAATAAACAACATACTTACTTAAAAATGACTTATAAGTCATTCCTAATAAGTTGGTTTGATTAAATGTAATGTCTATTTTGTTCTCTTCTATTTTGCTATCGAATCAATGTATCTTTTTATTAATCTTGACATTTTATTTTAACTTATAAGTCATCATCAGTCGAACACCTTCATATATATATATATATATATATATATAACCTTTGAAGTTGGCAACATTTGATTAGCCTCTTCCTTATTATAATGACGAAACACATGCCATTGAGCCAAACTTGATTATGAATCTTGTTATTGTTCTCTACTCCTCTATATTTAAGAGCCTTTCGAAGAGAGGTAACACAATGTATACCTATATATCTATTTATAATTTGTCGGCCTATTAATTATGCATGCTAACTGTATAGTCAAATACTACTAAGTAATTAAGTCATGTTCTTACGAGTCAAATAAAAATAAAGTATCGCACTTCCATTGCACAGTTGTTGCCTTGTTGCTATGCCAAATAATTATCACAAGTACTACTGTTTCATCTTCTTCTACGTACCGCTCAATAAATTGGCATTACATAGTTAGCAAGGTTCAAGCTCTAAAAAAATACTAATAAAACTAAAACTAGCTAGCTATAGGGTGGATGAGCATTGAAGTATGTTACAAATTGTTATGATAGGGCCGGGGCAGTTGGAACTGATCAGGGAGGTCAATCAATTATTGGTTCAAGAGCTGGGAAAAGGAAGCTTTCAGTTGGGATCAGATTATCAACTTAGGTTAACTTATGACACAAGTTATGTATATATGTATGGTACATTATATTTGTAGGTGCTACTGCTACAAATATGTCTTTACTACAGTATTAGTTAAATTATATATATATATATATATATATATATATATGTGAATGATCCATAACATATATTTGTTATGGATACTTACATGGTATACCCCATCTATACTGAAAATAAAAAAGAATGGTCATATTAGAAACTAAAAATCAATGTTCACTACTATTAGTAGCAAACGGTTAAAAAAAAAAGAGTTAGCGACCGCTACTAATAGTAGCTGATGTTTATTAGAATGAGTTTGATTTTATCAATAAATATTTAAAATTTATTAACCAGAGTTTATGATTTATTAACTAGGGTTTAACGTTTACAATTATTTATCCGCAACTTGTACTTTCTCAACCTTAATAAACCCTAAATCCTGTTTATAAATAAACTCTAACTTTGATTAATAAACCCCAAATTTTGGTTAATAAATCATAAACCATTATTAATAAGCCAAATCTTTATTGATTAACATTGACTACTAATAGTAGCGAACGTTAAGTGTTTCTTTTATTGTTCGCTAGCTCATATCAATAGCAGATATTGATTTTTAATTTTTAATCATGATCGTTATTTTTTATTTTCAATAATATAAATGATATATACGTTATAAGAATCCATAACAAATACATAATATGAATCATTACCTCTCCCTCTCTCTCTCTCTCTCTATATATATATATATATATATATATTCAAAGTTTGAGGGAAGGGCCGGGATGCGATCATTTTTTTTAGATCTTGACCACGCAAAAGTCAGTTTTGATCAGGTTAATAGTACATCATGATCAGGTTAATAGTACATCAGATTTTGAAATAGTACTAGTGGTTATGAAAAGTTCAAAACTCAGCTCTATTTTGTTGTCATGATTTTGATTTCTACTAATCTGGCCTATGGCAATGGCATTGCCCTTTTATTACTCCCTCCATTCCTATTTATTAATTGTTTTAAGCGGTATTACACTCACTATCTCTCTAATTTTTTAAATAATAATTAGTACCCCTATAAGTCTATAATATATAACATTTACAACTCTTAATGTGATTGACCAACTAATACTCAAAAATATTTTTAATATAATATCTAATATATCCTTTAAGTTATAATATTTAATATATCCATTAAATATAACATATTTCTCAAAAAATAATAAAAATTTATTTTATCAAGAAAATAAAGTTGTACACTTTTTTGCTAATTAAATTTCTTAAAAATTAAAATTTACGTAATATACATTCAAATATATTTTTTGTAATTAAAAAAATAAATTTTAATAAGCATAAAAGTACAAATTAACGCAAATATAATTATTTTTCTCAAATATTAAAATTTACGTAAAATAAACTTATTATTACATAACGAATCTTATTATTCATATAAAAAAGTATTAAAAATTATATTAATTATTTTTCTCAAATATTAAACTAAACACAAGTAATTCTTAAGCATAATTATTTATAATAAAAATGACAAATGTTATAACTCAAAAACAGAAAAATATATTTAAAAAATTCTTTTAATATGATAGAGGTAGTAATAAATATTATTATATTTTCTTTTATTCAATATTATATAAAAACAACACCAACTTTATACTAAAAAATATAATTAAAATCATAAACATCCCAAATTTTGATATATACTTAAGAAAATTTAACATATAAAAATTATAATATGAAACTAAGAATTCAAATAATAATTTTTGTTGTTAAACACCAAAAACTAAACTATCAACATATTCAATCACTTTAATTAGAAAACCTCCATTAATAATTTAATTTAAAATTCTTAATATTTGTATCACTTATCCAAAAATATGTGTTAATTAAATTGAATTATTTGAATGAAATAGTCTTAATTACTTATAAAACTATAATTAAAATGTATTGTATTAAAAAGAATAATTAATTATATATATATATATATAAATATTATTTAAGAATTAAATTTTGATAACATACAAGGGTAAATATGTAAATTTATTAATTTAGTCAATCCTAAAAACTTTCAGAAATACTAACTGTTATTTAAAAATTTAGAGGAGGGAGTCACTCTATTTTACTCTATTTTATAATTTATCCATTAACAGGCAATAAATTTTGGACTATTAATATTCCTAAATATTAATATTTTCTCCTCCTATTGCCCAAAGTAGTGAGCCAATAGACACCAAACTATTGAGGTCAACTAAGAAGATACGAAAAGTGGTCATATTTTGGTTTGAAAAGTTTAAATAAACAAATATAATTATTTTGAGACAACCTTATATTAATTTTAAATTATTTTGTTTGGAGGAAATTGGAGAAAATTTGACACGAAAACAAATAAACTAGCAAGGAAAATTGGGTTGTTATGAACAATAGAACATATTTGACATCCCTCATATTGGTGTGTTTGTAAATTTATCGTCATAAAAGTGTTATATATATATATATATATATATATATATATATATATATATATATATATATATATATATATATATATGATGCTTCAGGTGCGAGTAGCGACGGTCCGGTCCGTCACTATAGAACAGTAAATCGTCGTCATAGCTATAGGTTATAGCGACATACCGAACCGTTGTCATAGCACAGAAATAGATTTGATGTTCTATAGTGACGAATTGAACCGTCGCCCGGATCGTCGGACTGTCGTTATAGGTGGTTCAAATATATACATGATAAATGATCCATAATAAGTATTTGTTTTGCACCATAATAGGGCAAACAATATCATTCGCGTCCAACCCAAATTAAAACTGTAAAAAGGTCATCCGTTACTATTAGTCTCAATCATTGCTCTTTATGATGGATGATAGATGTGACGCCCCCAAAATAGGTTCAATACTCAATTCATTCTGAGTCGTAAAATACATGGTACAGAATTCAAATACAATCTTTTATAACATACGGTTGTGCAAAATACGACCACACAACTATAAGCTTCAATACAAATCGTATATAATACGAAATATAAACACTCAAATTCATTCCTTATTCATTATAATTATTGTCTCACTATTTTATATAATAGTGAGGATTTCTACAGATCTAACTCTGATCGTCACACTGTTCCCCGACTAGTTCCAGCGATATTCTCATTTTTTGAAGAGAACAATGAAAAAAAAGGGTGAGCTCAACTAGCCCAGTAAAGAATATTATGACTAAGATAATGAAAAATAAATTATCGTTAATCTTCAACAAATCAGATAAAATATCAACTGCAGCGGAAATAACAATTCATTAGAAGAGTTAAGTAGAAAATGATGTCTACTATCTTCTATGATTTAAAAGTCCATCATCAATATTTTATCCATGTAACATCAATCAATATATATCTCGAATCAAATATTCATCTTTGCACTACGGGCCAAAGATATTCATTTGTATTTCCAGTGGTTATGTTCATCTCAACACCTGTCCATCTTTGCACTACGGGCCAAAGATATTCATTAGATAATCATTCATCTTTGCACTACATGCCAAAGATATTCATCAAATAACCATTCACCTTTGCAGTACAGGCCAAAGATATTCATTTGTATCACCATTTAAGACCGAGGATGATAAAAAATATTTTAAAGAACGAATCCAGTGAGACAAAGAATAAAAATTAGGGATTCGTACTTTAATTTATCCAAGTTCAAAAATACTCCATAATAATCAATTGTGGAGCAAAATTCAAGAATGAAGTTCAAAACTTGGATTCAATCAAAGATAGGAACCTTAATAGACAACTTGGACAATTAAATTTTTTTTTTCTGTGAATAGTGCCGTATTCGTGAATAGTGCCGTATATGTGAGACCCAAAAAAATTTATGAATAAAGATTTAAATTTCATTATATATTATTTTAAAATAGTAA
The DNA here is from genome assembly GCA_020205555.1 of Panax stipuleanatus. NCBI lineage: Eukaryota > Viridiplantae > Streptophyta > Magnoliopsida > Apiales > Araliaceae > Panax > Panax stipuleanatus. The sequence continues at coordinate 9,954,166 of CM035125.1, read as the reverse complement.
GGTGTTGAATTGATAAATATAATAAGTTATGGATAAAATGTGTAAATATTTTTAAATAAGCAAGTGGTAATAAAATATTCATTGTTGTCAAGGAATATTCGTTTAGTCGTGAAATATTCGTATGACGGCGCAGCCATTTGTTGGCCCCACAACGGAATAACTGTCGGATATAGAAAGCGACAGAAATAACCTTTTTATAAATAACGGTAAAACTGTTACCGTTAAATTGTTGAAATACCCGGTGATAAAAATACAGTAATACGCGTTGTTGCACAGTAGCACACGGTATTGCACAGTATTTTGAATTATTGATTCTTACGTAAGAAGGCACTTACTCAATTATTGTTACAGTAATTACTGTTCAATATTTTATATGATTGATTCAATAATTGCTATCGTTGATATTTTGTATTATTGATTCAATAATTATCACTGCACAGTATTTCACAATCAAATCAATAATTCGTATTATTTGAATAATATTATTAGATAGCATTATTGACAATGTCTAAGGAAGTTCTGTCTAGGAGAGGTTATTTAATTGCGCGCCAGTAAGGAGAAATCCTTATCGGAAGGCCCCTCTTTCCTGAGAATGACCTGGTTGTCAATATTGTAGTTATATAATATTATTTGTGAATAATTAATTATTGATTTATATGATAAGAAAATATTTAATTTGTGAATATAAAAGAAGAAATTAATGCTGAGGTATTTTTATCAATATTTTGGTGTGAAAAATCATCCGTTTGTAGATTTTGACCATTTTTCGTTCGGAATTTAGAAAAATTTCCTTCTACAAAATTATAGAGAATTAAATTTCTATGAAAAAAATATAGAATTCGTATTTTTCTAATAAAAGGGTTATCTATTATGAATTATTGAAGTTTCGGAATAAATATTTTTTAAAATAAAATGGTGGGCCCCACTTTTATTTTTTTGTGAAAAATGCTGATTTTTGGAGGCTTTGAATGAAATGGGCAGCAGCCAGAGAATAATCAAATCATGTGTGTGCTACGTACAATAAGTCAGCTTTAGCATCCTAAGTTTTTTCTATAAATAGGGTGCTTAGTTAGAAATGAAAATCACACCAGAATCAGAAAATTTTCTCTCTATAATATCGAGCGTATTTCTTGTGACTATTTAGATACTTTGAGTATTGATAATAGTGCAAGTTTTTGTCGACATAATATTCGATATTCCAGCCAAAACTACTCTCCTTTAAGGTAAAGGATGTTATTTTCTTTCGTAAATGATATTATTCTTTTCAATATCATTATACCAAAATATTGGCATTGATTTTATTATGAAATTCTTACTTTTTCTGTCGGGGTTACTATTTATGTATACGGTATTATTCACGGAAAAATTAAATTTTTTTCTATTTGTCCAAGTTGCCTGTTAAAGTTTCTATCTTTGATTGGATCCAAGTTTTGATCTTCATTCTTGAATTTTGCTCCACAATTGATTATTACGGAATATTATTGAACTTAGATAAATTAAATTACGAATCCCTAATCTTTGTCCTTTATTTCATTAGATTCGTTATTTATATTATTTTTCATCATCCTCAGTCCTACATGGTGATATAACTGAATATCTTTGGCCTATAGAGCAAAGATGAATGATTACCTGATGAATATCTTTGGCCCGTAGTGCAAAGATAGACAGGTGTTGAGATGAACATGACCACTGGTGATACAAATGAATATCTTTGGCCCGTAGTGTAAAGATGAATATTTAATTTGAGATATATATTGATTGATATTACAGGGATAAAATATTGATAATGGACTTTTAAATCATAGAAGATAGTAGATCTCATTCTCTACATAACTCTTCTAATGAATTGATATTTCTGCTGCAGTTGTTGATCTAAAACTTGTTGTCTATAATATTTTATCTGATTTGTTGAAGACTAACGATAATTTATTCTTCATTATCTTAGTCATAATATTCTTTACTGGGCTAGTTCAGCTCACCCTTTTCATCTATTGTCCTCTTCAGGGAATGAGAATATTGCAAAAACTAGTCAAAAAACAGTGTGATGATCAGAGTTAGATCTGTAGAAGTCCTCACTATTCTATAAAATAGTGGGATAATAATTATAATGAATAAGGAATGAATTTGAATGTTTATATTTCGTATTATATACGATTTGCATTGAAATTCATAATTGTATGGTCGTATTTCTCACGACCTTTCGTTATAAAAGATTTGTATTTAGAATTCTGTACCATGTATTTAGTGATTCAGAATGGGTTGGTATTGAACATATTTTGGGGGCGCCACAGTATACGTGAATAGTGTCGTATATGTGAATAGTAATTCCGACATGAAAAGATAAAGATTTCATAAAAAAAATTATACTTCGTGAATAGTACTCGTGAATAGTACCGTATTTATGAATAGTGTCGTATACATGAATAGTGTCGTACACGTGAATAGTAACTCTACATAAAAAGGTAAAAATTTCATAACAAAATTCATACCAATATTTCGGTGAAATGATATTGAAAGAAATAATATCACTTATAAAAAAAATAACATCCCTTACCTTAGTAAAAAACTTGATTTGACTTAAATATCGGATATTATTTTGAAAAAATCTTGCATAAAAGCTACACTCAAAGTATCCTTGTACTCAAGAAAAATACTCACAATACTATAGAATAAGAATTTCTGATATTAAAGGTGTGTTTTAAGAAGGAGGATTATCTCTCTATTTATAGTGCAACACGGAGGAAAAATTAAACAAGGCTGCCTAATTTTTCTTCGCCCACCTGCCTAATTTTTCTTTTCTTTTTCATTCCTGCCTAACCATCAATTCTTTTTCTGCCAATTTTTTTTTCTTCTTTCCAAGCCAACTTCCTAACTTTTATTGGTTGAGGGCCTATGAAATAGGAAATATAGAAAAGAGTTTGCAGGAGAAGAAAATAAAACCAGCACATGATTTTGAAAAGAAAGAAATGCAATACACCGATTTTTAAAAAACAAAGGAAAGTAAAGCCAAAGTTCTCACCTTCTTAACATATTCACATGCTGATATATATATTATAATAATATTATTATTTAAACAATTATAATATATTATAATAATATTTTTGAATGAATATTTTATCGGAGAAAATAATTGCCAAACTTTCAACAAATATCTCATTCTTAAAATTTTTTCATTTATATCAATATTGAAATAAATATTTCCTTATCATTTTTATCAATAATCAATTATTCACAAATAATATTACAGAACTACAATATTGACAACCAGGTCGTTCCCAAGAAAGAGGGGGCCTTCCGATAAGGATTGATCCCTACTAGCGCGCAATTAACTAACTCCTTTTCTAGACAGAACTTCCTTAGACATTGCCAATAATGCTATCTAATAATATTTTTCAAATAATATGAATTATTAATTTGATAATTTAAAATACTGTGCAATGACAATTATTGAATCAATAATATGAAATATCAACAGCAATTATGCAATTATCAATGTAACAATAATTGAGTCAATAATATAAAATATGGAACAATAATTACTTTAATAATTATTGAGTAGTAACTTTTTACGTAAGAATCAATAATTAAAATTACAGTGCAATACCGTGTGCTACTGTGCGACACCGCGTATTACTGTATTTTAACCACCGAATATTTCAACAGTTCTAAAGGTAATAATTACGTCGTTATTTTTAGAAAACTCATTCTTGTCAGTTTTCTTCATCCGACAGTTTTTCGTTTTGGGGCCCACAAATGGCTGCGCTATCATACGAATATTTTCCGACAACAAGAATATTTCATGACCAAACGAATATTCTCCGACAACAATGATAATTTTATTACCACTTGCTAACTTTAAAAAATTTGCACATATTTCCATAACTTATCATATTTATCAAAACAACACCTTACGGTTAAAAATAATATATAAAGAAAATTAAATCTTTATTCATAAAATTTGGCGTCTTACAGTAGACTTGGCAAACGGGCGGGCGGGCTTGGCACAAACGGGCCGTGTAAGACTCCAAATTTTATGAATAAAGATTTAATTTTTTTTATATATTATTTTAAAATAGTAAGGTGTTGATTTGATAAATGTTGTAAGTTATGGGTGGAATGTACAAATATTTTAAAATAAGCAAGTGGATATAAAATATTCATTGTTGTTAGAAAATGTTCGTTTGATCGTGGAATATTTTTTTTGTCGGAGAATATTCGTACGACGGCACAATCATTGGTGGACCCCACAACGAAAAAAATATCGGATATAGAAAGCGACAGAAATAATCTTTTTACAAAAATAACGATAAACTATTACCGTTAAAACTGTTAAAATACCCGATGGTTAAAATACAGTAATACGCGGTGTTGCACAGTAGCACACGGTATTGCACAGTAATTCTAATTATTGATTCTTACGTAAGAAGTCACTACTCAATAATTGTTACAGTAATTACTGTTCAATATAATATTTTATTGGTTTAATAATTGCTACGTTGATATTTTATATCAATAATTGTTACGTTGATATTTTATATTGTTGTTTCAATATTATTGTCACTACACATTATTTTTATATTATCAGATCAATAATTTATATTATTTGAATAATATTATTAGATAGCATTATTGACAATGTTTAAGGAAGTTCTGTCTAGGAGGGGTTATTTAATTACGTGCTAGTAAGGAGAAATCCTTATCGGAAGGCCCCTCTGGGAATGACATGGTTGTCATTATTGTGGTTCTGTAATATTATTTGTGAATAATAATTATTGATAAAAATGATAAGTAAATATTTATTCAATGTGAATTTAAACGGATGAATTTTTAGTAAAAGTGACAATTGTCGAGAATGAATATTTTATCTGTTTTGATAAAATAATTCATTCAAATATATTATTATAATATTATATTATAAGTGTATAATGTGATAATATAATAATATAATATTGATGATATTTTTTTTATAATAAATTCACGATATATGAATAAAATGAGGTGAAAGAGAGAAAATTAAATTTAAAATTCTTTTAATAATTATAAATATTTTAATATATATATATATATATATATATATATATATATATATATATATATATATATATAAACATGTGGTGGAATTCATTATTTCAAAAAGGGAGGCTTTGAAATTTTGAGTGTATTAAAGATTTTTAAGAGTGATGAGTAGTGGAAAAATCATCCGTATGTAAACTTGGGTCATTTTTTGTGCAGAATTTGAAAAAACTTTATTCTACAAAGTTGTAGAGAATTAAATTTATATGGAATGGACATAAGGTTCATATTTTTCTTATAAAAGGGCTATTTATTATGAATTATTAAAATTCTGAAATATTGAGTCTGAATTGATTTTTGGTGGAAGAGAACAAATTGAATTTGAATTCTTATGGTGTAAGAAATGATGTCATCGGAACGTTGAGGTAAGCAATGATGTCATCGGAATGATGAGGTAAGCAATGATGTCATAGGATCGATGATGTAAACGATGATGTCAATAATTATGGCGAAAAGACTATTTTACCCTTATTCTGTCAAGCCTATAAATAGAACCTCATTTCTTCATTATTTCTCACAAATTCACTAATGCTATAGAGAGAGAAAGTATAGAGAGAATAAGAGAGAAAGAAGAAGAGTATTCTGCTATTACACTAGTGCAGTCTCCAAATTTTATTAAGGTAAGGGGTATTATTTTTTTCGTATTCATGAAGAGAGTTATTTTCTTTCAATACTCGTAAGGGTTGTTATTCCATTTTTTATTATTCTGTTGGAATAACCTGTCTACGCGGACTACCGCATGCATGGTGAAATTCTGTTGTTATTCCATTTTTTATTATTCTGTGGGAATAACCTGTCTACGCGGACTACTGAATGCCTGGTGAATAACCCTTCGTATTCAGTTGTTATTAAATTATGAAAATAATCTGTCTGAGCGGACTACCGCCTAACGGGTGAAAATTCAATTGTAATTTTGTATATTGTTTCATTTCAGATTCCTAATTCTAAACTTACTACGGTAAGTAATGCTTCTATAATTCATGAAATGATCAGAAATTCCTTGAGTTTTGCGCTTCATTTAATATTATTTTACTGGAATATTGGTCTGAACTTTCTTGTAAAATTTTTATCTTTTCATGTCAAGTTACTATTCACGAGTTACTATTCACGTGATACTATTCACGGTAAAAATAATAAATTTTTTTCTTTCAAATCATCTTTGATTGGATTCAGGTTTTGATCTTCATTCTTGAACTCTGGATAAATTCTCTAATATTTGTCCTTTATCTCATTGGATTCGTTATTCGTATTGTTTTCATCATCTTTAGTCCTAAATGGTGATATAACTGAATATCTTTGCACTGTAGTGCAAAGATGAATAATTACTTGATGAATATCTTTGGCCTGTAGTGCAAAGATGAATGATTACCTGATGAATATCTTTGGCCCGTAGTGCAAAGATGGACAGGTGTTGAGATGAACATGACCAACTGGTGATACAAATGAATATCTTTGGCCGTAGTGCAAAAAATGAATATTTGATTCGAGATGACTATTGATTGATGTTACAGGGATAAAATATTGATAATGGACTTTTAAATTATAGAAGAGAGTAGACATCATTCTCTACTTAACTCTTTAATGAATTGTCATTTTCGCTGCAGTTGTTGATCTAAAATTGGTTGTCCATAATATTTTATCTGATTTGTTGAAGACTAACGATAATTTATTTTTCATTATCTTAGTCATAATATTCTTTACTGGACTAGTTTAGCTCACCCTTTTCTTCCATTGCTCTTTTCAAAAAATGAGAATATCGCGAGCACTAGTCGGAGAATGGAGTGATGATCCGAGTTAGAGCTGTAGAAGTCCTTATTATTTTTTTTTTGAAAATAATGTGATAATAAATGTAATGAGGACTTAGTTTGAATGTTAATATTTTTTACATGTCTGTATTAACACTCACAGTTGTGTGGTCGTATTTTGCACAATTGTTTAATATGAAAAATTGTATTTGGATTCTGTACCATGTATTTGGCAACTCAGAATGGATTGAGTATTGAACCTATTTTGGGGGCGTCACAGGCGGGCTAAAACGACCCAGCTTTTGTTGGGCTGAAATTGTGCAACCCAAAGCCCGGCCTGGGGCGGGCTGGCCGGTCCGCGGGCCTTGACCGATTTATGCTTACATTTTGCTAAATTTTTGGACTTGTCCCAAACGTATCGGACCAAAACGGCCCAATTTTTGATGAGCTAAAAATGTGCAGCCCAAAGCCCGACCCGTGACGGTTCAGGCCGGACCGACCTGCGAGCTTGGGGCAAGTTTTGCCGGGTATAATGGATGGTATGAATACTATTTGCTTTATTTGCTCCATAGTAAATATTTGATATATATGGATCATTATATATTTATATATGTATGTATGTATATTATAAATTAATTTAGAAATTTAGAGCATGAGTTTAAAAAGTGTCCTCATGCTTTTTTACCTATAAAAGGAGACTATAATCCTTAATAAATTCGTTAGTTTTTAGGAGGCCACGAGCATCTTATATATTTTAAACATATCCATAATCCATTCGATTCGCTTAATGAAATCTCCAAGCAAAGTAAGACTAATTGGGGTTGTGGTCCTACACTTTCTCTCTACTCATAGATTAAATTAGGACTAAATATTAATTATTATATGCATAAAACTTTGAAAAAGAATTCTTTTATGCGTATTCTAATACTTTCTATTCACATGTAGTGTTTTTCTTTGTCCAACTGATATTTTGGCATCATCATCTTCTTCCATCAGTGTTTGACCATTATCCTATTTCATTCATTCTTTTAATATAAAGAAAAGATACGGATGAGAGAGGGGAGGCTATATAAAATGATTTATTATTTTCTTTTCTTTAATGGTGACACTGATGTTACATGTCATTCAAAAAATTGAATTATTTTTTGTAAATAGAAAAATAGAATAATAACATATTAATATTAGGTCAAATGTTTTTTTTATGAAAGAATTATTTTCGTTTTAAACCTATATTGAGTTGCTCTTTTCTAAGCAACTCAAAAAATATTGTTTTTAATTGATTAAACAGAAATTATAGGAGACAAATTTGCCATTCCTATAGGTACTAATGCTTCTTGTACTATCGTACTATTTTATAATTAAAAATTAAAGAAATATTTGTTTTGCTTTCAAAGTTAAAACCTTCAATTTTTTTGTCCTCATCCTCATCAAAATTGTCTGCATTCCCTAGATATTCCAGATTCATATCGTCATGTTTTGTTAATCCAATAGAAATTGGGAAGGAAAAAAGAGGAATGTGAAAAGTTGAGGGATCTGAGCATTTTTTTTTTCCCTTTAGGTATTTATTTTGGCTAAAAATATAAGGCTAATTAATTTAACTTATTGAAATCAATTGATTTATTTTAACTTTGATATAAAATGATTAAGATCTCCTCCGTTAAATATATATTTTCAGATTTTTTTTGATACACATTGAGCTTTACAAATATTACATGTAACGATATAATATTAATCGTTGTAAATAATTAACGACATAATAAATTTATAGTAAGAACTTGTGTCATTGGTACTATCACTAAAAAGAATATATGTGTCTTTAAATGTGTAATGAGAAAACTCTTTCCTTCCTCGAAAGGATGAACAAAACATAATTTGCACACTCATTAAGAAAAGTAAACGGAGAGAAAAAAGTGATTTTTTTAAAAAATTTATCCTTAATTAGTGGTATCACCAGATTATATAAAATGATGAGTACTTTTAATTTTTTATATTATGACATATTTACCATTTACTATTTATTTTATATATTTTATCTCATCATTTTGAAGATAAAAAAATTATACATTTAGTCATTTTTTGAGAACGTAGGGTGTACGTATAATGGAGGGCATCCCAAATATCTATATTTTTTTATTTAAATAAAGAAATTGCCGGAATTTGAACATGCCCAAAATTAAATTCTCACCTAATATCGTGGAAAATTTGTAACTACTCCATCAATTCAAGATATGCTACTGATTTTGATTTTAAAAAGATTAAGCCTAAATAAGTTTGTGACAATATCTGTAAGCGTACCAAAAATAATGTAGTACTACGAGACTCTTATTTTTTAGCAGAAATAATATTTTTTCCGTTTTAAATTATATAAAAGAAAATTTGAGACATTTTTAAAATATAAAATTGAGATGAATATTAAAAATTATGAAATAATAAAATTTACAGTGAATAATATTTTTTAGACAACTTATAATATTTATCAAATGAATGCATGTCAACTTTGAAAAATTAATAATGATCAAATAATATAAAATTGAGGGAATAATATTTTCCAAGGGAGTGTGCTCAATGGTGTAAAGGAAAAGGAAAAAAGAATAATGGCAATGTTTTCCATTTTTCTTTGTCATCATTGATTGAGGGAAAGGAACTTTTTACATTTTCTTCAAACTTTTAGTCAAATTTGATGGAACCCATCTCATAAAAGTTCATAAATTTTCAATTTTTCGAGCAATGCTACTATCACATAATTTGGATCACATAAAACTTATATACATACATATTTACGGGCCCTGTAGGTCACGCAAAATTCACAGTATGCATGTGTGTGTATGTGAGCATTATGTGACCCAAAATTATGTGATAGTAACATTATTTTTCTTGAAAATACCCTACTTCTGGATATATAATTCAAACGGGAGTAATTAGTATGAAGTTAAATTTGGTCAATTGACCAGTACAGTATCGACATGCAGGTCGGTAGATGATCTCTCTCTTCTTGTCAATACTGTATTAATCAATTGACCAATTTATTATAAAGTTAACTTTATAGTAATCGAATCTTATTGGATACATAATTCAAACAATGAGGATGAACCGAAGTGACTATTATTTGTCTTTGAGCTTTTCTTTGTGGGGCCCTTTGGCCTGTATAATTGTTTGAAAGCTATGATTTGTAGAAAATTCTGTTTTCATTTTTCCCATTCACATTTCAAGTCAAAGACAGTTTTCAATATTTTTGAAATTTTTTTTCTTTCAAAACTCTCAATCAATATCCCCTCAAATTAAATGGTCATGCATTCGATTTATGAATTATTATAAGGATAATAAAGACACTTCTATTCCAATAAAAAGAGAATGAATTTGACTATACCAACCAAAATTTGTGAGATTTGGTTTGTGGGTTTTGTTGACTAGAGCAACTATTTCAAGAAATTCACCACCGACCATGTGTATTTCTTGATAATATTGATCCGCTCTATATTGTTTTTCTATTTCATTACACCTTTTTTTTTAATTTCTGACAAATACATATTTAGCTGCACGCACAAATATTACATTAACTCCGTCACAAACAACTGACCACGCGATAAAATTCATCGCAAACAATTGTGTCGTTAAAAATAATATTTGCGTCGCTTAAAAGTGTTCAAATGATACAAACATCATCCCTACAAAATGTGTATCTATTTTCTATTGAAATATAGATTAAAAAGTGCGTTACGCTCTTTGATGAGAAGTTGTTAAATTATACCTTTGATTTAATATCAATAGTGTTATTTAGAATGTGTGGAATGAAAATGTTAAATTGATAATTTTTTATAAATGTATAGAGTTATTTTTTTAAATGAACTTCTTATTTTGGGGAAAAGGGAGTAATATATTTTGTCGATTCAAACTCAAATTGTTAGCAATAAAGTTTTTGGACTGGGCCACTTTGCTATAACCTCACGAACTGATCGACTTCATAATCTCCAGTTGGACCAAGATTTGGGCTAGCCCATTCCCCACCTAGCAGTCAATGGTACCTTTGGAGTTAGCCCAACCTATCAAGCTTGAGTATTGCGTGGCCATTTCTCAAACAAATCTATAAAGGAAGAGTTTTTTTTTATAAATAATATATATATATACCTTCCTTGAAATTCTTTAAACCAATTCAATCTCAATTATTCATGTATTGTTTAAGGGAATATATCTAGTAGTGTCCCAATATTATGTTCAACTTATTCATAAACAGTTTAAAATGTTGAATGTATATATAATACCTTCGTTTCACCTTAATTTTATTTGAGAATTTTAAGGATATATGTCTTTTCATGTTTATCCTTAAATATAATTCAAAATTAGAGATATAATTTGACTTTTAAAGTCAAAGGACGATATATTAAACTTTAAATTGATGTGAATTGATTTAATTTTAATTGATACGTATCGTATATAACAAAAACTATTAATCACAAAATTAAATTTATTTCATTCTAAACTTAATTTTATAAATCGTACATATTTTAAAGTTTAATATACCGTCGTTTGACTTGATAAGTTAAATTGTACTCCATCCGTTCTAAATTAATTGCTCAGTTTTGACTTTTTTTAGTCAAATTGACTTTTTTTAAAATTAAAAATTAAGCATGTATAAATATATTTTTAACATTATAAAAATTGGTATTAGTAGTAAATTGTATATACTTTTTTTTGTTATAATCTCTTCAGTCTTTACCTATATTTTGGCAAAAATGGTACACAAAATATTTTTAAAAAATAATTAATTTAACTAAAAAAAATTAAAACTGAGCAATTAATTTAGTACGGAGGGAGTATTTTCCAACGAAAATAGTACTTTATTTATAATGAAACATTAGTGAAATTGTCTTGTTATAGTTGAAGGTTCTTTTACTCGAGCATGCACACTTTTTGTAGAACAAAATTATTTTTAAAAAGTCAACAGTCTCTGCCATCAAAGGAAAACAAATAAATTTGTCTGCCAACTAAATCTGACTTCCTTTCTTCTATATTGGAAAAGAATAAAATCATTTTATATTTTCAGACAAAGAAAGAATATGACAAAATGAATTAATTAGGTATATAGTTAGAATAATGCTACTATCACATAAATATGGTGACATAACTCTCACATATTGTGATGTGATAATATGTAATTTATTATTGAGTTAAGTAGATCATCTCAACAATAAATTACATACTGTTACGTCAGCATTATATGAGAGTTATGTGATTATTTTATGTGATAGTAGCAAGACTCATATAGCTAGCCAATTAACAGTACTCCAACTAGTGACAGAAATATTATTTATATATATTCCCACACGGCATCTCACCTAAAAACAAAAGAAGACCCAAGAATTAAACTCCAATTTGACATTGTCTTGAATGCCTAGTCCATTCAACATGCATAGTTGGCATTCAAATTTGTTGACCACAAATATATATATATATATATATATATATATACAGGACACTCTTGCCGCTGCTCTAAATTCTAATACCATCATTTTCACAAATCACAACGCAAGAGAATACTGACGTCGAATGTAAATAAAAACAATTGAAATTTCACAAGTAAATAAATTTAATTTTTTTACAAAAAATAATTTAAAGGTAAGACGTATTGGATATATTTAAATTAATCTAACCAACCCTATTATTTGCGGGAATAACCACTTTAATTCCCATACGACAATGCATATATAGTTCAAACAAATTTGTTCTTCAAATTTTGTATACATCGTCCATATATATATATATATATATACTCCATTAGCGTACCATCATTAACGTACACACATATCAAAATTAATTAATTTGGTGGTAGAAATATTAATTCAAAACATGAATTTTTAATTACCATGCATGCATGCCCTAAATAAATTATCTTCTTAATTTATATACTTTCCAGCATCGGAGGCCATGAATAATAGTGAAAACTTTGAACATTATGATCAGAACCACTAACATAAAGAACCCTAAAAATGTCGTACTTGACATCAATAGACAGCTCCCCTTTCATATAAGGAAGAACAACAGTTCGAATATCGGAAGTGAGAAGATACGAGTAGCAGGATTGGAGGGATTTCCATGTATATATGTTAAGTACCAAATCTGATGATCTACTCCTCCAGCTTGTATCATCATCATCAATAGTGTTGTTGCGCTTGCGCATGCATTTTTTTAGGCACACGCCAGATGTTGCCCCCTCCATTTTCATGAACCGAGATTTGAACATGGCTAAAATTGCATAAGGGAGGTCATACTCCTCGTCATCCTCGGAATGGGAATGGGAATGGGAATGGGTGGTTGTAGTACTCACGGAAATGGCAATTGTGTCGCCGGTGGAAAATTTGGCGGCGGGTGAGCCGTCTTTGGATTCTCCGGCATACGCTTCGAAGAAACTGTTGTCCATTAAGACAGCCATGCTTGATATATTTGTTGCCATAGTGAGCTGATCGGATGGATCCATGCCAGAGGAATAATTAATGAAAATATATATTATATATATATATGCATGGAGTAGTTGGAGGAGGATCAGAAGTGAGAAATGTAGAATATCATATGTCCTCTAAATTCATTTCAAACATTTTTTACTAGGGTTTTTGTATATAGAACTTATACGTTTACCGGTCGGTTTCTTTTAATTTCCTCAACAAATTATATTCAGCATGCATATTAGCATATATATATATATATATAGCCTTCTTCAGTCAATCTGAGTTTTTCAAGATGATCAAGGCTTATAGATGTTACACCGATCCTAGCTAGCTTTTAAAAACATGAGTAAAAACATGGGAAAATTAAACCAAATTAAGATATATCCATTTTTGTACACAGTACAGTACAGTAGTAGAATTAGAATTAAATTGTACTTACAATGGCTGCATTTAATAACTCCTTGTTCTCGTCAGATCTCTTCATCCATGCACCATACCATAAAATCTGAAAATTAATTATAAAATCAAAAAAATTAATAAAAACCAGAAGGAGGAGGAGGAGCTAGGATATCTAGAGAGAGAGGTACCATATTTCCATGGATACTTTGAAGGATAGAGCTGTGAATACAACCAAGGGACTCAGTCCATAAAGAGAAGTGCCTTAAAGCTTCCACAAGTTCGTCAACAAATACAACAGTTGGCTTCAAAACCAAAAAGCTTACATCCAAATTCCTACTGTTATAGGGCACAAAGCAAGCCATATTTCTTCTTCTTCTTCTTCTTTTTCTTTGAACTTCTCTCTCTATATATATAAATTTGAAACAAAGGAAAATAATTAAAACTTTAATAGGGAATGGGAATTAATTGGGAGTTGGAAAGTTAGACCAATTAAACCGCAGATATATTCACCTAGCTAGCTAGCAAGCGGTTTAATTAAATTTCTGTTGACGGAATAATTAATTAGTTGATTATTTGAGTTCAAAGTAGGATAATGCATGCATACTAAGACCAAGCCTGGCAAGTCTTCTTTGGCTACTCCAACTTATTATTTACTATTAATTAATTAAACAAACTCGATCTTAATTTATTACCCATCCTTTTTTATTTCAAAATTAGAGATACATTTTAATTTTTTGTAATTATTTTGCCATATGATTTATTTAAATATTATAAATAATAATTATTATAATTAATAGTACTTTATAATTATTGTAGTTGTCTGTATTGAAATTAATAATTTTACATTAATTTAAAATTTTAAAAATCTACATATTAATTTTAAAAGATTAAAATATATCCCTTATTTTAAAATATATAGAGTATGTTTGTACTACTAGGTCTAGAAATAAGATTTGGACGGTTCGATAGCTTAGAAGAGTTCTGCTATTTTTATAAATAATGCTACTATCATATAATTTTTTTTACATAATTTTAACATATACACACATATATATTGTAGGTCTTGTATATTAAATAAGGATCTACAAAATATATATATATATATATATATATATATATATATATATATATATATGAGAATTATGTGATAATAACTGCCGTGTTTCACAAGTATACAGTCTTCTTTTTTAACTATAATTATTAGTTTCAGAAGACATAGTCATTTTGTCCTACCAAAATGGGACCATCTTCTCTTTCCTGATCTTATAAAATTAGAAAAATTATATATTTTATAACTTTATATGTCGAGTTTTGTTATTATAAGTTACAACGATAACTATAACTATAAGTGATAATATTTTAACAGGGTATTTTCATATATATATATATATATATATATATATAATAAGACAAAATTAAATTTTGTAATCTTTGATCTTTGGTATGAAATTAAAATTTAACAGTTATTACAATATTTTTTAAAGCCTCTTAATTTTATTTTATTAATTAATATTAAAACAGTACTTTTTTAATTTAAAATTTAACTAGAATCAAAATACTATATATTTATGATTCTGAAAAACTTTAGAGTAATTTATTATTTTATAATAATTTTACTTTTTATAAAAGTCATTTACTAATATTAATTCACATGAGCCTAAATTAAAACATTTACTATATTTAACAATGATTTATCATATAATAACAAATTATTCTATTATTATATCATAATTATTCACAAATTAAAATATTAAAACATAAATAAGGTATATTAATTTGGAGCAATTTGAATTAGTATATTTATAACATAAACGAATAAATTTATATATCTATATGTTTATACTCATATATAATAAGACAAAACTTAAATTTTTGGTATAGAATTAGAATTTAACTATTACTAAAACATTCTCCTTAAATTTATTTATTTATTTTAAATGGACATACAATTTAATTACAATTAAAACAATTTTTAATGTGAAAGAAACTACATATATAATATATACTGAAGTATCTCTATATAAGGTGTGTTTTGTGTCTGAATGCCTCTTAATTTATTTGTCTTTGATTCGGTCAGAGACAAATATATATATATATATATATATATATATATATATATATATATTGCCTCTTAATGCCTCTTAATCGTTAAGACAAAAATTCAAATCTTAACTATAATTAAGAGCGACCTCTTAATAGTTTATTTAAAATTTATGGACAAAAATAGTCTCAATAAATATTGTACTTCTTCAATTTCAAATTTTAAGATCATTCAAATAAAATTTTAAGATCATTCAACTTCAAATTTTAATATCATTCAAAAATAGCCTCAATGAATATTGTACTCCTTCTATTTAAAGAGGGTCTTATTTTTATTTATTTTAATAATTAAATTTCTTATGAAAGCAGTCACCCACTTGATACATAGTTTCCTAAACTATATATATATATATATATATAGTGGCGAAATCGTGAATAATTTTCAGTGGAGTCAAAATTATTACTAAGTTATAAATAATTTGGTAGGGGTTCGGAGACAGTGCCTCCGAGCCAATTTTTTTTAATATTTTTGTACTTCCGGGTCACACACACAAACATATATATATATATATATATATATATATATATATATATTACAATGACAATATAATAAGTAATAATATATAGAATATATATACTATATTGACTCATAATAGACTTTTTTAATCATAACTGTTCATAATTAATTAATTCATTAATTATTTTTAAAAATAATATAAATTAATTATTATTTAGTTTAAAATATTATAGAGAGATATACATATATTGATAGGATATGAATCATATGTGGTTAAAATTTGATTAACAAAGTTATAAAGTTTTAATTTGACCCTCATATAGTAGAAAATTTATAAAATTTTAGTGGGATCAATTTTAATATAATACTTAAATTTTTAAAATTAAGCTTACATTATAAAGAAATTATTTTTTTCAGTGAGGTCAATTGACCCCACAATATTATATGTAGCTTCACAAGTGTGTGTATATATATATATATATATATATATATTCAATATTCACTACAAGAAAAAAGCCTATCTGCGACCGCATATCAGCGACCGCATGCGGCCGCAGATAACCATCTGCGACCGCATGCGGTCGCTGATAAGCGTCGCATAAAATCTGGTAGCTAGAATGCACATCAGCGACCACTATTAGCGACCGCATTATCTGCAACCGAAATTAGCGACCGTTATTGTCCTTTCGGTCGCTAAAATGAGTCAGCATGGTTCAGGGCCACAGGCTGACGTGTGCCACGTGTCAGCGACTGCAATCAGCGACCGCATGCGGTCGCTGATGTAAAAAAACATTGGACCCAAAATTTTGCTGTTTTGTTGAATTCCCAAAAAACTGTACCTGTTTTGTATAGGTACAGTTTATATACCTGTTTTGTACCTGCTTTATCCCAACACATAAACATGCACAACAATATAACATCCATCGTCCATTTACCGACACATACACCAAACTAGTATATAAACTATATAAACCTTTAAAAACCGATATAAATTGAATAAATATAAACAAATATAATCTTTAAGCAACATACAAACATCCAAAGAATGAATATAAAAGTATAAGATTCTCAAATAACTACAAAACAACACTAAATCAGTCGTCAAGCATCATTGTCCAAATTAGTTTCTCCTTGATCTTGATCACCCTGTAATTAACAAAAAAATAAAATAAATTACATATAATATAGTATATATGTTGATACTGGTGTTACGATCGACAATATACAGTTGTTTTTAAACACAACAATATATATATATATATATAAGTCACTACTTTGATTGTAATAAATAAGATTGATTACCTCGTCGCCATGCCCATGCTGTGATGCTGCTGCTGCCGCCACTGCATCAGCTAACTCATCAGCACTCAGAGCCGCCAAATGCCCGCCCAGTATCTTTAGAAGATCGCGATCTTGACATATAGCTCTCACACAGTCAGCAGGAGTATGAATGGCTGGATGACTCGATGACTGTGAAGACTGGGTAGCAGAGCTGCCTGATCCACTGAAGGATGGGCGTCGTCGTTGTCCTTGACCTTTGACGTAGTTCTTCTTCACAACAGACGCCCTCTCCCACAATTCTTGATCAATTGGCGGACGTGGGGTGCCTTCAGGATAGCGCTCATTCAATAAAAGCTTATAAGTATCCTGTCATCATGTTAACAATTAAATAGTTAAAAATAAATTGGTAAAATTCTAAAGAATGACGTAAAACTTGATAAGCAAGATTAAGTTGTTAAAACTTATTACCGCTATGTGGACAGCATCAGGCAGACCATCACGGGTGGCCACGTACACATCCAGCCAATGGATAGGCTGACCTTGAGACTGAGACTCCTATACAAAATATATTCCAATATTACTAAGTACACATGTGATATTCTACAATTTATAATTGCAAACATATTAAAACTATTCATACGTACCCTGGCAGTGATATGCTGCAACTGTGAAATACTGTCGCCTCTGTAGGTTCCTTTAGCCTTTTCGCCATCAGGTACACCCGAGGATCTGTTAGTGGCGGCAGTCTTGCGTCTTTTGACCCAGGTCTCATCTCTCCATTGGGCACACATCTCAGCCCATATGGACTGGGTGCACCACCAGGGGCTATGCTCATGCATGTAATCCTCACCCTGGCCTGGATGCTCTATTCTTTTGGATGTCAGTCATTTTCTTATTCTTTTTTGAAGCAAGTTTGTAGTAGGTTATATTAAGATTGTGTTTTGTACCTAAAAATATTAGGCACTATTTTCTAGCTGTTCTGTTATGCAAACTAAGTAAACTGTATGTGATTATATATGTGGGTTGTATGCCTCCTATTCGTTGGTCGTAAATAAATTCTCATCCATCCAACAGTAGAGATATATTTTGACTTGTCAAGTCAATCAAAGAACTTTTTTTCAAAGTTTAAATGAATTAATATATATTTTAAAAATTGACTTTAAAGTTCATAATATTTTTTTATATTTTTAAATTGAGGAGAAATTTAGTGAATTTGCTTACTTATAGTATTAGCTTTTTAACTTATTAGTACACTATTTTATTGAAACCATACCTTTTCCATTTTAATGTGTCAAGAAGTAATATTTCTTGTTGCCGTTGGTGGTAGAGTTTGTTGACTTATAATTTATTTTTTTAACTAAGAAAAATAAGATACTAAGAAAAAGAGAAGATTCATTGATATTGGGTGGGTAAGCCAAGTAAAGGCTGTGCTTTTTTATTTATGGTAGACTTGTTTAAAATTATTTGGGATTCCTAATAC
Source organism: Panax stipuleanatus (assembly GCA_020205555.1). NCBI lineage: Eukaryota > Viridiplantae > Streptophyta > Magnoliopsida > Apiales > Araliaceae > Panax > Panax stipuleanatus. The sequence continues at coordinate 9,935,191 of CM035125.1, read as the reverse complement.
CTAATTCATAATATAGCATCTAAGTTTGCATATTGGAAAATCAGTACTCTATATTGGGTTGGGTTGGCTATTACAATTATAAAATTATAATAGCTTTTTTACAAACGGGAGGGAGTAGTCGGATAGTAGTATATATATTTCTATCGGCTAAATTTATTATAAATTCATTTATGCTGAGGATGGATTGAAAAATAGAACGGAATGATTTTTAAGAATATCTCATGTTTACATATATTAGTCGTTGTTGTTGATGGTGTGTGATCATATACATCCATTATACTAGCTATTAGTATGAATTTCATTCCACAATTTTTCAAACGGAATAAAAATTAAGAGAATTGAATGAATTTTTATTTTCATTCCATGGAAATTGTTTATCATCCAAAATGATCACTAAATACATATGTGATCACAAATTTTTATTTATTTATTAGTTGACAACTAAGTAAATGGTAACTTAGTAATGTTACAAAGAATATATATATAGTATACAATACCCAAATTAAACCTAATTACCCAAATTAAATCTAATTACCCAAATTAAATCTAATTATCCAAATTAAACCTAATTAAGGGTTCTTAACAATGGGGTATACATACACCAAATTAATCAAATTTATGTATATATATATACATATTCATAGCAACAAATCAATATAATAACATGTATATATGTATATATATATATATATATATATATATATATATATATTCATAGCAACATATCAATGCATATATGTATACATTACCTAAATTAATCATTCATTGTATACCAAAATCATTCATAGTATAACTAATATATACCTAAATGTCGGCGACGATAGCAGCGGGCGGTGGCGGTGAGGCGGTAGCAATGGGCGGCACCTCTTCTCCCTATTCTTCTCCCCCTTCTCCCTCTTCTCTCCTTCTCTGTCTCCCTCTTTTTCTTTCCGTTTCGCGTCTGTTGTCCAGGCCTGTTGCTGAGAACATTTAAAAGCATCAGCGACCGCTTTCAGCGACCGCATGCGGTCGCTAGTGTTTAATGACGTGGATATATCAGCGACCGCATGCGGTCGCTGTAACTCCTTGGTCGCTGAAGAAAAGCCCGCGAGCAATTCACGCTAATTTTTAGGCGGCAAAAACACACCTGCGACCGGATAGCGACCGCGTGCGGTCGCAGATATAATTTAGCGACCAGATTTTATGATGGTCGCCAAAGGCGGTCGCTGATTCCACCACTAGCGACCGTATTTTGCGGTCGCTGATATTTTTGGTCGCTGATAGCCTCTTTTCTTGTAGTGATTAGCCCAAACTAAAAATCAATATAATAATAAAATTTTATAAATTTAAGTTAAATAAAAGTTAATATACTCTCATGTACCATTTTACCATTAAATTGTTAACTGATAAATCAATAGACATAAGATTATAGAACATACACATCGTTAGAGGTGTTCATCGGTAAAAGATCGTACCGAATTGATTACCGAATGTTTGAAAAAATGAGTAATAATACCGAAACTGAAATACCAGTTTCTCGAGCCGGTATGTGTCGGTCCGGTATAAGGACAGCACTGGTTTTATTTTTATTTTTAATACATTTATTATAATATGTAGCCATAATTATGAGTTAAAGAGTAATAAAAGTATGCATGCATGATACATATTTAAAAAAAAAAACAAAAACTAGTAAGCTTTCTTCTTTCTGTTTTTTTTTTGCTAGGCAGTACGCTCATGTGCCATTGTATGCATGAATTTTCTTTTTCTTTTATTTTTTTATACTTTTTGGCTCTTTATGTTAGTGGTATTAGAGTTTTTTTGGATATTTTTTAAGTGTAAATTTCACCAATTATCTTTTTTTTAATTCCTATAATACTTCTTGATGAATAAATATAAATATCTATACTATATATAGTATAACCATTATATATTGATTCGGTATGATATATGCCGTTTGAAAAAAATAACTATATATACCTATTTTAAGGTTTTGGTATTAGTATTGTCCAACTCTTCTTTGTCTGAAAAAAAAATTAAAAAAATTAAAAAATAAAATACAACGAACTAGGGCCATGGGAACACATAAATTAATTGAAATCCATTGAAATTCTTTCTTTGTAAAACCTTGATTAAACAATTGTTTAACATAACATCCAACTGTAGACACTCTTCTTCTACCTCAGAGTAGGGGTAAGTATGGTACAGTTTGAAATTCAAACCGTACCCGAAACCGCTTAGGTGCGGTTTGACAAATCTAAAACCACACACGAAATCGTTTGTGATTGGTGCAGTGCGATTTTAAACTGTGTAGTGCGATTTCGGTTCCAAAACCAATTAAAACAACAAAAAGGTTTAAGCCTTCAATATAATTTAACACAGCTCACATCGAGAAAAGGGAGATTCTTTTTTAATTCATCTTAATTTTGAATCTTGGAAAAGTTTTTTATGGTTTTGGAATTTCAGTTCTGATGTCTTTATTTAAACATGTGTAATATTTTCGAGTCTGTGATTCTAAAATTTGCGCTTGTTTATTCAAGTAGTTCACATGGCATGAATCACTTTTCTTTTCCAACATATTTACGTTGCAATTCACAAAATGCTAGATTTTATTTGAGAATGCATCATTAAGAGGAGAGTTTTATTTAATTGAGGAGCTTCTTTTGAATGTCAAAATTTTGTATGAAGTACTTAGAAAGGGCAGAAGAATGATATGTTGTTGCAGATTTATTGTTTGACCCAGAGGAGTACTGTTTTTTCTTTTCTTTGTTTTTGGTACCAAAATCGTATATCGAAGAAAGAGATGGCAAGTTTTTTTTTAATTATTATTATTTTTATTATATATAAATAATTATCCGTTCCAAATTATAAGACGATTGTTGATTTTTAAAAGTCAATCTGAAGCATTTCAAACTTAAAATTTGGATGATTGTTTAAAAATTATGCAATAATAAATTTTAAAATGAATAATATTTTTTACGTAGTTTTAAATATTTTAATACATACATACACACATATGATGCGGTTTCGATTTTATGCGTGTGGTTTTGGCTAGTAACCAAACCAAACCAAAATCGTAAATTTGGTTATTCAACCTACCTAAAACAGCCACATGCGCCGAAACCGTTGGTGCGATTTTAATTGATACGGTTCGTGTTATTTTTGGTGCTGTTTCGATTCTAATTTAGTTACTTGCTCAGCCTTACCTCAGAGTATGTTTCTATATCATTGATTGCACAATAGCTTGACTTCAATTGACTTCGTGTTCCTTCCGTGCTATTAAATATGGGTTAAATAAGGTTGTAAAATGAGTCAAAATGGTTCGGGTCATATTCGCTCGACTCAAATATAAACGATTCAAATATGAACAAATTTTAAAGTTCGATAAATTACTTGAGTCTTTTCAAATTATAATTTTATGTTGATACTCAGATCATATTCGCTATATTCACTCGAATAGTTTTTGAGCTCGATTCGAGATTGTGCTCGACTCGGTAGCTAACGAGGCTCAATCAAATCTTATTTAAAACTCGAAAAATTTTATGAACAAAATCTGAACAACTCAATATTCAGCTCGACTCGGTTCATTTACACCCCATAAACAAACAATTTAGTATCCACTATCCCCTTTGATTATAACTCTGTGCCTCGACATTAACCTGCATGCACAATGAAAAAGTGATCACAACATAAATATTGCAGTTAAAGACTAACTACTTAATGAACAAGTATACCATTCCCTGAAAAAAAAAAACTATTTATTTCGGGCAAGATCCTTATTTAAAGGACCATTATTTGAAAAACCATAATAAATTATTGATACTAAAACTCCACAAATAAAAGGCTGTTGATATTGAGAGCAATAATGATGCTTTCACAACAAGTATATATATTTAGCGACATTTTTGCAATTGTTCTAGCAATACATAACACTTTAAACATACACTTATTCTTCTAACATCATAATGTTTACTCTGCCAATATAGACAGCCATATAAAAAGTAGTTTAGTATATTGAAACTCATGTGTGTGTGTATATATATATATATATATATATATATATAGGGTCCGTCTCTCTAGCGAACCATAGGGAGCGAACTAATGACGAACCGGCTATAGCGACGGTTTTTTTATCACTAGAACATAAAAAACCGGCTTTCTATGTTATAGCGACGGAAAAAACCGTCGCTATAGCCAGTTCGTTTTTAGTTCGCTCTTTATGGTTCGCTGGAGAGACTGACCCTATATATATATATATGTACAAGAATGCAAACTTAGATGGGTAATTTAGTATGAAAGCCTTTGTGCTTATAACTTTTTTGAAGGAACTCTTAGGCTGGAACATCTAGTAAACCAAACGAGACTTTTTATATTACTAGTAGAATATAGCTAATCAACAAGAAATGCATGCATTTTGATGGCAGGAGTAGACATGAAGCAGTTTCACTATAAAGACATGTATACGATAAAATTGGATCTTTACCTCATTAAAGGTCTGCTGGCACTCTCAACCCATCACGTGCAAGCCGAACTGGGATTCCTTCACTATAAGTAAATAAGGTTAAAGTTAATATGATCGGTTCATCTAGAATTTGAAAAAACTTCCACCGAAAAAAATGAAAATCGAAGTACAATCTGCAGAAAACCACCCCATATCATCATTTAATCTTTCAAACACACAGCCACCATGACAAATACCCACAAAGATTATAGCAGTTATGAGTATATTCATATGACGAACTAGAGCAGAGTGTAGCAACGAGACGGACCGTTAAAATAAAAGGATTTCAAGTTTGTTTACCTTCTAGACCATTCCGCTAGAAACTCATTGTCCCTATGGTGATCAAACTCATGGGTCATTCCAATTAACAAAGCTTGCTTTGGGCACAACCTCTTCACAGCTTCAAGAGTCTAAAAACAACACACTCTAGATCATAATAAAACTTAAACAAATATTCAAAAAAAAATAGATAACAAATTCCAACTAGTCTTAAAGAAGTTGAACTAACCTGAGGGAAGCAAAAGTGAGTATTATGGGACCCATTCTGCATTAAATAGTAGGATAAAAAAATGTGAATCAGAAGTAATAATGGACAAAAAAGGAAGAACAAATGAGGTAACCAAAGAGAAAAAAAACAATAGTGGCATTTAACTAAAAAAATTGATGGAAATGCGGCCAGGAAGACTGAGAACAGTATCCAAAAGTACATCTAAAAAATACTGCATACAACCACCTAAGTAAAATGCCATAATTTTATTTATTTTAAATTTTTTTTGGGGAATGGGGATCAAAAGGGCCGAATAAATCATTTAATAACTCATGCAGCAAAGTTCACTTTCAGTTGGAACTCAATTGTGCATTTTGACAATCAGAAAACATATATAGTATTTTAGCCAGAAATATAAAACAGATAACCATGATGCGCTGACAAAACTGTTTACTAACATCAATCTCTAATAGTGGAATGACCGGAATTGATAAGTTTTTTATAAGTGAATAATGGGGTGTGTGGGGGTTGGGAACCCTACTATCACACTATAAAGCATAGGAGAAATAAAAGGAGCGCCTCCGATACAAGGAACCTCCAAAAAGATGCTATATTAGGTTCCTATAGCAAACTCAACAAAAAAAAAAAATCCACAAAATGAACACTAGAGCCCAAATACACCTAACGATGGCTCAAGAAAAGCATCCGGGTTTGGGAAAGCTCTCCCCTCCCAATATCGACTGTTCTGTTCCTTACAAATCCACCAAATGCAGATAGGTATGAAAAATAACTACAGATAAGCACAAGTAAGCTAGCAGGAAATATGAAGAAATAGACACTTACCAAGAACAATTTTTCTACACCAAAACTGAATATATGTGCATATTTGTGTGCTTGTGTGTGTATCAAAAGGTCTTTTTCTTGGAAGCAATATTCTCAAATGTGGAGTGACAGAAGACAAAAATATTGATTGGTTGTCATTTTTGTTGCCTCGAACCTTTTCCATGACACTACCCAAACACCCATGCATAAATGCATAACAACAAGAACCATGGAAAGATATCAAAGAAAGTACAGAACAAACTTTCACTCAAGGGGCAAGGCTGACCATATATAGGGTGTCTAATATAAGGAGATCCAACTGATGACCACCATCTTTTGAAATGTCTGCAAAATAAAACAATTGCAATTAGAAATATCTTGAATATCAGGACACTAGCTTACATCTATCTTGCATATAAAGCCTAAAAGAGGCAGGCAGCCTTTGAACTTAAAATGGATGCTACAAATTTACTTCAACAGTTGATTGTATAGAGTTCCATAATATATCCCATCCTCTTCAGATAGACACGCCATTGGAGGTGAAATGGTTATATCTGAATATTTCTTTCCAGAACACACACTTTGATGTCTAGACCCCTTTAACCAGGACACTATACTAGTACTAGATCACCTACACCAATTATATAACAAAACGATTCAAAATTTCACAAAATTTGGAACTTTCTATAAAACTATGTGACATGCATGTAAATCTAATAACTAAATTATATCCTTTCAAGTAAATTTCTGAGAACTTGAGTTTGAATCCACTAATAGGTCCATACGTAATTTCTTTTAAGGCAAAGCATGTAAGCATATGCAGCGCTTGAAAATTTAAAATAAAAAAATCATGACCATCCACAAGAGGTGTGAAATAACTCACAATGCTCTGTCTGTGGAAGAATACGTGAAACATCAGATATATAAGCCACTCTGTATTTTTCACCAAAAAGAAATCCCAAAGAAATATAATCTTCACCATGCATCACCTGCATTAAAAAAAATAGCAGTACGAACCATAAGTATTCGTAAGTAGAAGACTGGAAAGTGGAAACATAATGGGAAGAAAATATGAGGAAACTAACAGGCAAAGGAACAAGTTCTAATCCCGATGCAACAAAGGGCTTCTCACAGTCATTCTCAATTATCTTCCACTCGAGTTGTGCTACACGCCTCACTTCTTGGCCAGCCTTGGTTTTTTTCTGAACCAAATAAGGAAATTTCACACCAACGCTGTTTCAAAGGTACAATGTACACAAGCATCGTGCAAAAAGAGCGTATTATTAACAACTGAAATTATATAATGAAACCATGTCAAACGCAATGCATATGTTAGCTTCATAAACAAGTTTGGTAAAAATGAAGAGCAAATGGAAATTAACTAGATCTCCGTATCAATATTTTTTTAAAAAAATAATATGTATCTCTGCATTAATGCTAAAAGAAAACAGCAATGATTAGCAACTGGAAACAAAAAGAAATAAGTAATTGACTATTGGCCAATGTTTCGTTGGGAATTAAATCACGCAAAATAAACAATAAAATAAAGAGAAATAAAACAACACAAGATTTAATGTGGAAAACCCTTAAAGGGAAAAACCACAGGCCAAACTCCGAATCTCCACTATATCAAAATAATGGGCTTACAATAATCATCCCAAGTTTTACGCCCTAAAACTTAAGGTTTCACAATACCGCGACACAACTTTTTGGACGGACTAAAAGCTTCAAAACCCTCTCACCCACAATATAACTCTTTTGCACGGAATATAAAAGCTGCAAAAAACCCTCTCCCTCACACAAACACAAAACCCACTCACACCCTCTCTCAACTCTTAGAATGCTACATGACTTTTGATTGTGCTACATTTCAACAACTAAACATAAGACTCTATTTATAGAGTACCCCACAATTCTTCTTTTCCTATTCAAAATAGGACACGTCCAAAATAAAACTTCTACTACAAATAGATTCATTTCCAAAATAATACTCCTATTAATAATAGGAGCTCTTCCTTTCCATATTAGCAATTCTTTTCATAATAGGATTCGAGGAGTAACCCAATAATCTCTCCTTCGACTCGAATCCCCGAATACTTCAACTTTATGTTTGAATAGGATTCGAGGAGTTTCCCAACAATTCTCCCTCGACTCGAATCCACAAACACTTCAACTTCATCACTTTCACCGTTGTTGTAGTCGTCACCATAATCCACACCCGCGCTATCCGCATCATCCGCATTGTTCGCATTATCTACATTACTCTCGTTACCCGCAATATATGTATCATCTGCGTCATCCGCAACATCCGTATCTTTCATATCATCTGCAACATCCGCATCTTCCGTGTCATCTGCATCATTCATATCATCCGCATGATCTACATTACCACAATAATCTTTATCTTCATCATCATTATTATTACCATCATCATTGTCTTTATCTTCATCAGCATCTTCATCTAGCGACTGCAACGGTGATTCTCCATAAGCGCAAAATCTCTTATTCATCAACATCACGATGAACACCAATTGCTTCAATCTTTTATTCTCTTTATTTGTCACATCAATGCGACTAATTCCCCTTCTACCTTGGATTCAACCTACCTAGCTCTTGATACACTTTGTTGGGAATTATGTCACGCAAAATAAACAATAAAATAAAGAGAGATAAAACAACACAAGATTTAATGTGGAAAACCCTTAAAGGGAAAAACTACAGACCAAACTCCGAATCTCCACTATATCAAAATAATGGGCTTACAATAATCATCCCATGTTTTATGCCCTAAAACTTGAGGTTACACAATACCGCGACACAATTTTTTGGACGGACTAAAAGCTGCAAAACCCTCTCACCCACAATACAACTTTTTTGAACGGAATATAAAAGCTGCAAAAAACTCTCTCCCTCACACAAACACAAAACCCACTCACACCCTCTCTCAACTCTTAGAATGCTACATGACTTTTGATTGTGCTACATGACTTTTGATTGTGCTACATTTCAACAACTAAACATAAGACTCTATTTATAGAGTACCCCACAATTCTTCTTTTTCTATTCAAAATAGGACACATCCAAAATAAAACTTCTACTACAAATAGATTCCTTTCCAAAATAATACTCCTATTAATAATAGGAGTTCTTCTATTCCAAATTAGCAATTCTTTTCATAACAGGATTCGAGGAGTAACCCAACATGTTTCCAATAGCATAAACACTTTAGAAGCATGAATCAACACTAAAGCCTGGTGCAGTAAGGATTAAGTTTTTTCCCTTTGCATTGTTAAACTTTGAAGGTTTGAAAATGTAATTAGCTTGATAATACAATGTGTTTTTCACTCCAAAAGTAAAATAGTACAATAATCAAAACAAAAAAAAAGATGGGTACCTATCCATCGCAAACTGAGTGAGGTAAATTGGTGTAGGATCAATATCATTTATAGGACTGAATGGTTGTACAGCACGTACATCATCCAGACCAAGAACCGCATCGGCATGTTCATGAGTCAAGATAATCTGCAATCAATAAAAACATTAGTTCTATTAAGTCACAGAAAATTTCATATATCTTGTTGCTACATGTGGGGAGAAAATACATTATAAGAAGTAAAACTCACAGAATCCACCCGCGGAATCTTATGGAAAGTGAACCACCTAAGTACTTGCTCCCTGAACGTCTTTCCAACATCAATCAAAATATATTGGTGCTCACCATCACTGGGACAATAGTCAATAAGAAGAGATGTATTGCACCTATAAATCCAGAACCATTTATGAGCACCATTGACTGCTACATGAGCTGCATGAACTAAAACTAAAATAAAACAATCCTATAAATCCAGAACCATTTATGAGCACCGTTGACGGTTACATGAGCTGAATGAACTAAAATAAAACTATTAGAATAAATTAACACTCAAAAATCTTTAAAGCAAATTCCATTCCATCAACTTTTAAGTGGCAATGTCCATTACACAACAATTCAACAAAACAAGTTCTAAGAAAATGACCTACCGGCCCTAAATATGAACAATTGCATATTGACAAAACAATTGGATATGACAAATTTATATGCATCATATTAGTAACCAACCTCAAACGTGAACTTATCACAGAACAAAAGCTCCCATAAACAAAATTGCCAAAATTCTCAAGATTATCATCAGACAAGATAGTTCAATCACATTATCCAAAACAAATATCTATTTAGACCTTGAACAAACTTTGAGAATTTTTTCACTAATCTTTCTATTGTAAGTGGGCATGTTTCCAAATATAGAAAGAAAAGAACGAAGTACCCAAAAAAAAACTTTAAAATGGTTCTCAAAGGGGATCCTTATAAAGTTATGACTTTGAAGAATATGCACAGAAAAACATTGAAACATCTAATTCCCTTTCAATAAATTAACAAAATACAAATTCTACCCAGTACCCGGCACATAAGGATCTATTCCTCAAATTGATCAATTTTTTGCGCTTTGCAAACCAATTTCATCTCTAAACCCTAACGGTGATAAAATTACCTATAATTAGGGTTATGCTCAGGAGGTATTGAGAGGGACTGAAAGCAGAGTTGGCAGGGTGGATCCGACGGCTGGAGAAGGCACATGGTATTGGGAACCGCGCTCGAGCAACCGGTGCCGAGAAATATGAGAGCCGACCGTGGCTCCGCCTTGCCGTTTTCAGTCACATTTCCGCCGGCGATCATATCTGTAAATTGTAATTCAATGTTCTCTCAAGAGGATAAATTTTGTAGAGGGAGACGGGAAAGAAGATGTAGGGTAGTTGTACTAGAATAAATTTACGGTTTTGGCGGGTGTTGTTTTGTACACGTCGTCTTATTTGGTTATTGAATTTATTTATTTATTTGTAAAAAATGATTAATATAAGAAAACTAATATTTTCTGTTTCAAAAAAAAAATAGCATATACAATAATAATATTTTTATATAAGTTTCTCTCGGTCATTATTTATATAAAAAAGATTATGTCAAATTATTAATTTTCATATAAAAATATCAGTTTCTTAGATTGTAATTCATTAATGTTTCATCGTATATATGAGTGTATCAACCGATTATAACTAATCACAATTAGATAAATAATTTTTTATCTTATTTTTGTAATAATTTTTTAGTCATCAAAATTAATACTCATTTTGTTCAAGTTTATTTGTCTTAATTTTAAAATACACGCCTATTAAAAAATAATGTCTCTAAATTACTCATCTTAAATACTTTATTATTATATTTTTTTTCTTATTTTAATTAATCTCCAACTTTTATAATGAAATAGAGAAAAGAAAGTAGAAAAAGGAGAATACGAATATACTTCCGATCCGAAAGTTAATAGGTATTATTTTTCTATGAAGTTTTTAATTAATTTTTTTATATATTAAATGAGGATAATATTAAAAAAATAAAATTAAAAGTATTATTAAAATATAAAGAAGACAAATAGATTTTAACAAATAAAAATAAAAATTATAATACTCCAAATAACTAATATCATCTCACTTAGTCACTTATATATAATTTAAAAATAAAAATTGTGTTTCTAAATTTAAAACAGATAAAATGTAAAATAATTTTATAAAATGTAAATTTAGTGTAACCATTTTTTGTATTGATAAAGACGTAAATAAACTTATAAATCTCTTAGATATATATATATATAGGTATAGCGCATCTATATGTAGTCAGTTGACACCAGACTCAACGAGTTGACTCAAAATGCCAACAGAACCCAGTTATCACTCAACACTGTCTTACCAGTTACCAATTACTGAAAGCTAGAGGGAGAAAGGGAGAATGAGGAACAGGGAAGAGACGAAGGCCAGTCCATGTTCTTCAACAGTAAGTTATTAAAACTCATTCAAATTAGTGGAATTTGAAGTCTAATTGAAAACTTGCAGTAACACTCGATGAAATGGTCGTTCATTTCAATTTTTATACGAGAACCAGAAAATTATGTGCAAATCCTGATAAATTTTGGGTTTTATTGCAATCTCCTACTTGTTTTGATAAGCATAGGATTGCCTGCTCTGAAAATAACCTAATTCTCCCAATTGCTTGTAACGGATTGAGTGTATATTTCTCATCATGGTCTTCGCAGAACCCTAATCATAATTCTCATTTGAACCCTAATGAGTGTGCCCAATTGGTGGAAAAGGATAATTTTGATGAGGGTGATAATGGGTGTGTTAGAGTTAAGGACATGGGTGAGAGAACTATAGACGAGGCCAGAGGAAATTTTAGTTTCAATGAGTTTGATGAGTTTGAAGAGACTGAAGAGTCTGAAGAAGAAGAAGGGGGTGAGGATGATAATGATGATGATTTTAAGGTTTTGGATTCTTATAATAGGAAGAGGAATAGGAAACAGAGTGAAGATTTTAGAAGAGTTGAAGTGGATGATGATGAATTAAGACACCCTTTGGTGAAAGAAATTTGTAGATTGATTGATCTTCGGTCGGTTTGGACTCCGAAGCTTGAAGGGGAGTTAAGGCACTTACTAAGGAGCTTGAAGCCTCAACAAGTTTGTGCTGTACTACGTGCTCAGGCTGATGAAAGGGTGGCTTTGAAGTTCTTTTATTGGGCTGATAGACAGTGGCGGTACCGGCACGACCCAACTGTGTACTATGCAATGCTTGAGGTTCTCAGCAAGACTAAATTGTGTCAGGGTGCAAAACGGGTTCTTCGGCTTATGGTGAGGAGAAGGATTGGGCATCGACCTGAAGCTTTTGGTTATGTGATGGTTTCTTACAGCCGGGCTGGCAATCTGAGGAAAGCAATGCAGGTCTTAACTCTGATGCAGAAAGCGGGTCTTGAACCTGATTTAGGTGTATGTAACACTGCCATTTATGTTTTGGTGAAGGGTAAAAAGCTGGAGAAGGCACTGAGGTTCTTGAACCGAATGCAATTGGTAGGAATTACACCTAGTGTTGTTACATACAATTGCTTGATTAAGGGTTACTGTGACACAAATCGCATTGAAGATGCAATAAAGCTGATTTCTGAAATGCCACTGAAGGGTTGTTCCCCAGATAAAGTTAGTTATTACACTGTGATGGGATTTCTCTGCAAGGAGAAAAGAATAGAAGAAGTGAGGGGGTTGGTGGAAAAGATGAAGAAGGAAAGTAATCTGTTGCCGGACCAGGTCACTTATAACACTCTTATCCATATGCTATCCAAGCATGGCCATGGAGATGAGGCGATAATTTTCTTGAGGGAAGCAGAAATTCAAGGGTTCTGTGTTGATAAGGTTGGGTATAGTGCAATTGTTCACTCATTTTGTCAGGCAGGAAATATAGACAGGGCAAAAGAACTTGTCACTGAAATGTTCTCAAAAGGAAGCATCCCTGATGTAGTGACTTACACTGCTGTAGTTAATGGGTTTTGTCGTATAGGGAAGGTGGATCAAGCTAAACAGTTACTTCAACAGATGTACAAGCATGGTTGCAAGCCCAACACTGTATCTTATACAGCTTTGTTGAATGGGCTTTGTCAGAATGGCAATGCATCCGAAGCAAGAGAAATGATAAACACGAGTGAGGAGGAATGGTGGACCCCGAATGCCATCACATATAGTGTCGTGCTGCATGGGTTTCGGAGGGAAGGAAAGTTGTCTGAGGCCTGTGATCTGGTCAGAGAAATGGTCAGAAAGGGATTTTTTCCGACTCCAGTTGAAATTAATTTGTTAATTCAGTCTCTTTGTCATCAGGGGAGACCAGATGTTTCCAAGTTGTTCATGGAGGAGTGTCTGAAGAAAGGATGTGCTGTTAATGTGGTGAATTTTACAACTGTAATTCATGGATTTTGCAAGAAAGATGACTTGGATGCTGCTCTTTCAGTGTTTGATGACATGTATTTGAGTAACAAGCACCCTGATGCAATCACTTTTACAACAATTATTGACGCATTGGGAAAGCGAGGTAGAATAGAAGAGGCAACTGAAATGACAAAGAAAATGCTCCATCGAGGTTTGGTTCCTACCCCGGTTACTTACAGGGCAGTAATCCACCGGTTTTGTCAGCATGGCAGGGTGGATGATTTAGTGAAACTGATTGAGAAGATGCTATCAAGGCAAGAATGCAGAACAGCGTATAATCAGGTCATTGAAAAACTTTGTAGTTTTGGAAACCTTGATGAGGCTTATAAACTTTTGGGAAAAGTTTTGAGGACAGCTTCAAGGATTGATGCAAATTCTTGTCATATGCTTATTGAAAGTTATTTGAAAAAAGGTAATCCGTTGTCATCCTATAAAGTGGCTCGTCGAATGTTTTATCGGAATCTGGTTCCTGAGTTAAAGTTATGTGAGAAGCTAAGCAAGAGATTGATGTTAGATGGAAAAGTGGAAGAGGCAGATAATCTTATGCTATGCTTTGTAGAGCGTGGACGCATTTCAGCTCTTTGAATGCAGGATGAGTAAACCCTGGGAGGGATATTTTAATTTAACTTGTATTGATACAATTTTCTTTTTTAAACTTTACATGCTTCTGATGGAAGAATCCTTTGGATTTAAGCAATTGTACGGTGACAAAGATAGTTTTTTGAATGTATGCGCTCGACATGAATTTTCAGAGCCTTTGAGGAACTTTATGGATTTAACAATGATAACATGATTTCAGCAGTCCATTCGCTTGCCAGTTCATGAGCTATTTTTCAGCGGGCACTGATTATGGTAAGAGGGTCTCATTTTTATCAATCTATGTCTGTTATCAAGTATATTTCATTTGAATACTAATTATTTAGATCTTTAAAATTCTGCATTTCATTTCAATATATTTTGAGTGCTTTTATCTGTGCCAAGAAATCCTGCCAAGTCCCTATTGATTAATCAAATCTATATGCTTTAATATGACCTTGTACCTTGGCTACTTGATAAATGCTTCTTGAACGTTTTCCAAAACAAATGGAGCCTTATTTATTGCAAGTAATTTTGGCGATGGCTTGTACACTTTGAGATATTTTCCTTTAAGGTGAATGTAAATGGTGTAGTTTGTTTTGTGTACATACAAGCCAAGCATATTGCATATTTTGCCAAATTTGTTGTGGTTTTGCTCATAGTTGTCATGGCGCCACGGTGAGACATGGCCGTAGTTGAGTGCCAAGATGATTAGGTGATAAGGCACCCGCCATGACATCTGTATGGCGTCAAGTCGTTAACAATGTGAAATTTGTACATTTGCTTATTTTACTTGAAAAGTATATTGAACAATAAGATTTTATATATATTAAAACTCAAAACATCATAACTAACACTATGTAATACAATTAAAAACACAATTATATGAATACTTCACAAATTCAAAAATAAAACAATTGACATTGAAAACTAGTAGAACAAGTCAATAAACACTACGTAGAAAATAAAGAATCAACCAAGTCAACAACCATCATCACACAGTACAAATCGAATAAGTAATAAAATTACACCCCAAAGCAAGTCCATGTGTTATGACGAGTCATGGGTGCAAAATGACTTAATCACTTAACTTGGGCCAACTACCAGCTTGGCGTCCAAGGCTTTGCCTTTTCCTTCTCTAGCGCCAGGACACTTAGGCGACGCCATGACAACTATGGTTTTGCTCTAATAAAATTATAAAATATTCTACCAATCATCTAACTGGCCACACTTAATCGTAATCACAAAATAGAAAATAGAAGAAATGACAAACAAATGTGCAGTCATTGATGTAGTTAAAAAATGTTGTTACTCTGCATGCTTTCACTTCCCGGGAAGAAATATATTATACTACCTGTCTCATAGAAAAATGATAGTTTTACAGCTGACTGTGTACCTTACTCAACCCTCCTCCTTTATCCGGGCTTGGGACCGGCAGTATGCAAGAACATACAGGCGGAGTTACCTAAGTGTTACCTACCTGCCTATAGGAAATATAAGAACCTAGATTAGAGAGTCTATTTTTAATCCTACTCCTGTTCTGTTATCTTTGTAGATGTGTCAGGTGAGATAACTAAACAAATTGAATGAAAACCTGAAGGAATTGATCTGAACTATCACCACTGGTCCACTACTAGTACCTGTCTTCAGAATAATCTATAAGCCTTAAAAGATTTAGAATTACTGAAATTGTAAAGTCAGTTTGCTCTTGGAATGTTGCGTTCAGCAAACATACCAGTGCTAAAACATCGTCTCCAGGCTTTAATATGAAAATTGTAAGCTAGTAATCCATCTTAAGCATGTGTGTGACGTGCATGTGCATTAAGTCCACTGAGAGGGGTCTGTTCAAAGGATAACTCTTGAAATAAACTTTGGCAACTTAGGCGCTACAGTGGAAGCACGGATTCAATGTGTAGTTTGGACTCTTCAAAGATTTGATCTTCAACTTTCATGTTTCCACCAACTCTCAGTATTATTAGTTGTGACATTCAAGTCATATCAGTGATTTTTAAGTGAGAAGCTGGATCATCGGTTTGGGCTGCTCTAAAGTTGTGGCGGAGTTCCTCCCATTGTCCCTCCTTTTTTATTGCTGGGGTTTTTTCCCCTTTTTCCCCGTTTCTTTTTTTCGGGTTTTTCTTTTCTTTTTTTCCCTTTTTTTTGTGGGTTTTTTTTTTTTTTTTTTTTTTTTTTGTGGTTTAGTGAGACTCCAAAAGGCTTACTCACGTACAACCCTTTAGGGAACCACAGCAGAAACATGGCCTCCCCTTCCCAATCTTCTCCCTCACTCAATTATGAATGAACTTCAACAACGTTATATCTGATTGCTAGGTACTGCATTTCAAGTTTGAATCAAAGCCTTTCAGAGTCCTTGGTGGTACGGATGAAAAACAAAAGTAGCGCATAATATGCTTCCATTTATTTCAATAAGTTGATACTTTTAGCAGCACTAAACAATCAGGTGAACTTGTGTTTGAGTGCATTGTGTGTGCCATTAGCTCACAGACAGATAACTAGCGAACACACGATGATATTAATGCCTGAATGCGAAGTTCTGCACTAGCTAGGATCACTGATTGACACAGACAATAAAAAAAGAGCTGGCTAACTGGTACAAAGTCAGTAACTGAAATCAAAGGTGTAGGCTTATAGGAATAATTTCTGAATATCCAGCCCTCATGGGAACTCTGGTCTTTCCCTTTCTTATATATGGTGGTCCTGCAGTGGGTTTGGGCATGTGACCTCTCTCGCTATATATATGTGTATGTGTGCGCGTGCGCCTATTTGTGTATGTGCTGTAGTTACGGGCTCTATAAGATTTGTTTGGCAATGTGTTAAAAAAGCTGAAAAGGCGATTTCTCTCTCTCTCTCTCTCTCTGGTCATGGGCTCTATCTATGAACACTTGAGAATTTGTTTAAAGGACCAAGCTTAAATTTTGGTACAGCTTCATCAAGCAAAGGTAAAGTCCTATAAATTCAGCTGTTGGGTTGATAGTAATTGTAATATGTGGGGGGTAGTAGCAGGCTCCTCCATTGTCTTAAGGTTTACTTCTGGACATCTCTGCTTAAAAGAGCTAGCAGACAAGACACACAGTGAAAGGCTTAAACTTAATGAAAGGGACAGTGATTTTCAATTAATAATTTTAAACTGCCTTCTCTTCCTCTCCAAAATTTGATCTCTCTCTTTCCCTCTCTCCAAATTCTCTATCTGTCCCTCTCTATTTCTCCCAACAAATTCTGTGTCCAAAATTTGCCTATCACACTCTCTGAACTTTTTCTGGCACACTCTAAAATTTGCTCTCTCCCTCTCTCTCTCTGTGTCCAAACTTTCTGTCATTTCCTCTAAAATTTGGTCTCTCTCTCTCTCTCTCTCTCCCCAAGATTTGCTCCCTCTTCAAATTTCTCTGCTTACGCTCTCCTAAGATAGGTTTCTCTAAATGGTCAGAAAATTTTTCTCCTCCTGCCTTACGTGTCTCCAATATGTGCTCTCTCTCTCTCTCTCCAATTTTTCTCTTCCTCAATCAAAAAATTGCTCTCCCTCCCTCCCTCTTTCTTTCTATCTTCAAATTTTATTTCCCTCAATCCAAAATTTGCTCTTTCTGTCTCTCTTTAAATTTCTGGCTCCCTCTCTCCAAAATTGGCTCTCTCTCCCTCCAATTTCTCTCTCTCTCTCTCTCTCTCTTCAATTTTTTCCATCTCCAATTCTCCATATCCATATCTTCAATCTTTCTCTCCGTTTCTCTCTCCCTCTCCAAAATCTCCCAAAAATTTACGCGATCTCTCTCCCCCGATCATCTCCTCAACAGAATTCCCCCCACCCCCCACTCCCCACTCCGCACTCCCCATCCCCATCCCCATCCCCCTCTTCTTCTTCTATCACCTAGCTAGCTAATACTTTCTAACAAAAATTGTCTCTCTCAAAATTTCACTTCCCCCTCGATCTTGAAGATTTTGATCACCAACGCAAGCAAAACTCCCATTTCATATTCATATTCATATTCATATTTATATTTGTAAAGAATCAAGAATCAAGTACGGCCAATGAACTAGACAGAAACTAAAGCATCTTGAGGCATGCATGCAGGATTATTAGAAACAGAAGAAGAAGAATAAAGAATGTGCGTGTGTGCGTGCGGATGGGGGATGATTTACTAGGACCACACAAACATGGCTAGGTATATATAGTAAAGCAAGGTCGACAATGGTGTAAGAGAGAAAAACAGAGCTAATGAAGCCGGAGGGTGATGCTGCACATAATATGGAAGGACTATTAGGGTCGACACCAACAGCGCTGCCCCAAACAACATGGCCATAAATTTACCCATATCAACCACCCCCAATACAACAATAACCTAACCTAACCCACCCACCCACACACATATGACATATATATATATTTTTTGATAAGTTAGTACTTTCAAGTTATAACCTTTTGGGTGAGCCTGTAGTGGCCTGGTGGGCTAAGATGACCCAAAAAGATACAATTGGGTCAGTGGTTTAAGATCTTATATTAATGAATTTAATTCGATTCAGACTTGAAATTTGATCCTACACAATTTTTTGTCTTGCATGAATTAATTAATTCTTGTGTCGGTGTGTGTATGTTTTTTTTCCTTGTTATTTTGTATCTGATACCTTAATAAACATGATTAACTTTGTACATTTCTTATTTCTAAAAATTTGATTGCATCAATTAAAATAAGTTTAATCCCAAGTTCAATGTGATTAAAAAATGGGTTCGCAACCATGTGCATCGAGAAGGATATGTTGGACAAGCTTGATTTTGAACATTTAATTGAAGATTTTGTCTCTAGGAATGCTAGAACAAGTATCTTTCAATGAATGTATTCTCATATATTTTGTTGTAGTCGAATTTTTCATATATTTTATTGTAGTCGAACTTTTCATATATTTTGTTTTAATCGAAATTCTCATATATTTTATTATAGTCGAACTTTTTTTATAAAAATAATATTTCGAAAAAAATCTAGCATTTATTTTTCGCCATACGCCACTGACATATGAGGAACGACCCTGTATATTATGCAACGTAAAATAATTGAACATGACACTATAAAAAAAGTGAAATTCACCCTCTCTCTCTCTCTCTCTCTCTTAAACTCATTACCCCAAAAAAAATTGATTAAAAAAAATAAAAATCCCAAGGTCAATGTGATTCCTTCAAATCAATATTTCAAACAAAAAACTTCCATGACCTCTCTAATATTTTTTGAGTTTCAGAAAAAAAAAGAAAGAAAATTTATATGAGAAAAGAAAAGCGAAAAAAAACAAACTTTTTTTTCGTTTGTTGTATCCTTTCTCTCTCTCCCCCCCCCCCCCCCCCCCCCCAAAAAAAAAAAAAAAAAGAGAAAAGGAAGAAGATAATTGATTTTTTTAATCAAACAGTAAAAAAACTAAAATGTATTTAAATTGTAACCTGTTACAAAGGATAGAAAAAATTATAATAATAAAATGAAAATGTAATCTTTTGAACAAAAAAAATATAATTTAGATGAGAATAAATTATACTAACAACTAATGTATACCACACAAAAAGAAAAACAAGTCCCACTAATAATGAAAATGAATTTGAATTTGAATTTAGGGGAAGGTCTCTAGCAAATAAATAAAAAAAAATAAAGAAAAGAAAAGAAGAGCAAGCAGATGTTAAAGTTTTTAGCTAGAGATGAAAAAGAGGATAGGAGGGAAAAAAAAATAAAATTGATCTGTTTATACATTTCCGCGCAAATTAGCATAAGAGAGTTTTTTATATTGCGCCATGTTCGCCTCCGAAAATTTCCCCTTTCCGTCGATTTGAAGAAAAGGTTTACAAACACTCCACCATTTGATTCTTTCTCTTCAATCCGGCCAAGTATTCTTCGTATCTTTTTTTGTTTAGCTTGTGAAGTTTAATTATCCAAGTATTCTTCCTACTTATGATTCCAAAATCCGAATTTGATTTTCATTTGCACTGTTTGTTTCCAGTAATTATTATGTACTCTTATTCTTGAAATTAGCTTAAAGTTTCAATTTTTGGAGGTGGGATTTCTTTTGATCGTCAATTGGACTAAGGGTTTGGTTTTGAGTGCTATTGTAGTCTCTCTTTTTTTAAAACTAAATTGTAATTCACGATAGTAAACTTATATTCAAATATGTGAAATTGGTTGAATGTGTTTGTTAATTTAGGTTCTATTTTATGTGTTGAATTGTTGTTTGGTTGTACTTGCTGCAGAAGGTATTTTAAGGGCTAGCTTAGATTTGGAAAGATTGAGAATTTAGATTGGATGGATGTGGAGGTGGATGTGGGGAATACCCCACCAGCTGAAATGGAAGCTCAATCGACCCGGGTTCTATCGGGTTGGAAAAAAGGTAAGTTATTTTGGCCTTTTTAAGTTTCAAGTTGAAATATTTACGTTTGTTTTTGTTGGTTGAATTTGTAAAAATATTGCTTTATGAGTTCATTAATGTGTTAAGGTGGTTGAAAGAATATTAGGGAGGAGATGAAAATTTGTACGTGCTTATCACATTGAAATGGACATACATGCCTGAAGAGATTACTTGGTGTACTTCATGGTTAAGTCATGACGCCTCGATGCTTTATCGTTAGATGGTAACTGGTGAAAAAAGATGGATCATCACCTTTGTAATATTTTGGATGTATTTTTGTGTGAAAATTTTGGTTTTAAGAATGTGATGACATGTGACTCTGAAAAACGAGCCGCAAGAAAATGAGCTTGTTTTCTTAGAAGGAAATTAAATAAATAAAGTTTGAATATTAAGCCCATTGTTTCGTCTATGTTTACTAAAGAAGGGTTTGAGACCGACAAAAAAAAGAAGAACTGCTTGTGCACTTCTATGTTTTAGGACTGCTATAAACTGATAAATTTTGTCATGTTTAATTGTGTTAGTGCTGTGTACTACATACCAGACGAACTTTGTACCAAAACAATACCAGATGAACCATTATTACCAATATACTAAATTACTAATATGGTGATCGTTATTGTTGTGGTGCAGTTACTACTGTTTTTATAAATGAATGTTGTCAGAATCAATTTGGTCACTTTAACTGTCAGTCCTGTTAAGGTGCCCTTTACTAGAATGGGAAAACAGAAGGTGTAGTTGATTTGTTCAAAAGATTGCTTTACATTATCTGCCATGACTCTCGCGTAATATAAGTTGCATGTCTAACATAATAGAAATCAGTGATTACTCTTTTCTGTATATGCTGTTTTATAGGATTATGTAATTTGTACTTTCAAATTTCAATTCAAATTTCTCCAATTGCATACAATGCTGTTTTGCAGCCGTAAATCAATTTACACAACAAAGTCTCCCAGCTTGTAAACCTGTTCTGACACCTGCATGGGTGAGTGCACAAACACAAAATTAGAATATCAAAATCTCTTCCAAGGTCATTATCTGTAGATATTTTTTTTGCATTTAAGGAAGCTATTTTTTTTTACAGGTCATCACGACATACTTTTTGATTGGTGTTCTTTTTATTCCTGTTGGACTCTTTTCCCTTCATGCCTCACAGAGTGTAAGTTTTTGAGCCCTGTAGCAGTGTAGCTTTAGTTAATAATTAAGCCTGTTATACATTTTACTTTTCTTCAAAGCACCCAAAAGTTTGTAATATAAGATTTATCTAAGATGTTGTTTTTAGGTTGTAGAGATTGTGGAAAGGTATGACACTGAATGCGTGCCAGATTCATTTAAAAGCAATAAGGTGGCCTACGTAAAAGATATATCAATTCCCAAGAATTGTTCTCTGTACTTGAAGGTGATACTTTTCGTTTAGTGTTAATTTGATGTAGCAACAGCCATGACATGAACTATGTAAAGCTTCACACAGTGTGTTTTCCACACCCACCCACCCCCCAAAAAACACACGCACTCATTTAACTGTTCTTGTTCCATTTTTAGACTGGTCAGTCTTCCTAATAGATGTCTGTCTCAGATATGCCAAAATGCATCTTAAACTCTTGGTTCTCTTGCTATCCTCGATTATTTTGTGGATGCGAACGTTTATAGATTTGGCCCCACTCCCCAGAGGGTGGCTTGCATATTCATTAGCTTACTGGTGGGCGTGTCCCTGATGAATCCTGTTAGGCCTAGGTTGTTTTGGACTTTTGGTACTCAGCCATGTGTATAGCAGAAGTTTTAATTTGTCCTTGATCTTGAGTCCGGACCATACAAGGTATAACTTGACATCATATACTCATTGAACTAAGTTTTCAAATCTAATTTCTCTTCTGAAAGATAGATGGAATTACATTAGATTTTGTTGTTCTGTCATGAAAGTAAGTGTAAATTAGTTTATGTTGTCATTAATAGAATTAAGGGCTTATTCAAGATTTATGCAGAATAACTACAAACCTAGAGGAAGAGGAAGAGGAAGAGGAAGAGGAAGAGGAGGTAAAAGAAAAGTGAGAAAAAAACATATACAATCATCTTTCAGGTTTGATGATCTAGACCTTCTTTGGGCTAAAATCAAACTACTTGAGCATCAAATTTCTATTATGTGCAACCAAATAAGGAGGGTTTATCCTTATGGTTATGAATATTGGAAACTAAGTGATGATTTAGAATTTTTTGAAAGAAGCCTCGCAGATTTAAAGACTAATGACGATAACATATTCGCATCTCGTCCGTATTGTGTTCAAGATAAAAAGTTTTTTAACCTAATTGGGCGCAAAGTTTCAAGATGAGAAATACAAGGTAAAGTCTTACACGACAATTGATGAGGGCATCACAACACTTGATGCTCTTTTTGGCTAATCGTATTAATAACCAACATGAAGTTGGTGAGAATACAGAAGAACAAGTACTATTACATATTGATGCTCGTGAGAAAGATAACCGAAAGTTAAGTGCACAAATTGATGATTCAGAGAGGGTCACAGTGAGGAATTGAAGTTAATTTTGACCCCAAATATGAACACAACAAGGAAGATAAAGTGGAGGTAAAACATATTCATCTCTCTATCCGGATGATATATTAGTCATTTTAAGTTGGATTTTACTTGGTTTAGAAGTGGAATTTATTCATTGGAGTATGATGTCATTTATGCAAAATGTAGAACCATGCCATTTTAGTGATCTTTCTCTTCTACACTTTGGGTGGGTAATGTTTGCCACTTCTTTGAGTGTCACCTTCTAATGAACTTATTTACCAATCACATTGAAATAGGCATATTGGTGATTGCGATCATATATTATGGAATCATCTTTGGATTTTTTACCATTTAAACCTCATAGTTGTGATTCTCTGTGTTACTCGGACTCGGGTGCGGATGTCGGATGCGGGTACGAATCTAGGTGTCAGACACGTGAAGTCAAAAAATAGAGGATACGCGAATATGAATTCGAATTTGGATACGGGTGCTGGGATACGGTAGGTTTATGATTAATAGTTTGTTAAAAAGAAAAATTTATATTTATATTTTTATTATTATTTAAAATTATTATTATTTTAATATTTATTATTTTTTTAAAGGGTGTTTTTTTAATATATTATTTATTATTATTATGATTATTATTTTGTTAAAAAGAAAAATTATTATTATTATTATTATTAGTTTTAATTTATTATTTAATATTATTATTTTTAATATTTATTATTTTTTTAAAGGGTTTTTTTATTATACTATTTATTATTTATTATTATTTTTAATATTTATTATTTTTTAAAGGGTGTTTTTTATTATATTATTTATTATTTACTTTTTATGTTAAGTTAATTATTTATTAGAATAACACTGCTCGTTCGCCAGTGTTACACAATCACCGCTTTTGTCTTTTAGTGGGTAATGACTCATTGCTAATTTTAGTGGATGACAGCTAAGTTAGAAGTCTAGGTCTTTTTCTTTTTCTTTTGCTTCAGCCGACTTTTCTTCTTCTTTTGCTTCAGCCGACTTCTTCTTCTTCTTCTTCTTCTTCTTCAGATCGTTTTCTTCCTCTTCTTCTTCTTCAGAGCCGTATCCGGATTGAAAGTGCCGCACCCGACACAAATCCCGCACCCGCACCCGTGTCGGATCGTGTCGACACGGGTACTCCATCAGAAATAGATGAGTCCGAGTAACACAGGTGATTCTTATTGCTTAAAGTTGCTAATCTTTTATGGAATACCATGCATTAGTTAATTTTTTTAATGCATCAATAATCATCTTCTGCTTGAGAGTTTTGTTATTGGTTAACAACCATTCAAACCTCATAGTTGTAATTCTTATTGGTTAAGTTGCTAATCTTTTATGGAATACCATGCATTAGTTAATGTTTTTAATGCATAAATAATCATCTTGTGCTTGAGATTTTTGTTAGCAACTTTCACTTGTTTTTGTATATAAAGTTGTTTTATTCTATTTGACACAACGGAAGACGGAATAGAGAATAGAAACAATCACATGAATTGAATCTATGTAACTTTGTAATCACATGAATTCACAAAGTTGGATAAATTGACTATAAGCAACCACAATGTTTATAAATTCTAAATAATAAGAGTTCTTCCATAATAAAAACCCTAAAAACTATTTATACTACCTAAACCCTAGAAATAAATAAAATCCAATAAACTTAAAAAGTAAGCCCAAAACATAAACGGGCCCAAATAATTAAACTTACCTGACTACTAATTAATAAATAAAAATACATCAAATATTTAAATCGTCCATACATACCAAAACATAAATTATATCGAATCTTGACAGATAACTCTTCCAGTGTCACTATTCCCCAGCCTTCTCATCATTGTTATATGTGTAGGTGCACAAGCACATGAAAGCTCCAATTTACATCTATTATGAGCTTGATAATTACTACCAGAACCACTGAAGGTGAGTTTTTTTTTTCTTTCTTTTCTTGTGTAATGAAGTAAGGTTCATTGATTCTCACCTTTCAATTTCTTTGGCCATATATATCTTTTCAATGTTTTTTTATCATTATTTTTCATGGTGTTTGGATTTTCTATAGTAGCTTCTTGATGGACTGTTTATAAAAAAGCAAAAAAGGGCTAAAATACACTTTTGTCAAGTTTCAATATATTGTCAAGTTGTTCCCTCAAGTGTTAAATTTAACAAACTGCTGATTGCAGCTCCAGGTCTCAGTTTCATAATTACGTTAAATTGACCAAATTGATAAATTGCAGTGAAAGTTACCATCGAATTTGAATATGTACTAGTCACGTGTCATTGAAGCATGGTTAACCTATGCATTTCAAGCCCACAGATACGTGTTCAAATCTGACGAGAATTTTCAGTAGATACTAAATGGGCCACGTTGACACAATTATGAAATTTCGAGGTGTTAAAAAATTGAAACACCAGGGATCAATTTGACACTAGTAAAACTTGAAGGCAGGGAGTGTAATTCAGCCTAGGAAAAACTCAACTCAACTCACCAAATCCTTGTCCAACATCGAAGAGTTGGTGCCTCAGTGGCATGGATTCTGTTTCTCCTGATGGTTGACTACCAATGCCGAAAATTCATACGTGAAACTCTTCTGGAGCTTCTAGCAATATTCTTTTTCATCTCTTGCTGTTTTCATTTGTATGAACTAAGCTTTTGGTGTCCTAAACACACTTTTATGTACACTTAAAAGCTTCATGCTTTCACTCCAGGTATGTCAAAAGTCGAAGTGATAAGCAGCTCTTGCATGGATTGAGATACGACGACACAAGTTCTTGTAGACCTGTAGCGGCCAACAAGGGTCTTCCAATTGTCCCTTGTGGTTTGATTGCCTGGAGTTTGTTTAATGACACGTATTCCTTTTCCCGTGGGACAGAAAAGTTGAAGGTTAACAGAAAGAACATTGCATGGCAGAGTGACCGTGACCACAAGTTTGGGAAGAGAGTTTATCCCTTTAATTTCCAGAATGAGACCTTGATTGGCGGTGGAAAATTAGATTCAAGTATCCCTGTAAGTATTTACACTGTATAATAATAGTAGTCAGCTTGTTTCTAAGCTTTCGTTTATGAAACCTGGAATGCTATGGGTACAAAACCTTGTATCTTTATATTTCAGGTTGTAGAGATCTTCACATGAGAAACCTCACTTGTTAATAGTTTGAAACTCTCTCAGCCCAATCCAAAAGTCAAATTTCTTAAGTATATATTTGGTTGAACTTATTTAAAGTACTTCAAAGTTCGAACCGACACATATACATTATTCTGTAAGAGTATGTGGTTAGTATGGTATATGTGGAACATCATATAATTGGTAGCTTTTCCTTTTGAAAGGAGACTTTTAGTTGCACTCTATCTTTGAGTTTTAATTTGGAGAGAAAATAAAAGAAAGTGAAGGAAAGCAAAAAGAAGCGGTGTCTTTAAGTTTTTTAATACAAGAGAAAAGAAGCTAAGGAAAGTGGTGTCTTTGAATTTTAGTTAGAGAAGAAAATAAAAGAAAGCTAAGGAAAGTGAGTGCATTTTGAGTAAGGCTGTAAAATGAACCAAACGGTTCGGGCAGAATTCGTATTCGCTCGACTAAAAGTTCGATTCGAAATATAAACGATTCAAATATGAGCAAATTTTAAAGTTCGATAAATTACTCGGACCTTTTCAAATTGCAATTTTCTATTGATATTTAGGTCATATTCGCTCGAAAAGTTCAAATTGCCCGGCTCGATCCGAGATCATGCTTGACTCGGTAATTAAATGAGTCTTAATCAAATTTTATTTTAAATTCGATAAATCTTATGAATCAAAATCCGAGCAACTCAATACTCGACTCGACTCGGTTCATTTACACCCTTAATTTTGAGTCAAAAATTTTCTTCTCACTTTTGAGAAGAAAGCTAGAGAAGAGAAAGTAAACCCTTCTCTTCTTTTTCGTTTCAAAATTGTCCTCTTGAAGATGTGCATATTAGTTAGATATTTGGAATTTGAACTACAGACTGCAGTCATTGGCGGCTATGGGTCTTTGTGGAGTTTCAGTCCCCTAGTTTAGCAGTATATTGCATAATACTTTGGCTAAATTTGAGATATTCTAAATAATCTACCAGGCTACAAATTCCTCGTGAAAACCACGAACAATTATGATAACTTTTCTAATGTTAGTAGAACTGTTAATTAAGATCTAACATTTTTCTTCTTTGCTTTTGTCTTTACTTCCTTTATTCTTATTCTTATACATCAATGTTTTGTTTTTTTACAATGCATTACTTCCATCAGCTAAGCGATCAAGAAGATCTTATTGTTTGGATGCGTACTGCTGCTCTTCCTAGCTTCCGAAAGTTATATGGAAGAATTGAAGAGGACTTGGATGCAGATGATGATGTAGTTGTAAACCTGTTGAACAACTATAACACTTACAGTTTTGGGGGGGGAAAAAAGTTAGTTCTCTCAACATCAAGCTGGTTGGGAGGAAGGAATAACTTTCTCGGGATGACCTACATCCTCGTTGGTGCTTCCTCTATGTTCATTGCCTTCATCTTCCTGTTGCTTCATGTGAAAAGTCCGAGGTAAAGTGCATATATGCCAGCTAACTCCTTGTTATATCTGGATGTTCTTAAAATGGTAATCTGAAATCTATACGACATCCATGTTAATGCGTTTACATGCTTCACCACATATTTGATCCCTTTATATATATATATATATATATATATATATATATATATATATATATATATGTGGAGACAAAATATCTTGTAACTCATACAATATCTTTATCATGACAGAATTCCTTTATGCAGAGAATTATTTATTTTATCCAGTAGCTGCAAATATCCCCCAATGCAACTTTAAATTTCTCTTGATATTTGTCATAATGAATATAAATTTATATAAATAAAACAAAATATGCTCAATAACCCATTCAAAATATTTAATTGACATCATTACATAGTAACAGTGCAGTTTTGGAATTTATCTTACTTGTGGATGTTAAAGTGTCAGTAAATTAATGAATGTTTTCGATTTCTCTCTGCATTTACGTCGTTCATTAGTATTTTCATGTCGGGTAATAATGTTGTAACGTTGCATTTCACAGATTACCGGCGATTTAACTTCTTGACGAATGGCTCTGCTACCTCTGAACACATTATGGAGGTTATATATTGAAGTTTGCGGATCGTATTTTCCGAAGGTAAAGAAACTAGCCATCATCTCTCTCCCCCTTCTGTATATAAAGCTATAATCTGCCTCTGCTGCTATCACTGAACACATTGTGGATGTTATTACATAAATATTTTTGAAGCTTTTGGATAGATAGACCAGGGTCATATTTTTTTTTCCAGATGTGAAGAAACTAGCCATGGGATCTTTTATGGGTATAAACATGTGGATAAACGTATTAGTTTCCAGGATATGATCTTCTTCAAAAAATGATTTCATTGATTTTGAGTTATTATTATGATATGAGTTTCATCATCATGCTTAATTCTTATATCTCATAATTGTGTACCCTCCCTGCATTGCTTATACGTACGTACCTTCAAGGTGGTTAATGTATCTTTTGTTAGGGGTGCTCACCAAAGAGCAATAAACTATATAACCATGCATAATTGTGTTTGGTTTATTACATTTTTACCCTAAACCACCCTTGTGTAAAATCGAACCCGCTTTGATTTTCATCATTCTCCTATTCCTTTTGGTATTTAATATCTACATAATTTGTCATTATATATACAGAAAAAAGCGACGAGAATTCAAAATCCACCGAAATTGATCTAATTAATATGAATTCAGGTTAGAATTATCAATTCAATCTTAAGTTGCTCAATTTACATATATATAGCTCAAATGAACCCTAGCTTTGGCCATGTGTTTAATTGAAGCTCGAGTAGCTATTATGTCCAATGGCTAATCTCATCAGTTTAGAACCCTAACCCTAAATTAAAGACAAACATGATTATATAGAGAAATTCCTTAATTAACCAATCAACATAAAAGAAAGTAGTACTTGAAGACTTGTTAAGAATATTACATAATTCCACCCAAATCATTACTAGAACAAAAAGTAAGTAATAAAAATTTCTTGAATTTCAATTCAACAAATATAGTACAAGAATCCATGTTACTGACATGCATGCATGCATGTCCGAAATATTCCTTAGCTATACGTACTGATAATATATGCATGCATGCATGCATGCTCTTGCAGAACTCAAATCTAATTTCCGCTTCAACAACTAATTAATAGAGCTGCTGCTCCATATATATATATATATCGAAGAAGAAGAAGGAGCTATATATAAATAAATAGAAATTTAATTTTGATTGGGCCACTTAATTTATTTAAATAATATTTGCTCATCGGTTGATGAAGAAATAAGAGGCCAAGGAGAGAAGAAGAGGGAGAAGGAATATAGAGCGTTTTGGCAGGAGAATGGTGATGAACATCCGGCTGGAGGATCCTTCGACGACGGCGAAATCTTCAGAAATGGTGCTCAATCTCGGAGCACTTGAAGGTTTGTTGGGAGAAATTAGAGGTGCTGGTGCGAGACAAAAAAAATAAAATAAATAATTTAAAGCTAGCTTTCTTGAGAAATCTACAGTAAGATCGAGCTAGAAAGCTTGATATAATATATATGAAATGAGAGAGATTGGGGTAGCACACACTGAAATTAATTATTACTTCTATATATATATATATAGTAGTACTATATATTGCCAAAGAGAAAAACAAGGAAAACTCTAAGGAGGCGATTAACCCAAAAGATTAATGGTAATTAATTATGAGGCCAATATAAAATTTTGACCTATTCATACTAATTACATGTCGTCAAACAAAGTAAGAATATCAACTTCCCATTTATTCTATTTATATAAATAGATAATAATATTAATATTATACCAAATTTAGCTACTTTTTATTAAAGTTGGTTTGAGTTTCTAGATCATTTGAAAAGTATTTACCATTTGGATTGTTTGTTTGATATGGTCAAATGAATCATTCATACTTAACAATATTAATTAAAAGGGTTAATATTGACTACCAAATTGGGTTTTAAGAAGTGGAAAAAAAAAGTGTCTTTTTTGTTTGTTTGAGATCAACTAGAAAGAATATTTGAGAGGTAAAGCTTGTGTCTTTGATTAAATAGGGGTTCCTCCATTTGTTTGGAAGAGGTGTTTACCCTATATTCTTTCATCCCACAAAATAAGTCGCATTTGCAAAATTTTCAGATATTTTTTATTTCATGCTTATAACTAAAAATAATAAGTTGTTAGTTGATACTAGTGGTGGATTAGGACGACAAACTTATAATAGGTACGTTAGGACTCTTTTTATGGGTTAAAAAAAATAGTAAATAATACTCTTTTTATAGAACGAAGAAATATGAATTTTAATTAGTTTACAACTAAAAATACCGAGTTGTTTGTGTTATTGTTGGAAATTGTTTGGAGAATTGTGGATATTTTGACGTCGAAACTATCGTATTGTCGACAGAAATTCCAACTGTCGAAAATAATTATTTTTGACGGAATTTTCAACGGATTTATTCTCGGTCAATGTATATTTGAATGATTACCGACGAAATATTCGTTCAAAAATAATCGTTTTTCAACAAAATAAGATTAGTTCCGACGAAGTACAGAAATAAGCTTTTTCTTGTAGTGCTTGGATAGAGATTGACTCTCTCTTGAATGGCTCTTTATATACTTCATCCATAAAATTAGAGTGCTACTTACTTATTTTTTCCAAGCAAAAAATATTCTAGAATACTGAATTACTATTTTTGCATATCCTTTTCTCAATAATAATTAAAAGAACGTTTATTAGTCATAATTAAAGTTATATGCTTAAAAATATTATAAAATAAATAAGTCTAAGTAGATGTCATAGAATAAAAAAAAACTAATGAATTATATTACTCTTTTCGTCCTAAAAAAAAGTAGTATATATTTGCAAAAGAATATTGTACTTAATTTTGTACCTTGTTTAATTACTCCTAAAATTAATCATTTGTTAGTTTAGTAATAGTAATATAATAATAAAATTATAATGAGAAATTTTAAAAATTGTGATATTTTATACTACACTATATATCAATAAAATATGAACTCTTTCTAAAATAAATAATAAAAAAATATCAGCATATATATGTGAAAAAAGTATTGTGATATTTTATTAATTCCCAGGTGCAACAATCATTAATGAAAGGCAAATGTGGCATATAGTATAGTATATAGGAATTTGAATTTAATTTGGTTTATGAATTAAAAGTGATTGTTTGGAATTTTATATATGGTCATCCAACTCAATTATATATCCATCCATCCATCCATCCATCCATCATATTCATTTCCAGAATGGCGGTTTCCATGGATTGGATGACCCCGCAATATTAATTGTTCTTTATTTATATAATCACTGGACTACTTTTTTTCTTCATGGGGACCCACCCTTGATAAATAGTGTTGCTTTATGATCAAAATAAACTAAAATGCCCTTGTTCATACGGCACAAGTGATCATCCGGGTCTCCTGCATGATTTATTTATACAATATACATTATTAATTTTAAATATTAAAAGAGAATAAAATAAGAAGACACGATGTACTCATTTAACAATCCTAACGATGATATCATGTTTTGTATGGAGATGGTTTACATGTTTGGACTTTGAACTGGTCGTATATGACTGCTAAATGATCAATACTGGATTTCAAAATGTTCATCGTGAATAATTAAAGATCGTTCACGAAGTTTGCTTTGAGACCGATGAAGAGAGCCATATATATAGTTCATTACTCTTTTTAATAATGACAAAGGGGGAGAGAGATCATTCACAACTTCTTAACACTATATAATTTTAAAGAAAATTAACATTATTTTCTAAAGTTTTCTCTTTTCTTGTGGAAGGATGCTTCATTTTCCCTTAGTGATAGTGATTAAAATTAGTATTCATTTGAAATCAATGTTATATATCATCTAGACCGAGTGACAAGATTAAATTAAAATTTAAATTGACAACATTTTAAATAGGGATGAGATTCACACCAAAAAAAAAAGATTCGTCTCTAACATTAATTATTATATATATATTCACATGAAACACACCAAACAAGCATGCCCTATTTGAAAATTAATTAATAAAAACATTAATTTTCAGGCATCATACAAATAAGCACCATTGCACCTAGATAGATATTAATTTAGACAAAAAAGAAAAGAAAAGGAAAGGAAAAAAACACCATTACTTATACTAGTATATACTAAATGAAGTCCTCCGATCCTTAATTAAGCGTGATGCTGGAAAATGAAGGGGAGCTTCTTGGTCAACAGTAAGTAGTAGTAGTATCTTCTTCGAATATGGTTTCGAGGATTTTGGGAGTTTGGATTCTGGAAAATATGGGGAGCTGATCATCAGGGCGGCGCCGAGGCGGTGCAACGGCTGAGAAAGGAGTCCGAGGTGAGGTCTCGGAAAGTTCAATCAGATTAATACTAGTAGTAGTAGTAGTGCAGCTGCTAGAACCATGGAGGAGGAGGACTTTGTTTGTACTTGACAACTTCATTAGTACTAGTGGAGCCAACCGAGCTGCCATTTTTCTTTTTTGATGAATAAATATATATGTAGCTAGCTAGGTAGCTAGCTAGGTTAATTTGCATGCATATTTATACAAAACATGTTAAATGAATACCCTCGAGTGTTCAGAGAATGACAGTTATGCCATTATTAACTTTTGATGATAGCGACCCAAGGTGGTGCCGTGGTGGTGAGGGCAGGGTGCATAAGATAAGGAATTAAACATCATGAGTCAATATTGAAAAAAATATAAAAATTAAAAAACAAGTATATTTTAAAAGTTAAAAGTTTTGTAGTACTAACTCCGTTCCTTAAAGAGTACAGTTTTAGCAAAAAGCACACAAATTAATAAGTGGAATAAAATGACAAAACTAGCCTTTCTCTTCCTTTAGTGCTTTAATTTTTTCATTTAGTGCATTAATTAAAACAAGGACATATTTGGAAAAAGAAGGCTTTGAGTTCTTAAAACTGCATTCTTTAAGAAATAATTTTTTTTGTTAAAACTGCACTCTTTAAGGAACGGATGTAGTATATGAAATTATTTGTTGATGTTTCTCTCGGTCATCTCAAACCTTCAATCTCTTGGTTATCATGGGTTGAGTAATACCATTCCGGCTTTAGTAATGTTTATGGATAAAATTCAATGCGCGCGGGTGCCGACTAGGAATAAATAGATCCAGGCATGGATATGGTGGTTGGCAGCGGCAGTGGTGGTGGCCGCAAGGGTAGGAGGACTTATTAGGAGATCATGAAACTTCAACATGCATGCATGCATGCATTAGTGCTAATTAATCGAAAAGGTGTAAAATAAAAGGTTTCGAAGCCAACAAATTAATTAAAAGCATATCTTAAGGGATATTATATATATATATATATATATATATATATATATATATATATATATATATATGCAGCATGCATGCATGTCCTGCATGAATTAAAAGTGACAAGCTAGGCAACATCAATGTCGTCCTTGCATTTAATACCAAAAGCAAGAGCGGCACTATGAGTTAAAAGTGATAAGAGAGTACTGTATAGGGATTACGATGAGTACTACCGAGTCATTTTGAGCCAAATCCATTATATCCTCATAATTAAACCTAGCTCACCCAGTGCATGGCTCAGATTTTAATTAGGCCAAAACCTACCTGGCCACCCCGATAATTAAATACCATCACCATTATTATCCATCACCTTTCTCTTCAAACACTAATTACTCATGAATGCGAGTATTTCTCTACTTCCTCCAATTCAAGCACTTTCATTTCATTACTCCATCTCTTCTGCCTCTCATTTCTTCATTTTTTTACGTACTCCCTCCCTATAAAAGAGTAAATGGCAAACTCACCGGGGGGGAGGGGGGAGGGGGGAGGGGGGGGGGGCGAGGTGGATTCACATCCCACCAAATTAAGGTGGGCAAATCACCTCCTTAAGGTTTCCCAAGACGAAAGGATATAACTGCTACTAACTTGAATACTTTTCTTTAAAAAAAAAAGCTTTGGGGGTAAATATCAATACAGCACAACTTTGCCCCTAGCTGTTACTAGCTAGCTAGTAGTACTATTGGAGGATCCCCTTTTAAGGATGGATTGGTGGTCAAATTTTGATACTGATCAGAATCATGCATGTGTCCAATAAAAACAAATGTTAAATTTATCCCAAAAAAATATATGAAAAATGACTACTTAACGTTCTTATCAAACCTAACTGAAAATATCATTCTATTCATAGTTTTAAAACAGACCGGACCGGACTGGCTGTGTGACCGATAAAAACTGGAAGCGGTCCACTTTCCGATCTGGTTTGGACCAATTAATTAGTTTTGATCAAAATCCGGATTGACCCGTTAACTACCGGTTCAATCGATAAACCCGGTTAATTGACCCGGTGACGCAGTTTTTTTTTTTACCATAAAAAATTTAATATTAAAATTAATCACTTTTATTAATGTTGTAATTCATCTTTATTATGTTTTAGTTCATAAAAAATAAGATTTTTTAAAATTTTATTAATTACTAATAATATATATTTTTATATATTAATGACGTCATTGAATCAATAATGATTCGACCACTGGTTGGACCAATAACTCATTCATCCGGTACCTTTTCCGGTTCGATGAATGATTCGGATCTGAGAACTTTGATTCTATTATTCAAGCTTGAAAAGAATAAGAATTACGACCATATGATACATGTCATTTTACCCTAAATCTATGACTAGTATATATAATCCTAAAGCTTAATTATAACAAATCCACCAATACTAAGCACTAAAATATATTTTATTTTTAAAATTGTAAAAATAAGGCAAATTTCTTAACATATTATTACTAATATGCTGACTTGATTGAATATGTTCATTCTATTCTAAACAATGTGTTAGAAAAACTTTTGTATTTTAAAATTCATTATTTATAGAATATATATATATATATAAGATAATAATGAAAAGGGTAAGCTCACATCAATTACTAGGGCATCAAAAATGAAAGACACTGAATTGAAATAGTGGTCCTTCGTCCGCGCGTCTAGCTCTAGCCATTTGAAAAACTAAACTATTTTGAAGCTCCAGAAGTTTGTTCCTCTGACAAATAGATATGTGCCACTTGTTCAACATTTATTTTATTTTATTATAATTAAAATCTTAAACCTCCCATAAGTTTTCTAAACACCACACTTTAAAAACTTAATTAATACTAGTAATTAGATTCCTACAACCTAGGTGATTAAGGTATAAATCTTGGCAAATCTCGATTTAATCCGAGATTAGTAGGTACAATGAGGAAACAAATACATGACCAATTTATATAAAGAGTATAATATTTTTTGCAGGAATTTTATAATTCTTGACCATTTTATATGAAATAATAGTGCTCTGTTTATTGAGTTGAACTAAATTTACACTTAAAAGAAATTTAATTTATTAATTTTTTTATCGTGTCGATTTTTATCCTTTTAAATAACAAACTTACAAACAAAGGATTGTCCCCTTCCTCCTCGATTTTTTTCCATTGTAATATATAAAGAACAATTATAATTTTATGATTAAAAAATTGACATTTGTGTAAGATCCTCTTTACAAAAATAATAAACTTTCTTTTTTCAGTAAAAAAAAGAAGAATATTCCGAATATCAATTTTCTTTATGCGGATAAAAGATGGGTGTTATATTTGAGTCATTTTATTTAAACCACAAAAATATATCAATTTATATTATGAGTAAATTTAGTATATAATATAAAAATTAACATAAGTAATTAATTAGTTTATTTCTAACAAAAATTAAAATATAAATTAAAAAAAGAATTTTTTTGGGACAGACTGAAAATTAGGGACCAGTCGAGAGCAGAGAGGTCTTCATTTTTTCTGTCCCCCTTGTATCCTCCACTTAAATTTTAACACTTGGCTTCTTATTTAATTTTAGAGTTAATTGGTGTTAAGTAAAATGTTATGTGTCAAAATTTAAGTGGGGGACACAAAAGAGATGGAGAAAATGAGAACAGAAAATCTGCTCTCGGACCGATCTAGCGATCAATAACATACTGCACTTAATATTATCAATAATACTTGCTTATTATTGTACTTAACATATGATAATAATAATATTATCAATAATATTAAGTACAATATGTTATCAATTAAATACAATATATTACCGATTGATTCCTGATTCTTAGTCGCCCTAGAATTTTTATTGAAAAAATGGTCCGTACTGGATAAGGTCTCCCCCAGAAACAACCTGCGTGGGGACTAGCCGAGTAGTATTGTTTACTGTAATAATTCAAGTCCCAATTCCGTCGCCGAAGATTCAGCAACATTCAATCGTTTCCCAACCCAAAAAGAAAAAAACAAAGGAAATTAGAAAAGAAAAGGAACAATCGGAAGCACCCGATCATTTCGATTTGTCGAAAATTATGTAAAACACTTTTTCGACGATTACTGTCTCCCAATTTTTCCAAATCAAATCCGACCCAGCTCATTAATGGAGTCTATTTTGTCCACTTTCTCTCTCCTTTGTGCTCAATTTTGTCGATTTCTCTGTACTTTGGCTTGATTGTTGTGGGTGTATTTGCTGTTTTTTCGAAAAGGGTATTTGTATTTATTGCTTTTATATTGAAGAAGGAAATAAATTTATTTGGCAAGATGAGTGTGGAAAAGTCTCAGGTCTGGCAGCCTTGTAAAAAGAAGAGATCTTGAGTTGGGTTTTACTAATATATAGATATAAACTTGTATAGAGAGAATTCATGGATGGTATGTGTATCAAAACTTGATTTTGGTCCGGGAGAGAGAAAGAAAAGATGGATGGTATCTGTATCAGATCCTGCATTTTACAGAGAGAGAAAGCATCCTTATTGAGGTAAAAAGATGTGGTCTTTAAAAAGAGAAAAAAGATTGAATTTTGGAGAGAGAGAGAGAGAAACCATGGATGGAATCTGTTTAAGTCTTGTGTCAAGCTGAGAGAATTTAACGTGTGTATTATACACATACATATAATTATATATATATATATATATATATATATATATATAGAGAGAGAGAGAGAGAGAGAGAGAGAGTGATTGATACATATATAGAGATAGAGGAAAATGGCATCAAAACCTTCAAGCAGTGGTGGGGGGAGTGGGGGGAGTGGGAGGACTAAAGTGGGGAGGTATGAATTGGGAAGGACACTTGGGGAAGGATCATTTGCAAAGGTGAAATTTGCAAGGAATACAGAGACTAGTGAAAATGTTGCTATTAAGATTCTTGATAAAGAGAAAATTCTCAAGCATAAGATGATTGGCCAGGTATGATGACTATTCCTCATGCACTTTCACTCACTTTCTCTTTCTTTTTGTGATTCCAGTTTGATCTTTAGTAATTGATTTTTTTGATGCATTTTGTGTCTGTAAATAATATTCTGATGTTGAGTTGACTTTTTCTAGGGTTTGAGCTGAAAATATATTGAATTGAGTTTGTTTTTTGTCAACTGAAGGTTTTGTATAAATGTGGAAAAAACTGATGAATTGGGATAACAATAATGGAATTTGATTAGTTGGATTGGGTTTCTTGTCTCTGAATCCATTTTGTTGCAAGTTATTATTTAGGATTACTCTTAAGAATGAGTATTTACTTGATTACGGACCTTTAAAATTGTTTGAGAAAAACATAATTAGTGCTACTGAGAGTAAGAGAGAAAGCTCTGTTGAATTTAAATTATGCAGTACTGATATATCTGACAGTTGTAAGTGAACCACAGGAGTTGAAAAGAACTTTTAGATGTTTTCAGAAGTTGATGTGCTTTATATTCTTAAAAATGGTATTGTGGAATTAGAAAACAAGTGAAACAATATCAAAACGTGCTCACCTTTTTATTCATATTTTATCCCACTTCACTTTTGTTCAAGGTTGATGCTCGTGGGACTCCATAGCAGGCAGAACAGCTAAGAGTTAGCCCAAGACATTACAAAGATATAGACTTCTAGTATGGTAGTGAGTATAACTAGGTTTAATGGAATTAATAGTTTACCTTCTATGAAAAACAAACAAAGTAAATTATCTTAAAAATCTATTATCTTCCTGAGAAAAAATTATATGCCATGAAATTCCTCTCCGACCAAGTTGCTAGTTACGTATTACAACTCGTATTAAATTATAAACTCTGCTGTTTAAGAGTACACAACACTATTCAAACGCCATGTAATAATTGTGTGTTATCTTCCTTTTGATGTTCTGATTTGATTAGATTTTATGTTCACCAGAAGAAAATGAATTATGCATCTTCTACAATTTCTTTCTCTATCCGTTAAAAAATTTACGCTAGTGATATAGTACTTTTCTTCATATATATAGTTTGAGATTGTATGCTAATTTTTGGGGCCCTTGTTCCCATAATATATGCAGTAACTTTGCATGTCTTTGATCTTTGCAGATTAAACGTGAAATTTCAACCATGAAATTAGTCAGACACCCAAACGTTATCCGTATGTATGAGGTTAGAATGTAGTTCTTACATTTCTCATTTAGTTATCATTGAATTTCGCTTGCACAGTGTTCTAGCTTTCTTGTTTAGTTTTTAGTTTCTTATTAGCATACTTCACTTTTTTTCTTTTGTATTTACAATTATTTGAATAACTGTTGACCCGACAGCCCACCTTTATTCATTTTCTATCTTACGGTCATTATATAATCGAGAATTATGTACCTTTATTTATTTTCTATCTTACGGTCATTATATAATCGAGAATTATGTACTTTTAAATGTTGATTTGTAACAATGGGTTTCATCATGAGAGCTGTAACTTGACTTCGTAGTTTTGTAATTTCTCATGACCATGTATATAGGTATTTCCATCTTGGTATATGTGATTTTGTGTATATTTCTTAAGTGACTCTACACATTTTGATGTAGGTTATGGCAAGCAAGACGAAGATATACATTGTACTAGAATTTGTTACCGGTGGTGAACTCTTTGACAAAATTGTAAGTTTATGATTGCTTCAGTTGTCTGCTTGCTTCTGATGCATCTTGTTCTATGAAGCTGTTAAGAGTGGGATTACGTACTGTTCTTTTTGATCCAGGCTTCTAAGGGTAGGCTGAAAGAAGATGAAGCTAGGAAGTATTTCCAGCAGCTCATTAATGCAGTGGATTACTGTCATAGCCGAGGCGTTTTCCATAGAGATCTGAAGGTTGGAATTTTCTGTTTATTTGTTGAAACATAGTAGATAATTCAATAGTCAGTGTGATTAAGGCATAGGAGACAATAAACACCACCATTTATATCTTTATTCAATTTCTAATTTACAGCCAGAAAATCTGCTGCTGGATGCAAATGGAATACTTAAGGTTTCAGATTTTGGATTGAGTGCACTACCTCAACAAGTTCGAGTGAGTATGTTGGTTTCTTGTCTGGTTTGCTAGTAATGTGATCCATGTTCCACTTGGAGGAAATGTGGTAGACTTTTTAAGCACTCCCTCATTCTATTAGCATCTACTCCGCTGCATTGCTTCAATTCTCAAGTGTAGTGTACCAAGTCATATTATCCATTTTACACAAATTCTTTAAGCATAAGTTTGTTCTTAATTGAAGTTGTTATTTTGTTTAGGAAGATGGCTTACTACATACGACGTGTGGAACTCCTAATTATGTTGCTCCTGAGGTATAGTATTATTAGCTTGGTGCACTTTAATAATACGTGTTTCATCCAAACCACATGTTTCCCCTCTAATTTTGATTAACCACTTCCGTAGGTGATCAACAATAAAGGTTATGATGGAGCTAAGGCAGATCTGTGGTCATGCGGTGTAATCCTTTTTGTCCTTATGGCAGGTTATTTGCCTTTCGAAGAATCCAACCTCATGGCATTATACAAAAAGGTGATTTATATTCCTTGTGTTTATTTGCAAACCTTATTGAGATCAATTGCCTTGACAGGATTTGTAATGATTTTTCTCGTACTCTCATTTATATTATGTTTCTTTGTGGCGAGGGAAATATCAAAATTACTTTTTGATCATTTATAATAACATGAAGATGGATAAAGGGTTTGATTTGTATTATAAATCAATGACAATTCAATTCAACACCACTGCAGACCTTTAACCTTTTCAGTTTTCAGTCACCCGCTTTAAAAATGCTTCAATAGTCGTATATTACAATAAAAAATGATAACTGGAATTTAAAAAAAAAATGAATTTGTATGCTAAGCACCATCTGAAGTTCTTATTTACTGTTATTATTTTATCTAAGCCATTGTCGAAGTTGCATTTACAATGAAGTGATTGTCGCTGACTTGGATTTAAAGTGTGTAAGATATTACGTCGTATGCAGTCAGCAGGATCATGTAGCTGCAGCCTGAAATTCAAATACAGAGAAATTCCTAGAAACCACATGCTAAGTGTTAAAATATAAATTAAGTTACAACTGTAACACAGTAAAAGAGCAATATTTAAAGTCAATTAGTATGACATAGAAGGTACTCCATGGTTCCCATGTCTAGTTGACATGTCTAAGCTGCAAATTACAGAAGGGACTTGTAGGTAATGGGAAGATATCTCCCTGTTATGGTCGGAGAATATTTTATGCTTCTAACGCTCATCTAAGATTATGTTATTATGTGTTTTTTTCTTAATTTGAAGTTTAAACCTAGCTCTATATGGATTTCATGTGATTGCAGATATTTAAAGCTGACTTTACATGTCCTCCATGGTTCTCCTCCAGTGCAAAGAAACTAATCAAAAGAATCCTGGACCCCAGTCCACTGACAGTATGTCGATTTATATCTCTTCCTTACATAATTGAAATGCAGTTTTAAACTTTTTTTATTTGTTCAATGTATTTTGAGTTTATGTTGTTAAAGAGTTTAGAGTTTGAAGTTGACTTTGATTGAGTTACATATGCTTTATTTTACTAATTATAACCAATGAAATTACTATATAATTTTATTTCTGAATCAGCGAATAACCATAGCTGAGGTCATTGAGAATGAGTGGTTTAAGAAAGGATATCAGCCCCCTAGATTTGAGCAAGAAAATGTTAGTCTCGATGATGTAGATGCTATCTTTAGCGAAACCGGGGTGAGTCTTCTGTTGTCTCATGTCATAATTTATTCGTCAGAACCTGTTATCATTTTAGTCATTTGTATTAACTACATGCTTGTTACTCTTGGAATAACAGGACTCCCCAAACCTAGTTGTGGAGAGGCGGGAAGAACGGTCTGCAGCGCCTGTTACTATGAATGCTTTTGAGCTCATTTCTAAATCACAGGGTCTCAACCTCAGTTCTCTTTTTGAAAAACAAATGGTATGCTCAGGCTTTTAGATTCAAATATTGAACTTTGTACATAAAAGTTATTTTGGGAGATTTTTAGCATTGATTAATCCATGCACTCATGTAAGATATCAGTATCACTCTCTGATAGATCAGAATGGTATCTCTAATTATAATCCTTATAGTGCCTTCTAGAGAATTGCTAGTTATTCACTCCAAGTTTTGCATTGTGTGATTAGTAATGATACTGTTCTTCTAGTTTGATACTCTACCGACTAGAAAATTAAGTGTTAAATTTTTAAAACAGTATTCTTAAGTCTCATAGTTAAAGGCTGTCATGTGCTTATCCAGGAGGACCAGGACCTTAAGGCTTAAGAAATCTGACATTCCTTTGATGTGCAGGGGCTTGTAAAACGGGAAACAAGGTTTACATCCAAACATCCTGCCAACGAGATAATCTCAAAAATAGAGGAAGCTGCTACGCCCTTGGGTTTTGACGTAAAGAAAAATAACTACAAGGTGCAATAAATATTCTGCTTCTTTGCCTCACCCTTGATTAACTTTAAATTTATCTTTTTGTGCCATTTCGAGGATAAAATTTTACGTAGAGTAGTTTCTGAGTTCAAGCAATTTCTTTAGTAACTGCTGACGTCATCCTGATTTTTTTGACTGTGTTATATCCTCCATTCACCAAGATTTAGCAGTTGAATTTACTCAAATTAAAATTTTAAGAATCTGGATTCGAGCTATCAATGTTGATCTTGGTCTTCGAATTTCACCTTGTATTAGCTTTGTCTAGTTCTTGTTGGCTTGTATGACTTGCGTGATTTCTCCGAGGCTCGTGTGCTTAATGGTTGACATTGTCAACTTTATCTATGCACCCTTTGTGAATTGCAACTACTTTTCCACTTGCAATAAAATATTTCATGGTGTTTTATTCTTCAGATGAAGCTGCAAGGGGAGAAGACTGGCCGTAAGGGTCATCTCTCTGTTGCAACTGAGGTAGGTTCCCACCCCAGCACCTTCAGGAGTTGTCTATTACAAGAGAACTTGTATGAAAGTCAATGTTTTTATAAAAATTGATCCACATGTTATTTTTGTTCCAGATTTTTGAGGTGGCTCCCTCGCTTTACATGGTTGAGCTTCGGAAATCTGGAGGGGACACCTTGGAATTTCACAAGGTATGGGATTAAATGTTGCACCTGTTGCATTCAATTTGGTTATGTTGTTCTCATTTGTGTTCCTCCTCTGCAATGTGCTCAACATTACTGTTACGGATTACATGCCAAGGGACACATCAGGGCACTCCCTTGGACACGGCTGCATTTTCGGTGGCTGCCCATATTTGAACATATTTATTATAGAAATACATTTAATATATATATATATATATAATTAATATATCCTTCGACGTATTGTATCCTGTATTTTTGGAAAATGTCATGTCCTGTGTTGCGTGTCGTTTTGCATCGGCGTCCTGAGTCCGAGCATCATAGCTGTTACCCTGTATGCCTAACTGCGGGTGCCATTTTCATAGGGTTGTGGCCAGTTCTTATCAGCATTGTCCCATCTTCTTCCCTATTCCCTCCCATCTTGCACTGGTTCTGCTTCTTTGTGTGTGCGCATGAGTGTGGACCAGATTTTATTTATAATTTTGGTTCTTAATTTTATTAAAAGCTCGGTTTGTTGTTCTTTGTCCCGAGTACACAGTTCTACAAGAACCTCTCAACTGGATTGAAAGATATAGTTTGGAAAACAGGAGAGGAAGCAAAAGAAGCAAACGATGGTTAGTAAATTATTAAATTACAGTGATTGCCATTGCTTAGTAGTTACCACGTCTATGTAGATGTTTTGATATTAATATCGCGCAAGAGGTCTTAAAGTTGCTGAATGTGCATTTTTGAATAATTTTACGGTCCGTTTGGTTGCCCTCACTTTGAATTCAACCATTTACATTTTGTATGGTATTGTGATTATGTAACTTGTCATTTTGAATGAAGTTATTTATAATTGCAAGAGAACTCACCATTTTGTTCCTGGCTAATCTCGTCTTTAGATTTCATTTAAAATTGGAAAGTTGCATGTATCAAAATACTTTACAAAATGAAAATGGTTCCACTAAATTTAGGGGACTACCAAACAAGCCCTTGTTTGTTCACTAACATGTGAATTCACTTGCCCAATTCCTTCTCTCCTCTTACAGGTGCTGATACTGTATCGTCTTGACTATCGCTTCCTTGCAAGGTGAAAATTTTCGAAAAAACTCGGTTATCAGCGGCTTGGAAATTGTTATGAAGGGTTGTAATATATTTTTAATTGCTTAAAGCTATGGGATATACATGAATGTTTTGCATGTTTTCTTCCTTTGTGAACTGAACTATACTGTTAAGTAGGAGGATTCTTTTAAAAATATTTGGAAATTTTTGGTTATAAACAGCAGTTATCTATCAACCATTTCTTGAAGGAGCATAAGGGTTTTAACGGTTGGAGTTAATTAAAGAGATTCTGATGATGCTGGTAAATGAAGGGCCTATCAGAACTTGAACATGCATCACATTGTACAAGTAAAAAAGATGGATGTCAATATAAATTGTAGATGCCATGTATTCTGGAAGCATACATTTGGTTTAAGAATTCTGGCAAATTACAAGCAAGATACAAACAGAAGTTGCCAGTTATCACACCACTTCCTATAACACGACTAATATGATACAAAACTTGCATGATCCTCTGTACAGATCTTTAACTTGCAAAATTTCAGATGTTTTTGTTGGGGAAAGAGAGTGAAAGATGATGTTTGAGCTACTTGTGTAAAACACAAATAGTTGTTGCCTAGGCTGAAATGATGATGTCTTGAGAGATAAATGCAGCCCAGGCATCCTGAACACGAATAAAAAGTAACTATATTATAAATCATCATAATGAAAAATCGGAAATAAGGATGATTGCCGTCACCAAATACACTTGGCTTGCATTTAAAATGAAGTGCTTGAAATGAATGCCCCACATTTACCCATTTAGATATATTGCTAAATTTGATTCTGTTTATTTATATTATAACAACACGAATGGATGAAACTGGAAGCTATGGGTTTGTAATAAAAAATTGTAAAAACAAGGAGAGGTGATGGGTTGATTGAAATCCATGCCAATAATTGTTGTTGCTCAATATCCTAATAAACTCTCTTCCCACTTCACTACTTTTCTGTGTCTCCTATTTCAAGTCTAAATACTTAAATTTGAACTCCAAATTTCTACATTTCAAGTTCATCTGTTTAAATGCACAGCCCATTTTCCGTCTCGGCTAAGGTTGTGGTTTCGGCTGTTTCATATTAAGGTTTTTTGCACTACAGGCAACATAAATTTGACAAAAGGAAAAAATACTGGTACTCAGGCAGACACACAGGCGCGCGCACACACTTCTATGCAAAAACCAATTTACCTGAAGGATTGGAAATGCCTTTTCTGCAACATATTTTTGCGGGAGAGTTGCACCTCTCTGTTGCAGTTTGTCAGGGTGCAGACACAGTCGCGCTTTCTGATAAGCCTTCTTCACATGTGAGCTTTCATCCAGGTC
Organism: Panax stipuleanatus; assembly: GCA_020205555.1. Lineage (NCBI taxonomy): Eukaryota > Viridiplantae > Streptophyta > Magnoliopsida > Apiales > Araliaceae > Panax > Panax stipuleanatus. The sequence goes on along the minus strand of CM035125.1, from coordinate 9,890,203 downwards.
TGTTAGAGGGATTGGATACCAGCCACTATTCGGCCATAATATCTGATAATTTAACACATAAATACTCGAGTCCCATCTACATATCAGCTAAAGTACTCTCAATCATTTTAGAGGATTTTACTTGAAGTAAATATATCATCTGTGGAGAGATCAATCTTACATCATGTAGTGTTGAGAGCAGCAACTGAATGTTCCTTTCCTTTCCAGATGACCACAAACATATATCTTCATCCAATAATTCCATCTCCTTCTGTATTTCACACAAAGGAATAAAAAGAGTTTATCAAAACCTTGCTTCTTATTCCGAAATATGGAAGATAAAAGAAGAGGATATATGGGAGTACATAGCCAATCTTTTCGGATGATGTCTAAACAGCTGAAATATATTCTACAAAAAGGACCAAGTTGTCGAGTCTTGATTGACACCATAAGTTGAAATATTTTTTTCAGTGAAGTTATTATGAACATGACCCTGTAATATTTTTCCAATCATGTGCTTCTAGTTTTAGCCACTTTGGAGTTTGGAATTGGCATTATAGAGACATTTCCCTCATCATTGAGAAGATATTTGGTATAATATCAAAACCAAATCATCAAAATTTTGCCACAACTATTATTAGGTGATCATATCTTTCTTAAGGGACTATTCAAAATACTACTAAATATCTCTCTCTAGTAAATATGAAATAAACACAAAAAATTGGACATTGGTGGTACTTTATGCGCAATGTTGATGGATGGAGTTTCTGTGGCTTTATGGGCATAGAATGTTACTGGGGTTATGTTATGAAAAAATAGCACATGCTCATTTACCTGTAGTATATATGTACCTGTTTAGTATCAACTTAGAAGTTTGCATATCCTACGTCATATTTAAATTACAGGAATTATAATTCATTATAGAGGTTTGATTCTGATATATATACATATATATACACACACAAACACACACACACACACACACACACACACACACACACACACACACACACACACACACACATATATATATATATATATATGTAGTTTCTTTCTAGTATATATCCAACATAAACATAATATTACAAATACGTACTTAGTTAATAGTTAGAGAAACTTACAGCTTCATCCATTTTTCTTTGTTCTTCTTCTGCTATACATGTATTTGGTTTCTCATCCTGCAAAAGGAGCAAAAAGGAAACAAAGCTAATCAGTGACCTTATCATCCAAAAAAGGCATATTTTTCTGGGCAGAAGCTCTAGGCAGGTGCAAGCAAATGGTATATGCAATGCTAATGTAATTCCTGAACTTTCAGGAACAACCATTTTTCTTTAATATCATTGCATATCCTCCCTAGATTCCTATATGCTATCTCCAAGTCACAAAGCACAGCACTTTAGCGGACTCGAATCCCATATTTATCTCAGATTTAAGGAGGAATATGGCCTTTGGCGGAATCCATAATCATTTGGAACTATTGTTTGCATTTTGACATGCATAAAGTGGTAGTCTTAGCTTCTAGGCTTAGTTTGGTTTTGGGAATTTGGCAAGGACACGGAACTTGAAAAGAAGTAGAAGAAGGGAGGTTTCCCTCATATTTAGTTTTAATCTTAGATAAAATTCATATGCACCTATGTCCTCTCAACAGTTTTCCTGTATGATGAAAAGAAACAATGAATTAACATGTAAAATTAAGAATTTCGCCTTTATTTTCTAACCTTCTTCTTCAAAAAGGTAACTCAACGAAGCATGACAAACTCCTTCGCATTTCTTTCCATTCTCTCAACAGATTTACAAAAATAGGTTAATGTTCAATACGGAATATATGATTCATATAGCTAGTTGGAGAAACAGTAAAGGTATATATACATGTGTGTATATATATATATAAATTAAAAATGTTATTTTTAGTTTTTATTTCTTTTTCTCATCTATATGGTGGATATATGGAGCTCTGCGAAGTTATATTTTAAGGGGAAGGCCTCTTTCACAAATCACCCGTATTTTTTGTTTAATTTTCTGTTCATAGACAGCTCTGCCAGCAATAGTTTCTTTCAAATCTTTATTATTAATATTATTTTCTCTTAACCAATATGATCTCTGCACCATAAAACAATTTTTTACCCCTTGTAAGTGCAGTGATCCACATCCATCTATATGCCCATCTAGAAATTGAAGCACAGTGGGCCTTTCTGCAATATTTTACAAAATAAATGAAAATTGTTAGCAGCTTCTTATAAATCTTTCCACGTGTAATTTTGTTTTGCTGTAAGGCAATATACATTACCTGCCACTTCTGCGAATAATTCTTTTTCATGTTGTCTCATACTCCACTCTTCTAGTGAACTATGCGACTGAAACCTCTCTTTAGCCCATGCAATTGCCTCATCAACACCTAGTGCTTCATCTGTCTCATCCTTGTGGTCAGAGTTAATTTCAATGACATAAGAGCTCACAACTTCGTCATCTTCTTCTTCTTCTTGCAATACTTCATCTTGAATTTTGCTAGCTTTGGCTTCTTGTTCTTGACAAAGTGAGGACCCTACAGACGAAGGGGAGTTGAGTTCCAGGTCTTCCACTGATACTTTGACACTTCCATAAGAATTTGGACCAAGACTAATGGTTTCTGGGGAAGTGACCCGCCGGGAAAATCCAAAATGGGTACTTTTGAAATTCTCAATGTGTTCATTTTCAAATTGTTTTTCAACGAAGGAAGGACGACTGCATGAAAAAGATATGCCTTGTTGTCTTTGTCGTACTTCATGCATCACCGTTGATGTGTTCCATTTAGATGGGACGTTTATTGGCCTTCAGATTCAGAAAAACATTCATAAGAAAGAAAAAAAAATTGAGCAGTCACACATTTAAGAGATGCGTTTGTATAAGCACCTCTCAGAACATGATTCTTAAATTGCGACTGTTAATTTTTTATAGGAAGTAATGTGACGATCATAGATTCAAAATCATCTTGAACAGTTGCAGCATATAGAAAGATATAGTGTTTTCCATCTTTTAGATTTCGGAACATTTTGTAATCAGCCTCAAAGTACCCAAGTTTTATTAACTCAATCAAGACAAGGTAATTACTATTTCAGAGCAAGCACCAGCCTCGAATCTTAAAAACGGAAGAAAGAGAAGCCAGTTGATCTTTCATGAGTGTCATGATCAGGGACGGATCCAGAAATTTTTCCAAACAGGGCCCGATTTTATCTATTTTTTTTTGTTGAATTTAAATAAAAAATTTTTGAATTAATCGTAATATTAACTAATCAAAATAATGTTTACAAATTGCAATAAATATTCATAATCTAAACTAAAAAAGAAATTTTAAATAAAAAATATTTAGAAACAATTTAGAAGACTGAAATAGAATGAATATATTAGAATATGAATGAATATAATTTTTTCCCTCTCCAAGTTTAACTATTCTATTAATATCCCTTAAATTTATTCACTTACATATTTACCCCTACCCTATACCTATATAAAAAAATTCAGCAGCGCCCCCTTAATGGATCCTCCCCTGGTCATGATATCCATAAAGAAATATAAACCATAAACCAATCCTCTATTAGACAGTAGAGCTTGGTGTTATGTCTTCTGGAAAAAAAGAATTTGAAAAATCCAGCCTCTCTCATAGTAGCTCTTGATAGTCCAAAACTTTAAACTTTAAAATACAGATAGACTCAAGAAGGTTATATTTTCTTGAAACACATGTCAGCCATAGTGTCATCCTATGATTCTTCCAACGAGCTGCAATTATATAACATTAAGATATTTAGGAAATATTGTGAAAATATTCTGTTAGTATGGTAAAGTGGATTAAATATTAAATTTCTGCATCACTTCCCTATTACCTTGTAATCTTTATTTAAACATTTTTTTCTTCTTCTCATTTTGGGGAAAAAATTCCTTGTAACTGATGTTCTTGCCCCTATTGGGAAAATTATAAAAAAAAACAAGCTTTCCAGATATAACCAATTCCTCAAAACAATAAATTTAATCACAAGGTAAAAATATCAATATGACAAAATGGCTGAAAACAGAAGGAAAAAAAAACACAAGTGAACTACCTGAGCTTTGAAGCAAACACGGAGAACGAAACGTCGTCGTCGCTGATCGCCGGCCGGAACGGACTAAAACCCTCCGAACTCAACACCGACGACGAATTCGACTTCGACATGGACTTAGAATTCGTTTTCGACTTCGATCTAGACCTCGACCTCCGAATTTCCTCGAAATCCATCCCGAATACATCATTGTAAAACTCTTCACTCCTCCGGCCAGCAACTCCACTGGCCGGAATTCTGAACGCCGGTAAGCTCCGTCCACTCCACGCCGGATTGAATCTCTCCGGGTTTCCGAAAATATCTTCGTAGAAGAAACTCTGCCGCGGAAATTCGCCGCCGGAGAATTGGCGGGCGAGGACGCTGCGTGGTGGCCCACCGAAGACGTCGTCGAAGTCTTCGGGGTCTAGCGTCTTGGATTCCCCGTGAAAAGTTCTCCGAGAGGTCTCTTCGGTGGATTTCCGGCGCGGAGCATTCGGGATTGTTGCCGACATTCCCATTGGCATTCTCCACGACTCGTCCATTTTCCGGCGACTGTGTCCGGAATAGGAATCACGAGTGAGCTTTTATGATGTAGTTTTTTCGCGTGCATATATATATATAGGTAGGGGCAGGGGAGCTATAATCTATAATGGACTCGCACATGGGTTATATTTAACTTTGGAATTTCTTAAGATGTATCCTAAGGAACATGCTAAGCACATAAGTTAAAAGAATATTTTTTTAAACTGTATGCATAATTTTTTAAATTTAGTACAAATGCAGAAATTAAGAGAATATATACACGGTTCAAAAAAATATTTTCTTGAACTATGTGCGTAGCATGTGCCTTAAAGATACATGTTAAGAGGTCCCAACTTTATATTAATTTTAAATTTTACCAATTGATTTTAAAAATATAAAATATATCTCTAATTTTAAAAAAAAAATAGTATAAATTATGACCGAGGGGTCCAAATATTAGACAAGTTGAGCAAGGAAAATGGCTTTATTCAATTAACTATATGAGTCTTGTTATACATTCAAAAATTTGATCCAACAATAATTAAAACGTATGTGCATACATGTAGGTACGGATTCAGGATATGCTTAGTAAGGAGGACAATTTTTTTTTAGGTTGAATTGTGAAGTGAAGGGTTGAAACTTAGAGAGTTAGACAGCGAAAATTTGAATATATTATACTGTGTTTATTTTTTTTTGTGGTTGTAGTAATTTAAAAAAAATTGCCCCTTTAAGTTTAATTTTTTTTATAAATTTGCCCCTTAAGTTTGTTAAGTTATTTTTGTCCTTACCCCTATACCAAAAAAAAAGGTTTAGCACAAGCACTGTCTATTCTACCCTCCACATAGATCTGTCATTGCATATGTGGAATAAGTAATAATTAAAAAGGGTTCAATTTTAATTTATTTTATCTTATTACATATATTTTCATGTTTATCGTAATTTAACTTTATTAAATATTTGTCGACATATATGTCATTTTCCATTAACTATCACACTATCTATACTCTTCCCCAAGTTTCTGTATTGTTCGTTCTTTTTAATACTTCATTTAAAAAAAATAAATTTATGTACACAAACTATACATAAAAAGTTATGCATTAATAATAGGACTCATGTATTGAATATTAATAATAGTGTGTAAAAAATCTAATGAAATGTCTCATTTTTTATTCTCTCTCTTTAACAAGGTTTCAAAACCAGATTGTTTATCAAACCGAAAAAGATATCGGGTGGATGGATCATTGGTCCAACTAGTAGTCGAACCGTTATTTATCCAATGACGTCATTGATATTTTAAAATATATATTATTATTAATTAATAAAATTTTAAAAAATCTCGTTTTTTATGCACTAAAACATAATAAAGATGAGTTACAATATTAATAAAAGTAGTTAATTTTAAAAAAATTTAGAAACCGGGTAAACTGGGTCAATTAACCGGTTGAGCCATCGGTTGGACCGGTGGTCAACGAGTCAACTCGGGTTTTAACTAAAATCGGATTATTGGTCCACATCGAACCGAAAGGCGGATCAATTCCGATATTTACTAGTCCGATTGCCGGTCCAGTCAGAGTTTTAAAATAGTGCTCTTTAATACTATTTAATTTGTGTATAATTTTTTATGTATAATTTGTGTGTACTCTTTAAAGGAAATGAATTTTATTTTTAAGATTTATAAATATTAAGAATTTAATTTTATGATCCATATTTATTTTCAATCTATCTAAAAGACATTAAAATATCAATTTATAGATATATGTTATAAAGATGAAATTTTATATTTGCATAACCATATATTAATTTAAGCAAATATATATAATGAGAAATCATGTGAAAAATCACTAAAAGGATAGTCCACCCCCACATAACTTTCCTTAAACAGGTGAATAAGTTAAAATGAAGGTGCTTTTGATGAAGGGCCGGGCCGGGGCTATGGGCCCATGGCCATACACCTGCTAGCCACTTCCTCCGTTTTTAAAATTTTCGTCCCACTTTTGAGTGTGTGAGTGCGTGAGTCTCTCTGTATATATACATATAGAGAGATAATTCATAATTAAATGTGACTATGAATTGTGAATAGTTAACTCATTTTATAAGTTAATATCAAATTTGATTATACAATTTAAAAAATATATATAAATCAACTTGTATATTATTATAGTGTGTACATAAAGTTCAATTTTACCGTCATGATGATGGTGAATATGTTAGAATTTGAGCTACATGTGAAGTGAGTTTTATTAATTATTTGAAACGATCCACATATCAATGTATTGTACTCTATGAGTATATTAAAATTATGTATTTGGAAGCTCAAATTCATGGGATAATGAATAAAAAATTAACTCCTAAAGATCACACTTGAAAATAATAATTAATACTTGTAAGAAGTTAAGTCCCACAATATCAACTAATAACTAAACAATGAGTGAGTATATATACAATTACATTGCTATTGTGTTTAGACCCTAAGGGGCACCCCACTTGTGTGGAGGGGAGAGATGACTTAGTCAAGGCTTGTATTATACCTGTGTTTTGTCGAACGAATGTCATGTCATGCCATACCTTTTCAAGGGGTTGTGTCTTATCTGATGGGTCACTAAACCCTCTTAAAAATAGCCTTGCGGAGCAGCCATTTGAAGCATTCAAATCATTGAAGCATCAAACATTCTAGTCTTCTCGTGTTCATTATTTCATAAATTATTCATAATTCATTTTGAGAGAGAAGTTCAGAACATTAGTTTGGTTCGTTGTATGTGTTATTTGTTGTGCTGTTATAATACACGTTAATTGTATCCTGTGAGACAAGTGTCACTAACTTTAAGCACTATAAAGATGACATAATTGTCTTAAACACATAATACCAAATACTAGTTTTAACATATTAATTTTTTGTAATTCTGGTTCACTGCAGATAAGTTATATATATATGAAATTTCTTAATATGTGCCCTTAGGGCATATGCTAAGCAAACAGTTCAAGGGAATATTCCTTTGAATTGTGTGCATATTCCCTTGAACTTGGTGCAAATGCAGAAATCAAGGTAATATGCATACAATTTAAGAAAATATTTTCTTGAATTATGTGTTTAATTTATGCCCTAAGGACACATATTAAGAGAACCCTATATATATATATATATATATATATATATAATTCTCCATTCAATTTTTCTAACCGGATATAGAACAGATAATACTTTTTTCGTTTTTGAACATTTCTAAGATAAGTTTTTTCTCGAATTATTGATCATGAGGTCTGAGGA